>WAAD01031125.1:2006-37621 GCA_013389945.1 Fregata magnificens
ACTGGCAGTATCAGAGAGCTATAACGGAATCAGTTGTGAAGGAAATATAGAGATTCTGTATACACAAAGAAGTCCTTTCAGTAGCCTTTTGATTCTGATCTACAATATTTTTGAAAAGAAGAGAATATTTACCAAGAGTAGTGCAAGAATTCAAATTTTTATAGTTACCGAAAGTGAAGAAAGTCTTGGATTTTCATTGCATTTGTCCGACGTGGCAACTGAGTGAAGCTCTCACAAAATATTAAAGCATTATAGTACCTAACATACCTGCCCTTAAAAAAAACAAAAACCAAAACCAACCAAAATAACCCACCCCAAAAACATAAAAAAACCCCCATGTACTCAGCTATGCAGCAAAAAAAGTAAAATTAATTGAACTCATTAATTGAAATAATTGCTCATTCTCGCCCTCCTCCCAGACAGTTGATTGAATTTTAACTAGATGCTTCTGCCAGCACCTTCGATCTTGGTAGGAGGAAGGAGTCATTCGACCAAGGCTTTGTGAAGTTATCTTATTAAGTATCTTCAATGAATGTGCTATGTTATTTGCTCCAGAATAATACAGAACCTAACTTTTTAGACTGTTACTGATTATTTAGTAATACTAACAAAATAATGATTTAAAACTGACATGAAAATGTGCAGTATTAATCTTTGCAAAGTACTTTGAAAGAATGGTTATGAAAGTCTCTATAGAAATAGAAATACTAATTGATCTTAATGGATTCTCATAGAACAGAGAGACAGCATGTACTGTAATTCAACAAATTACCTGCTGTTTTGAAGTCTGTGTTGTGCTGAAGTGGATGGATAAGCCTTTAGTGGAAAGTGAGTTAAATATCATTTCTTGATTAACTATCAAGAGAGCGTATGATTTTTTTTTCCAGGGGAATGTCTGCAGTGACAAGGCTACAGTCTTTCTGATCTTCATAGAAATTATTGCCAGAGTAGAGCAGGCACACCTATATACCCAATTTATGAATATCACAGAAAAACTACAGTTACTGAAGAGATACAGTGAAAGGATTTTATGTTTTGGGGGAGACATGCATCCGATAAACTTGATAAAAAATGTTATATTGAAAAACTTTTCTGAAGTGTTTATAATCTTGGCTAAGATATACCTCTCTCCTTGAAAGGAGTGCCTGAATACATTAGAGACAGGCTTTTCAGTCTTCTATATGCTGCTACAGTACTCCAAATGGCCATTTCACATACTCTATGCAAATT
This sequence comes from Fregata magnificens, assembly GCA_013389945.1. Taxonomy (NCBI): domain Eukaryota; kingdom Metazoa; phylum Chordata; class Aves; order Suliformes; family Fregatidae; genus Fregata; species Fregata magnificens. Next base: position 3,237 of record WAAD01031125.1, read on the forward strand.
CCTTTCCACATATTCAAAACAGGTTTTAAAAAACAAGAGAGGCAAAGATTTGGCAATCTTCAGTCTCATAGGGCAGCAGAAAACTATAAGTGCCTTTCCCACTTGCAGTCACCTGCACCCTCTGATTAGCAAGAGCTTAGTATAAGATGTCTAGGCCTAGCTTTAAATGGCAGGAAACTTCAACACTTAGTTATCTTCACTGAGATAATTTAGCTTTAAAAAAGCTGTTTCCTAAATAAAGACATGTTTATTGTCTGGAGGCAGGATAGTTATCATTGTTGGTCTGTGGACTCAAGAAATTTATTCTATATTGTTTCACATTTATTTGTGTTTGGAAGGTGCTGTGTTTTGTTTTCTTTTCGCTATATGCAACACAACTTCTTCTTGGAGCAATTTTTTTTTTTTTTTTGAGCACATTTCTAAAGGAGATGTCCCTCCTAAGACATAAAAGTCTCCATGTTACAATAAATAAAACAGGCAAATACCAAAATATTCAAGCTAGCTTTGTGTAGCATGAAAAATAGGCTTATCTTCTGGATTTTATTTTGGAATAAATCTTTAAATGATTAGGTGGAAGCCACTGAGGAAATAAAATAAAGTATTTTCTCCCTACCTGAAACCTCCTAATTTGTTTAATACTTAGTGAAGCGTAAAAATTGGATCTGCAGCTGTGTAGTTACCCTGTTACCCTTACCTGAGTTTCAAAGGTATAGCCAAGATCTGAATTTAGCATAAGAAAATGACACACATAGTTGTACAGAGAATTGTTTGGTGTCCCTTGACCCTCCCATAATGCAGTAGATAATGAACATTCTATTAATTTTCCAAAGTAGTTCATAATTAGGAGTCTCTTTCAGACTGCACCTGGGAACTTGACTTAGTCATAAAACTGTGGAATTTAAAGTCAAGATATGAATGAACAATTTGTCACTAAAGGATTTAGCCATGAGGTCACAGGTCTCAAACTTACTTGACAACAGCTAAAAGTAATTTTCAATGACTGAGCAGAATATTTATTCGATAATAGGGGTGTACCTCCCCATCAGTTACAAATGATACCCCTTTCTTTTGTATTATGCTTAGCTTTCCACTGCCATTCTGGGTCCTAGGGTTCAGTTGGGGAGAGTGTAGAAAAGATCATTAATACCCGAAATCCTTTTCCAGGACGACTACAGATGGTTTCTTTTTCCTCACTCTTAGGTCCACTTGCAGCATGTTATCAAACATACAGAAATGACTCTACACCTTGTACTTTCTTCACTGCTTCACAATTCCATGCAAATTTACCATATAGCATGTATTTTTACACATATTGGATACTTGTTCTTTGGATTTTTTTTTTTATTCCCACTAAAACTACTTTTACTGCAGTTCCCAAGGTTACAACCCTTCAATAACCAGTAAGTGACCATTAGTTAGTTGTTTACAACCCCAGGAAGTCCAGTATTATCTTGTGCTTGTGCTTTCGAGGCTTCTGCTGTCACACCATGGAGAATACTCCACTATGCTGCATATTATTCAAGGGTCATAGAGAGCTCATTCCGTACAGAAGAAACACTCGTTGCTACTATCTGTTGGTTAAAAAATATTTACAGTTATAAGCATTATGCAACAATTGTACAACCTCTAAAACAAAGTAAATAACAGTCATCTGGTCCTTAGATAATTTTTGTTACAGCTAAATAAGATAAAACACAGCTCCAGACAGGCCAAAGCAAGTTCTAAAAAAGCCTGACAAGCCTTGTGGCCTCTGTTGTTAGCTTAATGCAGTACTACATTTACTGAGTTGCTAGGGTACATATGACTATGAACATATGAGCTATTATATTTTTATTGTTTTTAAAGTAATATTTCCACATTCAACAAGCTGATATCCAAAGACATTTTAAGAGCAAAGAGGAAACAGAACTACTAGCACAGATGGTCTTACCAGGTGTCAAGATAATTTTTCTCAAGGACCAAACACTTAACCTGAAAGAAAAGAATCTTTTCTGAGTGGCAGTAAAGACCACTACCCTGCTGTTTCACAAAATGTTTTCATCTGATGACTTACAAAACGCAAAAAAAAAATTTTTCAGTTTCTTTCTGCATTTATCATTCTTCTAAGACTTTCTTTGTGGAAAAAAATAGTTATTTGTTTCCTCTGTAAACAAAAGTTTTAGAAACTTCAGTGTTGTATTTATTCAAAAGGTCTGATCAACTAAAAGAGGGAATAAAATTGGGACTTCAGGAAGCCTAATGTTTGTGACACTCCTAGTTTTTGCAGAATTCAAACTTTGCATCTTTGATCTGTTTGCAGATTAAATGTCTCTGCTTCAAATGGTAGAGCTCTTTTTTTTTTTTTTAAGTAATGTAGCAATCCTGCCTTTACACAAATAAGATATTTCATGTCAGTTTAGAATGCTCCTACAAGGTAACAAGAACACTAGAGACAAAACGTAACTTAGACACTGATTCTTTTCTACTGACAGCCATTTGCTTCAGAATGCGTTGTCTCCTTTCCTACCACATTTGCAGAACTCTTATTGGCCATATAAGGTAAGTAACTAAATGTGTATCCAATGAAGCAGAAAGCAGCTAACTTCACAATCATGCAACATCTGATAATAGCCACAAAAGCATTTCATTATTAGAGGCTGCTTTATTTGCTTTCAGGGTAGTTCCATCTGTTTTCTGCTCATGACTGGAAGTCTTAGACGTGATCTAATTTTGGTTTGACTAATGAGAGAAATGTCCAGTTTCAATTACCCTTTAAAACCATAAAGAGACAAAGATTTCTTAACTCTTCTGAGAACATATTTGGTACCAAAGTACCCTTATCCTTCTTCTCACTGCCCTTCACTGGGAATTTACCATTGAATCTTATGATGAAATAATTATGTTCTGGGGGAAATAAGGCAAATTCTCAAACAGAAATGAGGAAGGCCGGTTGAGAAAGTAATGACACATACCAGTTCTAAGTAATTTGAGAAACTGGTCATTAAACAGAAATATCATCTTCCCATGACATAAGACAACAAATTTATCAATAATTTGCACATTATCATTATTGTAATTGTTACTATTACAAATCTGGTTATTTTAATGGTACTGAAAGTAGAGATTTTCTGGTATTAAATCATGAGTTTAAACAACTTTATGGCATAGGAAAAATAAACCTTAGTGACAGGATTTTTTAGTAAGAGGTGCAGTTTAATGCAGTTTTATGCATGTTCAGATTGGCTGATTTGCTTTTACTTTGCTTTTTTTGCTAACTAAAGCTTTTGCTTTAACTGTAGGCACAGCTAGCATACATCTGTTTCTGTTTGTGAATACATGCCCTTATTGTGTGATTACTCTGTTAGCTGTTCCCTATTCATTTAGAACTCTGTCAAAGGCAAATCCCTAATTTATAATACAACTAACTTCTCTGAGGATCACCTGCATATGAGAAGAGATGTTATATCAAATCCTCTGGATTTTTAAAAATGCCATTTAATTTCCTCAGTTTTAAATCCAGATTGCCTAAGCAATATGAATTAAATAGTATACTTCAGGGAGAAAACGTACAGGGAACCTTTCTTCTACTACAAATCTGTATTTCAATTAAACGTATTCTGGTAATCAATGAGATAACACTTTAAAACTGACAGTACCTCCAAACTCGATTTACAAAACTTTCCCTAGTCTGTTTCAAAATTTATAATTGTCAATCCTTTATTAAAAAATAAACATATCTACTTTGAGGCCTACCTAGATCTTCTCATTAGACTTAGTAAACTCTTCATATGTACACAAAGGAGCACAAGTGTAGAGTTTATTTTTTACATAAGCCCCATCTCAAGAAAAGGAAGAAATTTATTCAGTTCCTGATAAAGAAAAATAACATTAACAGCTAGCCAAAGCAGCTTTTAAAAGTGGTATTGCTAAAGAACACACATTACAGAAGAGGCAATGAGTGAAGAGATCAGAAGTAGTTTGGTAATTACAGTGTACTTAAACATATCCTACACTTAATACCCCAAACCACAGGAGAATAAAAGGAAGAAATTTTTCCAAAGGACTGTTTTCCATACAAAATATAACAGATTATCAAAAGTAGAACATTGATCAGATTCATACTAATTGTGAAAAAATATATATGTATTATGGAAAGAATCAGAAGTACTTAAAAAAATTAAGTGCTTAATTTTGACATTTTGAAATATATTTAATTTCCTTAGAAATACTCTCATTTTGAAGTCTACTTTCTCATCTAGGATAATTTAAAATGTGAAAAAATGGGTAGGGGTGTACATGTTTTTTTATTGATTTTGTAATCAGATATATCTGGCTTCTTGAATATCACATACAATTAATTTTACTAATTGGTTACGTTCCTCAAATGGCAGGTAATTGTTTACTCAATCTATGTCTGCATGCTTTTCAGAGGTAATTGTGTCCCGTTTTGTTGGGGATGGTGGAAAGCAATTTCTCAATCTAACCAGAGGAAAATGAAAAGCACATTTCTGCATGACTTCATAAATAAACATATGTTTATATGTGGTGACTGTGCTTATATTCAGCATTATTACATTTTTTCAGTTATCCAAGCAATTTAATTATTAACAATGTATTTATATTTGCAAGTTAAAATCTTTAGAGAATTTGAAGGTGGATGCTTAAAATGCCATCACCATCAGTTCTACAAGGAAGCATGGACACCAAGTATTTTCAGCATGCTTTAAAAGTTGGAATGAGAGTATGATAATAAAGTGTATTGAGTTTCTTAGCCCTACTGGAAAAAAAAAAATTGAGCTTGATAAATTAAACATTGTGGACAAAATCATTTCAGTGTTCTGCTGTTTTTCACTTGCATCAGTGTTCAACTGTTTGCTTTGTTTTTGAAAAAGAGGTAGATTAGTACTATGTGACAAAAAGAGAAAGTGATTGCTACAAAACTTTCTTTTTCGAACTAAATTATAGAGACATAGGCCATATCAGCATTACTATTCCATGCTGGATTCCCAGTTGTCCTGCAGATTAAGTTACAGAACCTGTTCTTAGACATTTGTTGCGTCATTAGTTACCACCGTGGCTTTCCTTTTTTCCCGTTACTGTCGTAACAAGCTAGCGTCTCCTCCTCTAGCCTCTCTCTCTCTCTCACTTGCTATAAACTCCAACAAAAATTTTAAGTACTTCCAGAAAAGGGAAGATTGATTCCTATATGAAGAGTGCATATTAAGGCTTTCCTTTTTTTTTTTTTTTTACCAGAAACTTGAAGTTGTTCTTCAGTCCTAATCTTAGTAGATACAACTGTAGGGAGACTACCTTGCCTTTTATTATACAGACACCCCAAGGAAAAGGCTATGAATACAAGGAATATAGCAAGCTTCCTGGAATTTATCAGCTGCAACTTTCAGCCCTGCTGTATCTGAAGTATCTGCAGACCTAGCTGGAAGTCCTAGATGTTCTGCTGATGCATTCTTGGTCTATATACTTGGCCATATGCGCAATATGCTGCATAACATTCAGAAGACCCCACACTAGGCTGTGTAATCCCACAGGATATATAAAAAGCCTACAAAAATGGCCACTTTTCTGAGCATCACATCCCAATTTCTTAGACATCTTAAAAAAACCCCAGATATTGTTCATGCATGCTTCGCATGTGTGGCCACTCCAATTAGTTGCACTTGCTGTCAGGGCCCTGAGGGCAGCCATGGCCTCTGTGGCCCCTAACCAGTCTCACCTGGGGCCACCACCCGCATTCCTGTGCCCAGGGCTCCAAGTTAAGACAAGAGAGTTCAGAAGCAGGGCTGGAGGCTGGCATTGCTAGGGCAGGTGTTGCTGGGGCAGGGACTGAGCTGATGGGGTGTCCTGGGCTGTAGGCAGGGGTGGAGGAAGCTCCAGGGTGAGCTGGGCAAGGCCAGTGAGGCTTCTGGGTGCACTCAGGGCCCTGATACTTCACAGGCTGACAAAGAAATGTTGCTTATCTTTCCCAGTTTCCCTTGTATTTTAGCATAGACTATCTGGCAACCTAAACCTAGCTTTCAGTAATATTTTAAAAAAATATATAAATATATATAAAGGTATGTGGGAGGAATGTAGGAAGCCAAACAAACAAGGACAAAAACGTATTTGTTTCTGCCTTCAGAGATCACCATGAAAAGCAACTAACTGGTCCAGACTTAGAATTACAGTTTTCAGACTGAACTCTGGAATATGCTGATATATTCTTTTCAAGCAGGGTAAGACTCAACTGTGGCATTTCAGCACCAGCACTTGGTTCAGTATGTTTAATCACTTGTGGATTAAAATGAAAATTTGCCAAACTTGTACTTTTTTGAGGTTTTTACCTCCTATCCCCCTGCTTTAGTCTCCCCTTGCTCTGATGGTCTAAAAGAGTCTAAAAAAGTGATTCTTTGAACAGAGAATATCACTACTTCACTACAGTGACAGTAGGACACTCTGTTATGGACCACAAAGATTTTTAAGCAAATGTGAGAGAGGCTGAGGGAGCTGGAACTCTTTAACCTGGAGAAGAGAAGATTCAGGGGGATCTTGTGTATCTGTATAAATACCTGATGACACAGTGTAAAGATGACAAAGGAGACTCAGTGATGCCCAGTAAGAGAACAAGAAGAAATGGGCAAAAACAGAAATGCAAGAAATTCCATTTGAATATCAGGGCAGGGGAAAAAAAACAGGATTGTTGATTGAGGATTGTTGAGCACTGGAACAGGTTGCCTAGGGAGGTTATGAAGTCGTGGCCCTGAGCAGCCTGCCCTGACTGAACCTCTTTGAGCAGGGAGTTGGACTAGATAATTTCCAGAGGTGCCTTCCAACCTCAGCCACTCTGTGGTTTCACTTGCTTGTACAGGTGACCACTGCTCTGCTAAGGGGAAGACATCGTGTTAATTGAAGAGAAGTTTCTGAGACTCTAAGTGTAAGAGTATGTGGAAGGAGAATGTCTGCTCCCTCCTTCCCTCCTCTATCTGCTCAAGGACTTTTTTAATGCAAAAGGGGATAATGAGAAAAGAGGGAAGCCATAAACAACCATACTGAGACAGAAATGTGATCAACAAATTATAAGGGGGGCAATAGGGAGAACCAAAGCTGGTCAGTCACTAACTGATGAGGGTATGTAGAATGTGGGAACATTTATTTCTATAAGATTATGTGATCAAGGACCTTGTCAAAATGGTGTGACGAGAAGAAGGGGAAAATAATAAACAAAACGTGCAGAGACACAGAGCTAACAAACAAACGTAAGGGAGAATAACTGGGAACAAACCTGGTCAGTCACACTAATTGATGGGCTATCAAGAAACTGCAGGCAAACCAGGAGCTTGCGGATGATAAACATGCAAATCTGAGGGACCAGGATGTTGCAAAGGATTGTTGGAGCTATGCAAACTGATGGGGGAATGTGCAGGGGAAGAGGATCAGGGAGGAACAAAGGAAGAATAGACAGAAAGGAGTGTAAAAGGCATTGGTCGCTTGTAAAATGGAGCTTGGTCAATACACTTGTCCGACTGAGCCCTGTGCCTGACCCCACAGTCTGTCTTATCTTCTTACTAAATACTTTCTTAACTGTCTCTCTGCATAATCTCACTCTCTATCCCATATGTTTTTGAAGACCTGTCATTTACATTTTAGAAAATGTTCCAGCAAAACATACATGTAATTGCATGGCATTAAAGGACTTCTCAAAACCTAGAATTTGGACCACAGAGGGTTATCCTTTTAAACAGAATTTGTGTTAGGTCAGGTACATATCAATCAATTCTTGTAGTTTATAATTAACAGTTATATATAGCTTTTATGAAATTAAATGCATCCCTGCTGTTTATATGAATACTGTAGTGGGGGGAAAAAGCTCACTTTGCATCAGTGAGGAAAATTCATCCCACAACTTATGAAGTACCCAGGGAGAGCTTTGCTGTTTCCTTATTATGTTCCATTTGAGCTCTATAAAACTCACGCAATGCAAAACATAAAATCCTGTATTATTTGTGATTTTTATTGTTTCATCACTTACAGTCAAGAAATTTATAGGTGAAACTCCATTTCCTAGACATACTCTATGTCTAATATTGTTTATAAATTTTATATTCTTTTCCTGACTGAGTTTATTATTTCAGTGTATAGGACAGCTAAACTCCCTGGAAACCACTGCCCACTTGACTAGGAATAGATACGTGAAACCGCAGGTTTATTGGCATTGTATATGACCAACTGAAATATGAAATACTTCACCCACATCCCTAATAAACAAAGTCTGGCTTCTCTTCTTGGGTCTTAAACAATGGCACAGGAGTTTCATTAAAACTTTGTGGTTTCACAGTGACAAAGCATCAAGAATAAAATAGGATGGTTGAACCTAAACTAACGCAGTTTCACTGAAACCATAAGGATTGTTGGTTTATAAACAACGCAAAATAATGTATATGACAAAGTTCTCTGGAACCACACAGTTTCATCAGTAGCAGAGCAGAATGAGAGTTCTGAATTTCTCATCAATGGCCACATTTTGCGCTGTATATTTGTCCTTTTCAATTGGCAATTGCACAGATTCCACTTCCCTTTTCTTTTGCAATTGACACCTCACGACAGATGCAAAGAGTGCATAATCAGTCAAAATAAAATAGAAATTTTTGTGAGCAAGCATTTCAATGTTTTTATTTTTCTACTGAGATATATACTTTTGTCTTTTACACAATATATTTATCATAATTCTTACTGCCTTTTTTTTAATTTCTTCCTCCCTCATGCAGCTAGAAAGAAAAGATAGACAGCTGCATGCAACCATATGCCTCATAGGCTGTATCTCAGCTGGTGAAATCTGGAGCATTTCCAAGCTTTTGGGCTCTGGTACAGATCCTCCTCCGTGGCCTTACAGCAATGCTGGACCAAAGCCTGCATGCACAGAAGTCCACTTTACTGCTGCAGAGGGGAAATACAAGCACAGAACTTGGGAGAGAGCCATCATACGTTTCACAGGTGAACCAAAATCCTACAACTCTGTAGGAAGTAAACTGTCCTCCTAGATCAGATCAGTTTCAGTGAACCTTCAGCAGAGGGTCTACAGATTAAGACCACAGTTACAGAAATTCTAACTTAAAATGTTGTGGTGCCTGGAAAAGACCAAAATTTTGCGAACTATTATGGAGTGGAGAATATAGCCATACAACTCCCAGAGCAGAAGAAGAATCAGACTTCACCCTCTGAGTATTTTCTGATTCTGTGTTTCCTTTTTTGTTAAAGAATTAATACGCAGTGTATTTTTTTGTTTGTTTTTTGACACTGTTTCAGCTATTCCAGTTCACATGTTGGCAATGGCAAAGAAATGAGTCTCCACACATGTAACTGCCAGCTAACTCACAAAAGAGTAAGACCACCAAAGCTGCTTCTGCTTCAGAATGTACAGGATTGGCAAGGTATTTACCAGTCCATAGAGCCTGTGCTAAAACTCAGCATGCTAAAGGTATAGGTAGGTGAGAGTGATTTTTTTTTTTTTTTGAGAGAAGGGGGTTTATGTGTGTTTTTTTAAAATTATTTCTGATGTGAATGAATGCTAGATAAATATGTGAGAGGTGTCAGTGAAGAGATAAAGTTCAACCAAATAGTCCTTTCTGGAATAAAATAATAGCCAACACATTTCTCTTTCAGAAAAGCCTTTCTGTTAAATGGAGAGGACCAGAAAGGCAACAGGAAAGAATTCTTGGGCTAATCAAGCAAACTAAGTTTCACCAATTTTGTGGATGGAGGATTAAACAAATCAAATTAAGAAAGTGAGTTACCTGACCGTGACTGACCCCCAAATCTGATCTTAGCAAGATAAAAAGAATTTTTTTTTTTTTTTTAAAAAAGAATAATCTTCATTGGAACTTCTCTAACGGAAGCTAAAAACATAACACTCTGTCACAAAACTCGGAGCTCCAAATGAGCTAACACAGCCCTAGGGAATTTGTAAGAATAAGTTTCATTATTAGTTGGCTTTGAACTTTGAAAATTTCAGAGAAAACCAGAATCACTTCTTTTACTGTAGAATTGCACTTTTCTTCCTTCCAGCCACACATGCATTTACTGCTATTAACCTCTCAAATTCACTGTATCTCAAATGTACATTTGGCAAATTCTCTGCATCCCAGTAGAAACTGAGAAAGATGACCCCAAAAAATCCTGGAGTGCCTTTTTTCACGTAGTATGGTTAAACATTGTCCAAACTATTTTTAAATGAAATTTTAGCACATGAAACAACTTCCAAAATATTTGTCTTCTGTGGATAAAATTCTTTTATCACAAAAATGCATGGACATTTGGACATGGACTTTGGACAGCATTTCAAATGTCCACAGATTCAAGGATGAGTCAATCCTTGCAAGATATTGCATCTGAATGCCTTAATTTGAACACCTGACCTAACTGTCTACATATTTTGTGAAAAGAGAAAATGACATATGAAAGGCAATCTAGTCTAAAATCAAGATGTGGTCTGTTAAAAAAAAAAAAAGAAAGAAAGAAAATGTAAACATTAAGTAACAGAATTTCACCTCTTGGAAGTCATAAAATGACTAATTTTAAATGTCTGTACTTTTGATTTTTCTCCTGAAAATGTAGATTTTTCCATTGTTCCACTTGTCAGATCAGTTTGAAGGTCCTGCGTAAGTGACACTCAGAACATATTTTAGGATTCTAGAATTAATCTTAAATTTTAAAATATTTTTAATAAGTCTGACAGTTCAACAATTCGCACATAAAGATTCTATAACACATCATTTTAACAAAAAATGCTTCTGTTAGGAAATTTTTGCTTATTCTTAGCATTATTACATTTTTGCTATCTCATCAATATTCTAAGATTTCATACACATATTTATGCATGTACAGGTATTTAAGTAATGGAATTTCTCTTGTTAGAATTGGAAAATTAAATAAGCAGTTATATTGTGATTAAAAAGGTAATAGAAACATCCCAACTTACAGAAAAATGTTTTTTAAAAGAACAAAATCTCTATGTCCATAGAAACTTTTCTACATAACTGTCATAGTGCATAGATCAGTGAAGTCAAAGCAAAACATTTCTATGTATTGCACAAAATTAACAGTAGACTGAATGGCTGAGGGAAGGTGTACATGTCACATAAGACAATGCAAAGAAGGAATAATTCAAAGCACAAGGCAAAGCGTGTGAAATCGCAAACTCTGACCTTGGGGAATAATGACTGAGCCACTCTACATCATTTAGTGAAGGAAAGAAAATTCTACTTGAAGTTGAATAACTGCAAGGATATTAAACTGAGCAGATCCATGAAAGGATGTTGGTAGAGTGATGAAAAGTTTCTTGACCTGGAAAATTGTTGCAGTGCTATATAGCCTGCACAGAAAAAAAAAGACTATTTTAAGTTATGGATAGAATTATGACAGATAGAACAGTATAGTACAGCTCCCTAATTTTTACAATCCATTACAGCAGCATTAATAATAATCTTTTGTGCATTTTGTCTTTTATTCCACATGTGCTATCTGAGAACTCACATCTCCTCAGTCAACTTTCCTAGACAGAGAAGAGACACTTATGTCCATAAGGAAAGAGCTGACAATCTCTGATATTAACCTTGCTCATAACTTAGTCCTCCTGCTAACACGTTTTGTTTTCTGTCCTCTTTTTGCCTTCGACTCTCTTTCATACCAGCCTGTGGACAAAAGATCTGACACATTTAGAGGTCAGCAAATACTCAGACTTGTTTGTTTGTTTGTTTGTACTTTCCATCGCTAAATAAAACTTAAAAATTTGGTAAATTTCATTTTTCCCTGCATGTTAGGAGAAATAAACGCAAAAGATTTAGCTTCCTCTGTAGTTATTAAGGAGTCAGGAGTAAGACCATGAAAAGAACCATGACATTTTATCACTAGACCTTAAATGGCCTAAATAATCTGCACTTGACCCATAAATTGCATCAGTCTTTTCCAGATATAAGTGCCTTAAAGTGAGTGTAAAATACTGATTTGAAAATGTGCTTCAAAACTTCATTGTATATCACACAGAGAATGACAAGGTTTACCAAAATTCAACATTTTTAAGTCTTTCTTTCACAGTTTATTGCTGCTTTTCTTTCAAGAAATCTGCATTTTGAGATTCAGCTGCTCAAAAATAGGAACAGAAAAGCAGTATGGACTAAATAATTAGTGTAATTATAATGTAAATGTAAGAAGAAAGCACACCCATTTATTTGATTTATCTCAGGTAGTCTTGCCAGAATCAAAATAGGAGTCAGAACTGCATGACCAATGAATGTTTAAAATATTGTTTATTCTTAACCATAGTAAAATGAAATGCAGTATTATTTTATTATGAATTGAAGGCCAAGTTATTATGTTTAAAAGCATTATGTGTTGTTTTGAATACAGTGAATTTCTAAATAAAATAGTATTATCTTAATGGTGATTTTCATATTGGAAGAAAAAAATTTTCCTTGATGACTGTATCGATTTTCCTGTAAAAGTATACATATTTTCCTGTAAATATTATGAATCTTTCACACTCAAAATATTTTATGAACAGTGGTCATGTGCATTAATATGGGGGAAACATTGGGAAAAGAAACATGATATTGAATTTGCTTTCCTCAGAATTATATTAGACATCTGAGCTCAAACTGCATCTGCTGGAAATCAAGGTTATTTTAGCAACTTCTCAAGAAAAAGTATCAAGTGTAAGCATAGGTTTTTTTTTTTTTTTTCCAGTTCAACATGGCTCTTAAAGGAACTAAAATTTGAATATCTTATATACTCAATATATGGTCATCTGTAGAGATTGCTCACAAAAGCAGCAATGGCATAGAAGAAAATAATGATAGCTCTGCACACTAGAAATCCTTTACCAATCTTCACAATAGTAGGTCTAATAAAAGAATGCTTGCCTGTGGCTTTGTCAAAACCAGGGGACACAGCAGTGTTTGCAGGCCACCAGGTCCAGATGTATTCTTTGGCCCTTCCTCACCCCACATGCTCTGTACATCTTGCTTTCCTTTAAGAACATAGCTTCCATTGACAAGAAACCAAGGACTTTAGGTCAGGTGAGAACGACATTGCACTTTGACCGAGACTGGGATCTTAGGATACACTAAAGTGTGCATCAGAACATCTATTTAGAGGAAGCTATGAATATGAGGATTAAAAGGTTTTTGAACTTGGAACTCCACAAGCTGCAGATAGTATGTTTTGTGTTTACATTGTGCATTCCATACTGAAGAGCTGTAGGATGCTTGGTCTCAAGTGCTAACCTTGCCTTGCCATAGCTTTAACAGCTGTGTATGTTTTGGCAAGTCTCTAGCTATCCTCATTGAGAAAGAATGATACAGAGACTGTTTTCTCCATAAAACAGGTTCAGTCCCAGTACACATCTGGACAAAAATATAGTTCATAGGCACTGAAAGGAAGTGTGGAAACAAGAAAAAAATTAGTTGTAAAAAGTTGGCTCTCTATGAAGGGGCTGCCAGGAGTACTCTTCTGAAGTGCAGAGTGTGCTTCCTCTTTAGAAAAAAGAATTATTGGAGTACAGGCAGTCTTGCCATTTCTGACAGAATTGTCCTTCTCCTACTGAGGATGAATGTTTAAAAGCAAAAAATTAAGATGTCAATTGCTTATTGAATAACCAAATAAACTGTAAACTCCCTTTAACACATTTTTGTAAGCATATCCATTAGACTTCATTAGATGTAATAGGCCAATGTAAAATTAACATACTGGATTTGAGTGATTGTGTAGTCTGGTGGGTAGCATACTGGGTGAGGAAGTATCTGTAGCAAAGAAACTATGAAGAGTTTGGAAAGGTTATAGCTGATGGAGGTGAGAGAGGTTTGCTAGCTCTTTTGGTAAAGAGAAGGAAAGGTATTTATCACCCACATAACACAGAATATTATAAATTTTTGTATGTTAAAAACATATTACAGGCTTGAGCAATGGGCTAACAGGAACATCATGAAGTTCAATAAGGAGAAATGCTAAGTCCTGCACCTGGGGAGGAACAACCCCATGCACCAGCATATGCTGGGTGCCATGCAGCTGGAAAGCAGCTTAGCAGAAAAAGACCCAGGGGTCCTGCTGGACACCAAGTTGAACGTGAGCCAACAATGTGCCCTTGGCTAATGGTATCCTGGGTTGCATTACAAGGAGTGTTGCCAGCAGGTCGAGGGAGGTGATCCTTCCCCTCCACTCAGAACTGGTGAGGCCACACCTGGAGTGCTGGGTCCAGTTCTGGGCTCCTAAGTACAAGAGAGACTGGGACATATTGGAGGGAGTCCAGCAAAGGGCCACTACGATGGTGAAGGGACTGGAGCATCTCTCCTATAACGAAAGGCTGAGAGAGCTGCGGCTGTTTAGCCTAAAGAGAAGGCTCAGGGGGATCTTATCAATGTGTACAAATACCTGAAGGGAGAGTATACAGAAGACAGAGCCAGGCTTTTTTCAGTGGTGCCCAGCAACAGGACAAGAGGCAAAGGGCACAAACTGAAACACAGGAGCTTCCATCTGAACATCAGGAGACACTTTTTTACTGTGAGGCTGTCCAAGCACTGGCCAAGCTTGCCCATAGAGGTTGTGGAATCTCCATTCTTGAAGATATTCAAAAGCTGTTTGGACATGGTCCTGGGCAACTGGTTCTAGGTGGCCTTGCTTGAGCAGGGGGGTTGGCCCTGATGACTTCAGAAGTCCCTTCCAACTTCAACCATTCTGTGATATTTTAAAAATATGAAATCAACTGCTGTAAAATTCTCAACTCTACATGTAGGAGTATGTATCTGTGATGCAGTAGAACATAGTGGTTTTAGGCTGTGGGAACAGACTGCGTTACAGTTGTGAAGATCTCCCAAAGGTAGCCTTACACTCAAAATCTTGTTATGGGCAAAAAAGAACACATTGTATGTATGTGGAGCCAATTCAATTCAAGGTGTTAGCTAATTCAAATATTAGCAAAGAAAAAGAAAAAAACAAAAACAAAAACAAAAACAAAAACAAAAACAACCCAGAAAATCCCAACAGTTATTATTAGCCCAGTTACAGCGATGATAACACTTAAAAGTCCAAACTAATACAGAACAGCCTCAATAATGATATATTTACAATTGTTATGCAAGAAAACTTACTCATAGCTGCCTCTTCCCTTTGGTGTTATGTTCACCTCTCTGGGTCCAAAAGTCAGTGGCACCAGTCTTCCTCAAGCAGACATGTGGTGGGGTCACAGCAGGTCATCAGTTGTCCCTCTTTGCTGGAAGTGCAATGCAGAGTATCTCCTCAGCCTTGGGATTGCCATGAGCCTATTTTTAAGTTTTCTCATGACAGTCTACTTCATTCCCTTTGATGCCCGCCTGAAATGTGAAAGTTGCACAAGAGCCTCCCCCAGCTTCAGCTGACAGAAAGGGCAATTGTTTCTTTTGCCATGACTATCTCGGTGAGACTTTTGATGGCATTCACAGAGGTTCAGTTAAATAAAACAGGTGAGGCAGCCATCACTTGGCCAGTCATAAAAACAAGATAAACTCAGCTCAGTTAAAGGGGAGCTTAGAGATCCTGTGATTTCAGTGCTTGTGAACTTTAACTACAAATGGCAAAAAATTAATTTACTGGGGTACATTAGAGAAGAGAGCAAGTTTATTTAAATTCTGTTTTTCAGAGATCTGCATTTCCACTGAAAAAGAGCTATGGACTGGGAAGAGATTTACAAAGTATATATATTATTTATAAATTATCAAATCCAGGGAAATCTAAATGTGGGTCTTGGGCGTAAGGGCTTCTAATACTAGCGTAGTGTATTAGCATAGATAAGGTTATATTCTAAAGATAACCAGAAGGCAGTGCCCTGGGACAAAAGATCCTTATATAGTTTGTTTAGTAATGGATCTATTTTATGACTGTTTCTGTAAACACATTCCATGAATAGATGGAAAATTAACAGTGTATTTGCCAACTGTTCCAACTGCCACAAATTGTAGATACCTGAGATTAATTCTGTCCCTCTACAGAAAGAGAGATGCGAAATAAAAAGAGCAAATAGTGAGAAAAAGACACTCAACATTCATTTTTGCCCAGTGGTTTTCCTCATCTGGAAAAAATTGTTAAAATCATCATATCATGTAATACTTACATTTCAGCTGTGAGTTCAAACTCGTAGTTTTATGTCTGCTTGTCATCATGACAACCAAGCTGAGTATTGTAGAGTTTGATGTAGGTAGCACTCTATCAGAAATGTTGTTTCACAGTGTTAGTCAACGCGGTTAGTTGTTAGATTCTCAGTATTACTTCTACAACAGGTTAGATGCAAAACTGTAAATGATCTCACCTAATAATTAAGTTTTTAATTTGTGTGTATTGGGTCTGGCTGAGATGGAGTTTGTTTTCCCCGTGGCAGCCTGCTGTGCTTTGAGTTGGTGGCTGGAGGCGACACCAGTGTTTTGGCTGCTGCTGAGCCTTGCTTGCGCAGCATCGAGGCTGTCTCTCCAATATTCCCTCCCCGCCCTGCCCTGTGGGCAGGACCTTGGGAGGGGGGCAGCCAGGACAGCTGACCTGGGCTGACCGGGACTATTCCATACCATGTGATGTCTGCTCAGGAATAAAAGTTGGGAGAAAGGAGGAAGTGGGGGGGCATTTGTTGTTTGCAACGTTTGTCTTCAGGAGCAGCCACGGCACATGCTGGGGCCCTGCTTCCCGGGAGGTGGCTGGGCATCGCTGCTGGTGAGAGGTGGGGAGTGGGATCTTTGTTTGCCTTTTCCTTCTGTTTCCGCGCACAGCCTTTGGTTTTATTAAACTGCCTGTGTCTTGGCCCACAAGGGTTTTTTCCATCTCATTTTCTCCCCCTGTCCTGCTAAGGAGGGGAGCGATAGAGCAGCTTGGTGGCACCTGGCATCCAGCCAAGGTCAACCTGCCACATTGTGTTAATCGTTGGGAATGATTAATGGGCAGAATCTGATATGTACTTTGTGCAAATCCCCAGGGGTAAAAGAATTGGCACAAATTTGGGGTATCTTGATGTATACAACTGGAGGCCATAGCAAGCAACGTAAGACACCATGTGGAACACTTTGATTTTATGTAAGACTTGGGAACTTCCAGGGTCCAGTATACCAGGTCTCCTTCCCCTTTGCTCAAAAACATCCTCCACCAGATAGAAAGATTTGGATTCTTTTACTCATTAGTATAAATAGTAGAAGAGACATACCAGTGCACTAGATACTGTTCACACCTATATTCACATGCACAGCTACACGTATATTAACATATGTGCATATGTGAAAGTGAGTGTAAGCCTATATATATGTTTATTTTTTGTACTTAAATGTATTTGTGCAATTATGCACAAAAATTGAAAGCATGCTCTATAATCATATTTCTGCACAATCTATGTGTTCTTAATTAAACAATTACATTAAGAAGCAATTAAATAACTAAATAATCAAATAATCCAATAAGAAAATATTTGAGATTTGCCACTTAAGACAAAAGCATGCCAAAACAAAAATACAAAGAATAAGTTCTAGATCCTTTAATTTAGCTGATAAAACCCTAGCTTTTCATTATCTTGGCTTTTGCATGTTGAAATACCATTGTATTTATGGTAGATATTTAATTTATTACTTGTCTTGCTCCAGGCATCATTGCAAGAGAAAATTAATATCTCTTTTTCTTTTCATGTGAGGGTAGGCTTTTAAATTTTTTAAAGTTATTGGTTTACATTTGAAATACAATAATATGGATATTATTTCCTTATTAGAAATAAAAATATCATTACTGCTAATTATAGCAATAACCTATATGCACATTTTTCCTGAGAAGTACACATTCTATAAATTGGGTGTGAACTGAACATCTTGTACTCAGTCCTACAAGTGCTTTGGAGCATTCCAATCAAATGTGTTCTTCCTACCTATACCAGTCTCTGATTTCCTTATAAATATGCCCTGTCCTTTTCTCCATATCTTTCCACTTACAGCATCTTCAACTGCCAAAAGTTGTGGTGAGTGAGAGAAAAAGCACTTTGTACTCTAGCTTTCTCTCTAATATGTACACTGTAGCCAGTCTACTCTCACTTGGGCATAATTTTGAATAAAAAATGGGAGCTTCAGGCCATGGAGACAGGAGTTTATCCCTAATGCCTAATTACTAGCTTGATGAGGTAGCTCCTGGTACACCCAAAAGCATATGAATGTTTTATGCTGTTATGAATAACAATATGAATAAGAGAATACTATGTAAGCATATACAAATACCTTTATATCTAGCATGAATAACAAATTATATATGATTCATAAATTTGTTTGTGTAAATTATATGAATTGGGATGCACACAACATGACACTGAAGAATAAAATTCCTAAAGTTATTTTTAACAGCTGAGACAGCCAACTTCACATGATAAAATCTGGGTAAATTTAATATCGCACAAAAATATTGACAGCGAACACAGATGAAGATAAGAGAATTCATTCTACACCAGAGCAGGTTCCTTGGAGTTTTGCTACTTTGCTGTTGAGCAACAAGGGGGAGAGAAATTGCGTGAAAAAGTCAGGGCTGCTATTCCCTGGTTGCAACATGATTACAGGTACAAAAGCCTGTAGAATAAATCATGTTACAGGTCAGTAAATGTATCAAGCAGCAAGATTTTATAAACTTTCAATCAAGAACAGTAGGATAACATTTTAAAGATTGTCTTCAGTGTGTGAAACTCTGTCTCTGTTGCAGTCCTCTATTGGACTGAGCAGAACTGGTTTATGGCACTTTGACTTGGGGCATAGATCAAATGGATACCTGACTATCTGCATCTCCGCATGTTAAGCAGTCCTAATTTACCTCTCCTTTCCTAGATGCTCAAGCACACTTCTTTCCCCTCCCAAATAATAATAATAAAAAATATCATATTACTGCTCTTATATGTATAAGTAGCATGAGAAGAGTAGATTCTATCAAATAATGATATCTGAGAAATTAAGAAATACAGGCTATGCTTATACTAGTAAATACATTGTGCTCAGAAGCATTCCCTGGCACAGGAAAGCCCTCGTCTCCTCTGCTAAAATCTATTAGCTTCCAGTAAAAGTTGGCCATGTTGGTGTAAGAAGATGGGAAGTGGCCAGAAGTACACTCTTGGATTCCTCTTCATACATACACAAGGAAGCACGCAGTATCCTGAATTTAAACCTGAAAATGTTAACTTCTTCCCTGATACTGTGAGGTAAAAGTGGGGGAGGATGTCATGGAACAGTCTCTGTACAAAATAAGAGTAACTATGTGGATCACTGGTCCCTGATACTGAGACACCAAATCATCTCCTATTTTCATATATTTATTAATCCTAATATTAGAAGTAATAAGGTTTTTTAGTCTCCATTATTCTTACTTTATAAGACTCTGTTCCAGACTCTTCCTGCTCTAACAGCTATGAATTTTCTTTTAATATAAATATATTAATGATGAGTTATCCTCATTTGTTATTTAGAACTGTACCACCATCATCTTTTAAATAGGAAGTTATTTTTGCCTTTCCCAGAGTTTACAATTGCTGGAATTGTTTTTCAGAGACGCTCTAATGTTGTAATATAAGATATCTGGTACCTTTATTATTTCAGTAGATGCAAATAACTTTCAGAGGTCCAATTAATCTGTATTTGACTGATGCTTTGCCTCATTGAAAAGGAAATGTTCTCTTACTTGCTTTTGCAGACTCAGTGTTTGTTCCAAAGAAAATGTCTCCTTTCTTGAACCTACTGTTATAGTAAATTTAATATTATTCTGTATATTCCTAAATGTACTTAGTTCAAACATCTAGTGCGAGCAGCTCATCACTGGCTCTTGACTGAGGTCAGTAGTTACAACAACATTTAACCACTTCACCATGACAAAAAGAGTGAGAGAGTTAACCAACCGCAACATACTTCTCCTACATGTGTTGTAACACAGCAAATACATTTTTTAAAAACTTGTTTTCAGCTGTGTGATCACAGATATCAAGCCTTTTATTTTCTGAAACTTGTCCAACACTTTCTGTGCAACATCTTGATTGCTGGTACATTATTTATATAACTCTATATCATCCACATTTCATAATCAGAAACCAAACAGCTGAAATAATAGACTGATTTTGAGAAACATCATGAGTAAATTCAATCCAACCCAAAAATTTCCCTTTAAGATCCCTTGGGGTCTCCCTTTGAACCAAGTTGAAACTGTCAGTGTTAAAAAAAAAAAAAAGTAATTCTCTATGATACAGAAATACTGTATATAAAGCACCAAAAATTATTTCCTCTCTGTAATGCAAAGGTCTCAACTGGAATACCATGTTTAACTTTGAGCACTGTGCTTCAGAAAAGGTGGGCACTAATTAGAGAAAGTTCAGAAGAGAGCAGTAATAAGCAATCTAGAAAAATATCCCCAGACGAAAAGACTGAATTAATTGAGTTTCCTTTATTTAGAATGGAGGAAACTTGAAGAAATCAAAAATAACAATCTTCATATATGCTAAAGGTTGTCACAAAAAGGAAGGTTCTGCATGTCTGTGGGGAATAGAACAAAAAGGAATGAGCTAAAATTTAAGAAAAATTAAATGAGCTGTAAGGCAGGGTAAGCACTGGAATATGAATGACTGGATTCTGTTAAAAACAAGTAAGACAAGTGTCTACCAGTTTCAGTTTCTATGTTGAGGAGCACCAAGCTGGGGCAGATAAACGTGTGAGGTGTCCCCATGAATTATTTTCTATTTGTTTACAATTCTGGAGGCAATCATGCCTTCTGCTTTAGTAAGATTTAATGCACAAGGCTTATAAATACATTAATGTATATGTATTCAAAGTACTTAGAAGAAGATTCCAAAGTCTCTAAGAAAAATTAGATCAACTAATAAATAACATAATAAAATTAAACAGTTAAATGGGTTGAATATTAATTAAAAATCCCTAATACATTTTAGAAAATGTGGGTAATCACTGTGTAAGAATAGAAAGCAAACAGTGGTTTATAATGTGGGCCTAGTTTATTTATTGTCCTTCAAGTACAGCTTCCTAGAGAACAAGAATGGTCCATTCCAATGGGCAGAATACCAAGCAAGCACGGCAGAAGGCAAGCATGCATGAACATGGAGATCCTGACGGAGCTCAGATATGAAAAGGAAATATACAGATGGTGGAAGCAGGGACAGGCTACATGGGAGGAATACAAAGACATTGCCCACTCATGCAGAAATGGAGTGAGGAAAGCCAAAGCTCAGCTGGAGCTGACGCTAGCGAAGGAGGTGAAGGGCAACATGAAAGGTTTCTCTAAGTACACTATCAGCAGAAGGAAGGTTAGGGGCTCAGTGGGGCAAGGGACCTAGTGACAAAGGTAGTGGAAAAGGCCTTTTCCAAAAGGCCTTATTCCTTGATCGTATGATTCAAAGTTCTGAACACATTCAGTACAGAAAAAGACTATTTGAAGTAGTAAACGAAGTTAAATCAGAACACTATTTTAAAAGAAATTGGGCTGATACCATCAAAATAAACAGTGAGAAAACTAATATCTGAATTTAATAAAAAAACCAAACATGGCAATAGATGCCCACATTAGAAAAGTATAGTAAAATTATCCATCGTATAAGAAAATTTTATATACAGTCATAGAAAAATATAGATTTCATGCTAGGAGTCTTCTAATGCAACCTCGCCCTCAGATGAAGCCTAACTTCCACATTAAAGCAGGTTGCTCAGGGCTTTTTACAGTCGAGTTTTGGAAATCGGCAAGGATGAACGTCCCACAGCCTCTCTAGGATACCTGTTCCAAGGCTTAGGAATTTCCGAGGTGAAGTTTTTTTTCCTTATATCTACTTGGAATTTTCTTTGCTGCAAATTGTCACCATTGCCCTTATGCTGTGTGCCTCTAAGAATAGTCTGCCTGCATCTTCTTTATGTTCCTTTAGGTAGTGGAAGACTGTAGTTAGGTACCTCTTCTCTCTGCAGTGCTTCCTTCTGTAGTCTAAACAAGAATCTCAGCTCCTCCAGCCTCTTATTGTACATTGTATCATCCATCCCCCTACCCACGTTAGTGACCCTCTGCTGGACTTGTTCCAGTTTGTTGCTATAGCTCTCATAATAGAGGGACCAAAACAGAGCACGGTATTTCAGACACAGCCTCACAGGTATTGAATAGAGGAGAAAAATCTCTTTCCTTAGTCTGTTGCCTACATTCTTGCTAATGCAGTCCAAAACCGGGTGAACCTTCGTCACCACAACAGTGTACTGCTGCCTCATATTCAACTTGTTCTCAACCAGAACCCCTAGGCCCATTTTTTTCCTGCAGATACGCTCTGTAGCCAATTGTCCCAACGCATGTGAATACAGGAGGAGTCTTCTTTGCTGAACTTGGAAGCATATGATATATTCGTTCCTGACTGATTTCAAAGTGCTTGGATCTCACCCAGTATCTTGAAAGCCAAGAAGACAGGAAACCACCTTGGGCAAAAATGCTATCAAATATAGTTCAATAAGTAACACATGCTGAATGTTTATCATTAAATGTCTAAACTTTGTTTATATCAAAATGAGAAATCAGAATTTGATTTCAAATTAATAGCACTCATATGGTTCAAATAGATATTCCTTTTTCTACAGGATTGTTAAGACTCAACAGCATGTGCAAGCTGGGTAAATTGCACCAGCATTTTTCTCAATTAGCAAATTAAATCATATTAAAATCACTGGCGAATTGCCTTTATAATATTTTTGCTATCTTGGCTTTTTCCCTTTCTCTCTGTAAATGTTTTTGGTGTGAAGCTATGTTGATAAATGCCAGCACAGTAGTTCCCTCAGTCCTCAAAAAGCAGACATATGTTGGCCCTTATCCATCTCTAATTTTGTCAGAGTACTTCACTTTCTCTCACAGTGCTCTTCCTGGCACAGATCTTTGCCAGCAACTGACAAAAAGCAACTGGAAATGAAAAAAAAAAAATTACTTTCAGGGGCAATCCCTGTCAGCAGCACTACTTGTCTATGATCCTTGCCAGAGATTGTCTCTTCTGCTGCAGACGTCTACATGGGAAACCTGTTGTTTTTGTTGCTGCTGCCGTTAATTTCAGGGCCTCAGTTGTCCTTTAAAGAACATCCATTCAAGCCAATTGTTTGTATTAAGCTAGTTAGAAAAAGCAGGACTGCTGCAATCAAAATGGTCCTGATTTAATTTTCAAAATTTTGTGCAGGCATGCGAACTGGTATTTGAGATGTAGTACAGAGGTTTAAGAAACATCACACTTGCAGTAAAACATCTACTTTAAAAAGATAAAGGATCCATGTATACTGCCCAAGAGAAATGGTATTCACAAATTTATACCAAATACAAAATTACTAGAATGTCCTAGAGCCCGACTCTGTCTTCTCTACACTCTCCCTTCAGGCATTTACATTCATTGATAAGATTCCCCCATGGTCCTTACCTTCTCCAGCCTAAACACCTCCAGATCTCTCAGCTTCTCTTTGTATAAAAAAATGCTCCAACCCCTTCATCAGCTTTGTGGCCCTTCACTGAACTCACTCCACGCCTCTCTTGTACTGGGGAACCCACACTTGGACACAGCACTCCAGGTGTGCCTTACCAGTGCTGCTGGCAACGCTCTGCCTAATGCAGCCCAGGACACTGTTGGGCGCCTTTGCCACAAGGGTACACTGCTGGCTCATGTTTAACTTGTTGTCTACCAGGGTCCCCAGGAGCTTCTCTGCAAAGCTGTTTTCCACACAGTTATCCCCCAGCCTGTAATGGTGTATCTGTTTATTCCTCACCTGAGTTGTTTAAATTTTCTTCAGCTTCATGGAGAAGTGACTAATATTTCTTTATAGCAGGAATGGTATATATATATTGTGCAATCGTTTTTTTTAGACACCTTTACAATCTCTGATAACTTGAAAAATTAATCTAAAGTATGAGGCACTGACAGTTGTTTGAACTATAGGTCTTGTATATGCCAAGAGATTTTCAAAATAGCTATATTATTTTGGAGAATAGATATTTCGATATACATGACATTCAAGGCATATTTTATGCAGATATAAATAGTCCACACAGAGTCTGGAGCAAAAAATAAAAATCAAAACCAGCTAAACTAATTTTGAATGGAAAGGGGGATTATAATTTAATGGTTTGCAAAATCTGTAGTTTCTCATTGTGAGTTTCCTGCAAGAAGATTTTTTATTGACCTATGATTATCAAAATTAAATTGTCGTATTTGCACCACTATGAGAATCTCGTGGGACTGGAGGAGAATGACACTAGCTAGTGTGTTCTTGAATACTTATTAATTCAATTTTATACACTGCAGGGCATTTTTTAATGCAAATTGCAATATCTCAAGAATTTCCTTTAGAAAATACCACAATCATACTTTCAGTCAGCTGCCTATATGTTACTTGTAATGCAGTTGCCTACATGTTTGTATTAACAATCTTTCAGCGTATTTCAGGGGTAGTTCTCATCATATCATCATCTTCTTCTACGAAAAAGTCAACAATCACTACCTATAAAAAACATCTTATTTTGTTACAACTCTGAAAATGTTCCACAAAACTAATACTAGTACAGTACCTTCCTACTACACTGAGGAAAAGAAGGAGGGAGAGGTTTGACAAAAAATTTAGATAGCTGAATGAAAGTATTTGGCACCAAGGAAGTCAGAAGTGTAAACAGACTGTATTTTAGCAAATATTTCAAATCACTACTTACTGCATGAGAGAGATTTTCAAACACTCAACTTTCCATTAGAGTTAAAGGAAAAACTCAATATTGTTAAAACTGTTGCACAAATTAGTTAAATGACCTGTTAAATTACCTACTAGAGATCTTCCTCCTTTACTCCGTTTTTCAATAAGAACTTTGAGGAAATAATACGTCTGTTTATATTCAAATTAAAATGTGAGTGCTATAATTTACATAATGACATCACATAAAATACTACTCTGCTTTTTATTTGCATCTCAACCCAGGATAAAAAAAAACAATTATGAGAGCTCTATGAGTCACATACGTTATACTCCGATAACTCAACAAATGTACCAATATTGCATGCTGGTATCCCTGAAATTAGCCTCATTAGTAAAAAGTCCTGATTTATACAGTGCTGGTCCAGGCTTGGTCCTCTTGAAAACTTTGGAAAGACTTCAGGTTTCTTTTTTGCATTCAGAGTTAGTGGGAATACAGTGTAGATTACACACTTAAATTGTACCTAGACTTCCATTTTCTTTTTTTGATGATAGTGGTTTTGAGCTGACAAATTTGGACACTAACTTCTCAGCAGACATGAAAAACTTTAATTAATTCAGAAATGCTGAAGATATCATATGTAGCAAATGACTCCAGAAGCAAGTAATTTGTAATGTTCCCAGTTTCTTACTTTCATATGTATTTCATCCAAATCTTGTTGACTACAGAACAATCAGACTCCTGAAGCATTTCAAGATACAGCTACTTTAAGTGTCTCTCTTCCCTCAGGAGTATTATTATCTTATAATAAACACACCTCTTGCAGTCCTCTTCTTACTAATACAAGAGGGCTTTTACACATAAAAGTAAATTACCATCTTCATTGAAAACTGCCAGATAAGTTTAGGATATTTCACATGAGACATTACCAAAGATTAATTTAAAACATTCACACAAAAATCTAGTATACTCACAATGCTTTTCAAGCCTGGGCGATTTTATTTTATACTTTGAGTGTTCAGTCTGAAGAAAACAACACTACTCATTTTTTCTAAAAATAAAAGATTGTGATTTTACATCTGCACAGCACATCAGTCTAACCTCAAAAGTCTTTCTATTGCATTAATAGTGCATAGCTTTAGAATATTTACATGTCATCTTAGAAACTAGTTTAATAACAGAAAATGGAGGATAACTATTCACAGCTATAAATATGCAATTTTTAAAGATTGCCTTGAAACATGGTTAATGTAAGTTAAAACTATAATTTCCAGTTTGCAATAAGTAAAGAATGCAAGCAAAGTTAATATATTTCTCTGATTTTCATATTTTTATTTTGAATACTGAGTCAGTTCCTCAGTCAATGGAATGATTTCACTATCTGAAGATTTGCTCTTTTTTGCTATTAAAGTAGTATCAGCCCTGTGCCAGCTAGTTTATTGAAAAGATAGATGAAAAAGGTTCTTACCTTAAGTACTGTATAACCTAAGGCTATTCCCCTCCAGTCAGATAAAGTAAGCAATCCAGCTAACTAGAACAATTAAGTCACAATATTTTCCTTTGGGTGCCAGAGTTTTATTTTGTAAAACTCTACGTAAAACACTGGACTTACTTAAGGATTTTGGGAGATGAAATATAGCAAATAATTTCGTACACATTAAGGAAAACCTCCAAGGCATGAACTTAATTCGACAGTTAGAAGAGTATGGAAGTGGCATTGTAAAAGACTTTTGAGAGTTTTACTCTGCCGCAGATCATGTCATTAGTAGATGGGCTGAGTAAAGGGAAAGACAGGGGAGTTTATTAGGACCCTGCCTTGAATAGAACAAAGGAGGAAAAGGTAAAAGAATAAAGTAAGAGAAGAAAAAGCGATCAAAAGCTGGACAATCTAAAACTTTTGAAAGAGAGTAAGATAATTTTGAACATTAACAGGAAGTAAAAGAAATCATACATCCTATTTTGAAACTTCTGGACAGATTTCTGACTGAAATGTCGCATTAGCAGATACAAATACTTTCTGACATTTTTACCGAAGGCCTTCAAATTTCCCTGTCAATGTAAGAACATCAGAAGGAACAGCCAAGCCACGCTTGCTGAAAACAGGCATAAGATTCAGTTCACCTGCAAACCCTATGATAGGATAATTTTACACAATAGACATGAGAACTATGCTGGTATAATAATGGACATGTGAATATCCAGATGTGGGAGGAAGAAAACGACCAAGAGCTGCTGAGACACCACCTTGAGTTACCATGGGAAACACAACCAGCATAAGCCTTTGCCACAACACCATGCCAGCCTCTGAACTTTCTTTCAAACCTCTGTCCATAGTCTCCTCAAGATGGAAATTAGGGTTTTATGGCTTTTGGTGATGTAAATACTTTATTAGATGGTTCACTGGGTCCAGAAGTAAAGGCACCTTTGTATTCAAAGGCTCATACGTGCATGTATTGCATAGTGAGTTGCCCTCTAGGCAATCTACTAGAGGAATATTTACTTTTTCTAAAAAATTAAAAAAATATAATCTCTTTAATTTTATACTTTCAGATACTCCAGTCAATTTGTGGCAATAACAACATTCACAGAGTAATTATAACTGCAGATGTTCAGTAACTGTACTTTCCATAATGTTCTGAATTTGTTATTTTGCTAATAATGACCATACCACAGTTTGGATTTTCTTTCAAAATTCAGTTATGTATCTGCAATACATAAATTCATTGAAAAAAATTGTTTTATATTAAGTTTGTTCCATCTTAAATCAGTGTAATTCTAATATACTTAAAGAAGCATTATTTCAATTTAATCTTACTTAGCATATGGTACTTTAAGATTGCTAATTCTTAAGCTTTCTTCATAAAACAATTCATAGAAAATCTCTCTCATTTTCTGGTACACAAAAAATTGGATTATTTTTTCCCATTTGATATTTGTCATAGGTTTCTTTTTTAAATAATTGAACAACAGCTTGTGTCCAAATGCAGTAAGTTATTTTAGAGCTATCTGTGTTCTTTCAATTCCATTTAAAATATCTGAAAGAGCATTCCAAAGTAATCAGACTTAACACTGCAGCTAAGTCACCATCCAGCCCCCAAAAGCAGAATTAGCTAATCATAAAACACTCTTGCTAGAAGATTAGCTTAAATGTGCATTGCATAGTCACTTTTTTCTATGATTTCTTTTAATCACTTTGAGACAGGTTAAGCTTTTCCCCAGAAACTTTGGAGCCTATTTCTTTCTTCTTTCATGAACAAAATGTCATACATAATGCAATGTCTTTCCTTGTCTAAACAGTGAAATGAACCATTTAAAAGAACCTTTTATCTTATGAGAATTCTACAAGTTACAATTCTTAATAGATTATGAGGTTCACTCTACCTCTTCCACTACTGTTGCTACCTAATGAATGAAGTATTATCTGTCAAAAGAATATAGCATTAAAAAAACACAGAATAATTTGTTCTGTCTCCGGAAGATAAAAAATATTATTTCGGATGATGGTAGCATTACACCTGTTTCTACAGCTGAACCCAAGTAGCAGTCCTAAGTAACAGTTACAGGAACTAAGGAAGCTTCCTCGTAATATATTTATTTTCTGGTAGCTAAAACAAACCTTGGGGACAACCCAGACACGACATCACAAAGAAAAAAAATATCTCTTCTATTCTTGGTGGATGGAATTCCATTGTATCAGTGAGAAAATAGGTAGAATTCAAACTACAAAATGTTACAATGGGCTGAAGCTCAGGATGAGACCACCTCATGTTTCCCATCTCTCCAATCAAGGTAAGAAGAAGATGATGTAGAAGAATAGATTAAGTAGTCTGGATTTAATTCACTGCAAATGAATAATAGAATTAAATGGCAGTACTCATCATTTATTTATAATAGCTTGTCCCCTAGAACATCTTCTGCCTAATATCTGGATGCTGGTTTCATGCCATTAACCTGTAGTCATAAACTCACAATTTCTGTGAATACCAAAGTCCCAGTTTAGGATCATGTTATAAGAAAACAAAAAGAGAAAAAAGAAAAAAAGAAAAATAAATGTGAAACTTCAGACCTTTGCTTTTCTTCCAAAGCTCTACGTCTCTACATGTTAAAGACTATTTCAGGCACACCTCAATATTTACTACAAAAAACTATTTTTTGACATGTTGACAATATTAATATCTGCATCACAGACACTAAATTGCTCCAGTTCATGAATCTTTGTTTTTAGTAAGCTTGGGAAATATTTATGCTCTGAAGAAAACTAAAAGTCTTTTTAACCTACTATGGTAACATATCCAGGGGTATTTCTTTGTTATCCCTCTAAAACATATAGCTGGCTACCCCCTAACATGTAATCTGTCCTATTTCATTGATCCAGGTTTCAGTGGATAGGCTCACTGGATTTTCAGTTCCAAGTGGAAATTATTGAATCCCATGGAGTTTAAAAGCACCAAAACCTTCCCCCCCCACCCCATGTCCTTCTAGCCTACTGAGTGCTCTTCTAGACCATTCTCAAATTTTTCTGTCAAAGAAAAAACAATGCCTTCACATGCTGACCAGCTAGCAACATTAATCAACAGGAAATGTTTGAATATCATTTGACAAAATATTATTAGGCTCTTTTGAATGTAGCAAATGATATTCTGTAGTGCATACCAGAATAATTATCAGTCTGGTTGGCATCTGAGGGATACATAGGTTTAGAAATTTTTGCTCATGAATAAATGTCCCAAAGTCTTTTTTGGGATGTGAAGGGTTTTTTTTGTAAAAGAAAGATGATTATCCGGCTTTGCACATGAATACTTTCACTGCCTTTTTTTTTTTTAATTGTTAGGTTGTTTTTTCTGGTTTTAACTGCAGATTTAATTACCTCCAAGCACTGCAGTAATAGGTGTTTCTTTTTATTTTTATTTGTTAAAAATTAAGAGGAAGGTAGGAACATTTTCCTTTAACAAATTTTTACATTATTTGTGCATGAATCCTATTTGTTTCATTTGAATCTTTCACTGTCAAAAGATTTATCTGGATTTATTAAATAACAGATGATCATAACATTTGCATATGCAGCAAAAATGTATCCTTGGAAACTGTAATGAGCATAAATTAAACGTAGCTGAAAGCAAAAGACAGCTACTTTGTATAATCCCTGTAGCACTTTAAAATGATGGTCCAGTTAATCAATGATGAGTTACAGTGCAAATCTTATATTAATACTTGTGGCATGTACATTAATAGCTAATTGGAACATTGTGATGAATGTTACTACAATAAATACCGTGAATTAATGAATAAGACATTATTTTTTTTCAGTTTCTGAGCAAATGATGGGTTCTATTGATTAAATAATCTGTTAATCCTTCAATGTCATGGACTATCATGCTGAAATAATGCCTATTTCCAAAGTGTAATGTTTGTCTTTGGTACTGACAGAACTGGGACTGAGTTAGCTACCAAGCAGGGACTCACCAAACTAAGAATTTGGGGGAAGGGGATATTGATTATAATGCCATAGCACAAACATATACCTCCTGTACAATCAAGTGTGGTAAAAGAATGGCAAGGTTAGTACCAAGCAAGAGTCCTTTCAGGGAGGCAAATGTAGTCAGTAGCTCTGTTTTATTTTTATTTTAATCTGATTTAATTGGTTTTAGCCAATTAAATATGGGACAGTTTTAGACTTTCTACTACTTCTTTCTCCCTTACAGAAAATGAAAAAAAAAAAAGGGAAAAGGAAAAAAGGAAAAAAGGAAAAAAGAAACAAAGAAAGGGAAGGGGAAAGGATAAGAGAAAGCAAAGGAGAAAGAGAGAAAAGGAAAGAGAAAAAAGGAAAAAGGGAAAAGGAGAAGACCCCTGCTCCTTATTTTTTCATAACAACTTCAAAAGGACTTTATTAAAGAACTCAGTGGATTTTATTTCCTAGAGAGAAAAAAAAAGCTTATACCAAATGTCACTTTTTTTCTGATCTGAATTAGGATAGATGAAAACAATGAAATTACTCTAGGTTAAAGGTTTAAGAAAACACTGAAGAAATTGTAGAAAAGTAGAGCTATTTACTGTACCTTTTAATTTTTATTCTGCAAACTGTAAATGCTAAATAATAGCTGAAGACTGCATGCTAAATGGTCTTTTCAAATATNAACAAATTAAAATTAAGCAATTTAAAATTAAACAAAAGAAATGTTATAAATGCAATGTGAGCCTGTTGAAACATTTTCTTAAAGTCTCACAAGGAGAAACAAACATAATTTCTTTAACTTTCATGCACAACTCTTAAGTTAAAATAGCATGTTTAGACAGTATGGGTGAATATAGAAGTCCAAAGCAGTTGCGAGTGAAAAAGATCCTGAGGGTATAACAGTAGCCTTTGGCTATGCTTGTGCCATGAAGAAGTAATCTGAAGCTGAGGTCTGCATCCCTGAGAAGATTACAATATCCTTGTTCAGAGGCTTAACTTCACAAATTCATCTATAGGTTTTGATTTTATATCTTTACTATTGCCTGTACAAAATGTATGGATTTTTTCCTAAAACATAAAATAAAGTGTTTCTAGATGGTTATCAGGTCACTCACTTGGGATTTTTTTATGTGTGCTGATTTTTATTTTTTTGGAGGAAAACTTTCTCGTGAGATGAAAGATTGTAAGCAATCTTTTCCTGAGGAAAGGNATACCAAATGTCACTTTTTTTCTGATCTGAATTAGGATAGATGAAAACAATGAAATTACTCTAGGTTAAAGGTTTAAGAAAACACTGAAGAAATTGTAGAAAAGTAGAGCTATTTACTGTACCTTTTAATTTTTATTCTGCAAACTGTAAATGCTAAATAATAGCTGAAGACTGCATGCTAAATGGTCTTTTCAAATATTGCCAGGCTTTTGCTTTCACCTGCAAAACTGACTTAACCTATTCTGGAATTTACATGCTTGGGAAGAATGAGTAAAGTGCTTGGCAAAGAGATCTGGTCTCACAATCCTAAAATGTCTTTCTTTAAAAAGCTGGTGCAAATGTAACCTACAGGTAAATACAGTTACCCCTCTATCATTACAAAGTACAGTCAGAACATATTTTAACTTAATATTTTCTTTCATCTGTTATTAAGAGTTTGTGTAAANCTTTGGCTATGCTTGTGCCATGAAGAAGTAATCTGAAGCTGAGGTCTGCATCCCTGAGAAGATTACAATATCCTTGTTCAGAGGCTTAACTTCACAAATTCATCTATAGGTTTTGATTTTATATCTTTACTATTGCCTGTACAAAATGTATGGATTTTTTCCTAAAACATAAAATAAAGTGTTTCTAGATGGTTATCAGGTCACTCACTTGGGATTTTTTTATGTGTGCTGATTTTTATTTTTTTGGAGGAAAACTTTCTCGTGAGATGAAAGATTGTAAGCAATCTTTTCCTGAGGAAAGGCTAACATGCATAAGAAAAAAATCTCCTCCAGGAGGATTTCGTACAGCTGAAGATAACATGGGATTACAAAGTCAGCTCTGCTTGGCTCCCTCTGCACCTAATCATTCATACTGCCTCACTCTGTTTCAGTTCTGGAGCAACCAACTCATTCCTGAGGCAGGAAAACTGAGGCACTGGAAGGATAAAATGGAAAAGACTGGCTCAGACTGAGACAAGGTACAGATCCAGCCTCTCCAGCTAAACATGTCACTGATTTAAAGTCCTTTGGCATGATTAATAAAAAATAAATTAAACATAACTCAAGGGATCTGGTTTTGGTTTTGGTTTTTTTCAGTGAAAACTCAAAAAGGAAATTCTTTAAGTTGGAATAGTCATCATTTACACTTTATATATTTTACACATTTTTCTCTTTATTTATATGACAAGAAGCTTAAATATAAACCTTCCTGACAAAATATGCCAGCCTCTCTTATAAACCTAATCAAATACTGGTAAAAGATTGATAAACAAGATGCTGTCATGTCCCAGCTGTCAGCTTCAGCACACTATTGCTGTGTGGCATGTTAAAGGGCAAAAGAGCTATATTAACCTAATCCCTAGATAGAAGCTTAGAGAAGACATTTTTTTTCTAATAAAATGTTAAAAGTAGAGATTTTAAGGACTTCCTCAGTCAAATACAAATTCTTATTGCAACCCATCAAAGGGCTGAAACCCAATGTCTCCCAGATTCCGGAAACTATAGCCAAGCAACTTGTGGTTTTATGATTAACTGAAAGAAGCATGTTTCTAAAAAGCATTTCAGAAAGCTGTCAGAAAGCAATGAGGTTGCAATCAGATATTTTCTCTTTTCTGATTCACACCAGATAATTCTCAAAAGAATCACACGAAGCGGACTGTGCAACACCCCTATATTTCTGCTCTTTGCTGAGCTTGTCTTCTTACAGGCTGTACAATGTAGAATGCAAATAAATCTCTAGAAAACAATAGGAAAAGTTAATAAAAATATACCTTCCCCCAGAAATTTATTTAGAAAATAAGAAGTATGTAAACCCCATGCATGCTTCAAAGACATAAATCCATATAAAATGATTAGTGCATGGGATATCTTAAATATATACAAGAGCAACTGGTCTAGAAAGGCTGAGCTAATGATCTGTCCAACACTAAGCATTAACCTTTTGGAGTGCCTCTCAAAGGGACTTCTTAGTAACAGCCATTAGAGAATTATATACCGAGTTCTTGAAATGTTGTCTAATGATGAGTTATACATATTAATTAATTAGTTAATATTTGTAAAGTGCTTTGAAAATGAAAAGGATAACATATCAGTAAGTGCTAAGCATTATTATGCTGTATTTTTTGCACTAACTGTTCCTAAACAGATCTCCGAGGCAATGTAGCTATGGCTTGTTTTAGAACACTGTTGTTTTTCATTCCAGTGCTGTATTATTCAGGTTTTGCAAATCACTGAATTTAGCACAGTCAGGGTCAGGAATAGACCTGAAACAGATCTTGCTGTATGGAGCACATTTGCATACACGGACTTGGCTGTGTATGGAAGTGCATAGTTCCATCTTTACATTAAACACACGACACTTGAACAATAATGGCTTTAAAAACATTGACGTGTCTATGAATTTGAGGGCATGGCTTTTGAGAATAATTCACTTTGGTACCCAGGCCCAGGATTCCCAACACCCTGGAACTATTGAAGTCTCAGACTATGCTTTTTCACAGAGAAGTCAGAAATTGGTCATCCATGATGCTTTTCCATGACTTGTTTATGGAAACCAAGTTCTTTGCCAGGTGTGCCAAGTCACCACAGTAGGCAATAGTGGGTGATGCCCAGACATCCACTTGAAAATGACTGCATGAGATGTTTCTATATTCAATGGCTGATTTTAGTAGGAGGGCTTAGTGTAGTCTGTGGATGATGCCAAAACAGTCACAAAATCTTCATCATCTACTGCATGTTAAATACTCCAAATCTGTAAATTTTTAAAAGTTTTTTTTCTTCATTTTTTAACAGAACTACATACAGAAAAAATGTACCTACAATAATATTCTGAGAAGATTGATTTTTCTCTTGTAAACTGTAGATTTCTCTGATCTGTTTACAGTTTATTACTNCCATCTTAGAGAGGGAGAAAGAGACTATAACTCCTGCCATAATCCTAGGCTACATCCTTCTTTGAGTCTAAGATTCTCTTAGAAAAAAAGTTTTTCTCACGTATTCTTTTTCCCAATATACTTTTATTCCCTCGAACTCTTTTTTCCTCTTTGTTTCCCTGGAATGGTATCCCATGATT
>WAAD01031129.1:7130-22363 GCA_013389945.1 Fregata magnificens
GGGTTCAGGCCCTGTGCGTGCAGCCGGGCACCCAAAAAGCCAGCCCCGTCCACGTCCACCGGGATCCCTCCCCGCCAAAAGACAGCACCCGAGCATGCAGCCGGCAGCCCCCCAGAGCCAGCCCCTTGGCACGGGAGCTGCGGTCCGTCCCCGGAGCCCACGTATGCAGCTGAGGACCCGCAAATTCACCAGCCCCTCTGCGTGCAGCTGGGGACCCCTCCTCACAGCCAGCCCCTCTGTGAGTGCAGCTGGGGACCCCTCCTCACAGCCAGCCCCTCTGTGAGTGCAGCTGGGGACCCCTCGTCACGGCCAGCCCCTCTGTGCTTACAGCTGGGGACCCCTCCTCACGGCCAGCCCCTCTGTGCTTACAGCTGGGGACCCCTCCTCACAGCCAGCCCCTCTGTGCGTGCAGCTGGGGACCCCTCCTCACAGCCAGCCCCTCTGTGCTTACAGCTGGGGACCCCTCCTCACAGCCAGCCCCTCTGTGAGTGCAGCTGGGGACCCCTCCTCACAGCCAGCCCCTCTGTGAGTGCAGCTGGGGGCCCCTCCTCACAGCCAGCCCCTCTGTGCGTGCAGCTGGGGGCCCCTGCAGCACCCGGAACCCAAGGATCCTCCCCCCCCGCCCCCCCATGCTGTGACCGTGCACCGGGGACCACCTCCCCTCTACCCTGGTGCTCTGTCCTTGGTCTCTAGCTTGGGACAGGGCACTTCCCCACACATCCGTGCATGGGAACCTGGCCCTCCCTGCCCCAGTGCACGGAACTGGGAACCCGCCGGGATCCCAGCATGGCCCAGTTGCCCACAGTCTCCGGTGCCAGCTGCCGCAGGAGCTCCTGGAGCCCTTGCTGGCTCCTGTGGGGTATCTGTCCTTCCCCAATGGGGAATGGGAACCATGCATTATGGATGTCCCCACATCTGCACCATGCTGTGCACCCACCAGTCCCCTGCACCACTGGCACAGCATCTGTGCACACCCATTCAACACACCCTGGCTGGGCAACGTTGGTCTTCCCCTCATCCACAAGACCGCTTCCCCCTATTTTCTGACTTTTTGGAGTGTTGTGCATGCCCCCATGGGATAAAGTCTGCACCCCCCTCCTCTTACACCAGTGCTGCCAGTCCCATTTCCACTCCCATCTTGCACACAGGTTTCCAGTGTGGAGGAGGCATGTGGGTACTTGCCTCCATCCCTGGCCGTACCCCGCAGCCTCCCTGTGCAGGGAACAAGTGCCAGATGGCTATGGGAACCCCTCTCCCCAGATGTGCAACCCCTGGAGCGTGGCTCTGTGGCATGTGGTCCTAGGGCACCTCTCGGGCTCTCTGCCAGTGAACCAGGCACGGCTTTTCCCACCGTGCTTCTGCTGCCAGTGCCTGATGGGTGAAATAAAAAAAGTGGGAAAAGGGGGGGCTTTGGGCACAAAGATGCACCATCTGCTTGCCACCCCTGCCTGCCTTGCCAAGGACGTTGGCGTGGGGGACCCTCCTGTCTGCTGAGAAGGTGCATGGGGAATGGGAGCTGGGCATGGCCCCACTTCAATGTGTGATTGTCAAAGCAGAGAAGGAGCTGAGGGGGTTGAGCTCTGGCAGGCGTAGCAGTGATGCCTGTGAAATTGCATAGTGTCTGTCGGTGCATTTGTCCCTCCAGCCGCCCTGGGCCGCGTATCCCTGTCCTTGGCTTCATTTTATGACTTTTGCCCTCACAAGTAAAATGGTCTCAAACCTCTCAGAATCAGATTCAGGCTGCTGTGATTTTTCCTGGTGCGTGACTGCGGTTTTTGAGGCGCACTGTGCTGCTTTCTGCTGTGGAACAGCTGGGACAGGCGGCACGCATAGATTAGCTGGACCGGGCTGCCACGGATGCTCCGAGAGCTCCAAGGGAACTGGGCTCTGTGACAAGTTCGGGAGTAGCAGCAGCTCTGAATGAGTTACGGAAGGAAATGCCAGGGAGTTTGAGCTCTGTCCGGAAAGGCTAACGGACATCCTGCTGGGGAGCACCAATAACCTCGTCACTCGCCTGCTTTTACCTCTCAGTCTTCGTTTTTATCTCATTAGAGGGGAAATGTGTTATAGCTGTTCCCATGTTATGTCCTTGCCAAGTTCTGCTGCAGTAGAAATTATTATGAATGAAGGAAGCAGGGTTATTTTTCCCCCTTAAATCCTACTTTCTATCCATGGCAGCTGCCTGCGCTTCCTCTCTTCTTTTAAAAGCACCCACGGGTTTCTGCAGGAGTCTCTGTGTCCCTTCTCCTTGGTAAGAGAGACAGATGGAGCTGAGAGATGTGCCTTCAGAAACAGGTCAGATCAAATGGGTATCAGGCATCATTTGCTTCCCCAAGCTTTGGGGCGACTTCTCCTGCTTTCTCTTTTTCTTCCTATTCCTTAGATGTGGAGACGTGGCTACGGTAGGACAGTCAAGCTGTATGCTGCAGGGAGGCAGGCTGGGCTCCTCTTCAGCACTGCTCAGAAGGGTCAAATGACTTCAATAAAACTGCATTTGGGTGTTAAACATTTTTGTGACAGTTCAGCCAATGCTCTTGCTGTAATAGTTCTTCTGGTGATGGTGGGGGATCCGCTGTGACATTTGACTGCTGTGCCTCCAGGGATCACGAGCCCCAGCTGTAGTCAGTGGCACTCCACAGCCACAGAAAATACCTTGCTGAGGCTGGATGCCTTGTTATTTCCAACTGAGCTCACAATTCATCCATCCTGCTGCTTAGATCCAAAATGCCACTTCATGCTCTACAGCCTTAAATCCTGGCCACTGCTTGAAGCGGGAGCGCTGGCTCCTTGGCCAGCGTGCATTGGCAGGCTCCAGCTGGCTCCAGCCAGGCGACGCCAGTACAATTTGCTGCGGTTGGAGACCTCTCCCCATCCCTCCAGCATCTTTCCATGCCAGACGGAAGGGCGAGGCGCTGCATCTGCCAGTGCTGCGGTGGGAAGGTGTGGCCTGGGGCCAGCCTGCCCCTTTCACTTATGGGACTGGAGCCACTGCGAGAGGAAGGGTGTCCTTACAGGGGCCACAGAGCACCTGCTTGAGCCCGGTGGGATCAGACATGGAGGCAGGCAAGTGTCTTCTGGAATGCTGAAGGCTGCCTTGGCCAGGGGAAGAGCTGCAGTTTGTGTCAGTCCCAGGGCAGGTTGGTTGTGGTCGTAAGCTGTGCCCCAAAGAAAGCATATGAAGGAAAGTTTAAATTTAGAGGGCCCAGCTGGCTCCAGATGTGGGAGGCCCATGTACACAAGTCCCATACTGGTATACTCCTGTTGCAGTCACTCCTGATGTCCAGGGAGAAGAGCGAAGCCTCAAACTTCAAGGGATGACTCTGAGAGCGTAAAAAAGCAGCAGTGCAGCCTGGCCATTTTTCCCCTCTCCTCAAACATGAGGCTTTTACGTTGTGCTTCACAGAAAAAAAGAAAATAAATCTTTCCACCACGATGTCGACAGTCTGAAGACTTGGCTTCTTCCATGCTCTCTTCCTCTTTAACGCCTCCCCAGAGCAGCTGTCTGTCCCCCAGCCCCTCCTGACCGCAGCCAGCATCTCTTGGGTACGACTTCCTTGTGGCATCCCACCTCGACTCCCGTCTGTTCTGGGATGCCTTTTGCTGGTTGCTCCCCATTCAGCTGAGCAAGCCCAGCTCCACCCTCCCAAGCACCCAGCACCCTGGCTCAAGGAGGGGCACCCACGCAGAATGAGACCCTTCGCACTGCGTGCCTAGTTTATCTGTAAGCAGCTGCATGGCCCAAGACTGCCTTTTAAAGCAGCCACCTCCGTGGTGTCACGCCAAGGAGCAAGATGCCAGTGACAGCTCATGCTGGCATTTGCTCTGCGAAGATCGCAGAAGGCAAAAATGCCTTTTTTTTACGGAAATGGTGCCCCAGGGCAGCGATGGCTGCAGGGGTGAGGTAGGGCATGTCTCCGTGGCATCTGCCAGACGGTGGCCCTTTGGGGATGTGGTGCAGCGTGTGGCAACTGGAAGCCAGCCAGACCCCTGCGCTTTTTCCTTTTTTTTCCCCACCCCCCACCCCCCCCTTGCAAAAAACAAAGCCTGCATGAGGTCCGGCCCGTCTCCCTCCTCCTTCCCTCTCCCCTGCAAGTTTTGTGGCTCAGCCAGTGCTGCCACCAGCCAGCACGGGCTGCTTGGGAGAAGTTAGCGATAGCCAGTTCCCAGCAGGCAGGGTTGCTGCCCGCAATTTTGCATTAGACAGAGCATTGTTTCTCCTGCTGCAGCACAGACCTTTTCTGGGGAGGTTTTGTCTTTGCCAGGAGATGCACGAGTTTAGCACGAGAGGAAAAACACTGACTGCCTTTGCTCGGCAGTCCAGTAGTAAGCATTTCCCCATGTTTCTACATCTCTGTGTGGAAATACTCATCTGTGTCTTTCAGAGAGAAGCAGTATCCTTTTGGAAGGGGCAAGGGGGAGGGAAGAAGTCAGGCTCCCATGTAATAGATAATGTTTTACGAGTGCTGCTGGCCATCGGTGGTCTCCGGAGGATCCAGGACATGGATGCTGGTACTGGGAGAAGCTGGGCAGAGCTGCTTACTCAGAGGAGAAAGAATAGGCAGGAGCCGAGCAGATGGTAAAAGGATGGGGAGGAGGAGGGCAGGTGACAAGGACTAGCTGTGGGAAAGGAGGATAATTCCCAGGGCTGGGAGGGGAGACCAGTGCTGTTTTTGATTACCTGGTACGGGAACGCCTTGTCTTCGTCTCTGGCAGGTATCACTCAGAGATGCACTGCTATCAAGTACTACTTTGCCGAGCCAGTATGCTTGCGCAACATCCCCTTCAACCTGACAAAGATGATCCACCAGGACGAATGGCATCTGCTCCGTAAGTGTTCAGCACGGCCCACTCCTCCCTGGTGAGGCCCGCGGCTCATGCTCTCCCTTTCACGTGAAAAACACAGCAGTGAGACACTAGTTTGCAGAGGAGGGGGCTGAGGAGGCAGGATCCCACCCAGGCCCAGCCATCAGCAATTTTCACCCTCATTTTTACTTGCAGGCCACTACAGTTGGTCCAGGAAAGTGTGAACACCACACACAAGGGTTTTTAAGCTTGTTGAATGCAACTTGCTCTTAGCCACCTTTCACAGGCAGATCACCTCTCCCCTTGCCTCTCCAGGGGTCTGCAGACACAAGCTTGAAAACCTGCATTCTGGTGTCACTGGAAAAGGTCCAGCAGGAGGCGTGTCAGAAGCTGATGACAGAAGCCATGTGCTGAACAATTATGGCAGAACCTGTCTGCATGGAAACTCGCCAGCATTTAGAAACCAGAGCATTTCTGTCCATCCAAGTTAATTTAAATTTAAACTCTAGAAGGAAACAGAGACCAAAGAGTGTATCATGGTGTGTCTGCATGAAACCATGCTGCACCCATATCCTGAAGGTCATACGGCTGAAGCTGTATGATTATATGGTTCATATGATAGTGGGAAGTTTATAGCACAAATACAAAACTGCTGGTTTGTAGCAGCCTTGCTACAGGATCACTTTCTACTTACAGGTACTCACTCATAGGTCTGGGATTACTCTACCGTGGGTCTGCCTGGCACGGGCCAGCTGCACTCGTGGCTATTTCTATGTGTCTCTCCACTTCCTCCTGCAGTGGAAGGCTTGTCTGTGGTAACACCCACTCTTAACTTCTTGAGTTTGGTGGACACAGACTTGAGAAGGACTACAGCCGGATTCCTGGGCATGGCTGCAGCTGTTCTTCTCTGCAGGTGCATCGTGTCAGCAGTCAGCTTCTTTTGGGAGGAAAGCCTCACCCAGCATGTTGCAGGTTTGCTGTTCCTGACAACAGGTAACACGTCACTCTAGCATGCTAATTACGGATGAAGGCTTCACCAGGTTTCCCTTGGGTAGGCAGTGTGCGCTGCCAGTAAGCAGAGCACGCCTTTCCTTCTGATCTCCAGTTACTGTGCCTTGCATGAAGCGAGTCGCTTACTCATACAAGTGGAATAACCAGTAATTAGGAAAAAAAACGTGAAAAATGCTCTAGGCCTTATGGAGCAGCAGGAAAGGACCATGGGGCTAAAACAACCACTCCCTCCTCTTTACGTATGAAGGGCTCGCTCTCTTCTCCAGAACAGAACGGTCCCTTGCTGCAATTTGCAGTCCTTGATGGTGGACTAAATATTTCTTTTAACACTGAAGTAGGAAAGGGGAATACTTAAAAAAAAAAGTCTTAAGTCATAAAATTAGAGGTTGTTTAGAGGGGAGGAAAGGTAAAATCTGCAAACACAAAGCCAGCATGAGTTTGAATCACCCAAACTCACGAGACTAAGCACAACACCTTCTCTTGTGCCAGAGGAAATATTTTGATTTGAGCAGCTGTAATGCACAGCACAGCTATATATTTTTTAATACATTTGGAAAGCACAGGCCTGAGGAAAGGTTCGTTGTGCATGGCTAATTTAGCTGCTTAATGAAAAACATAGCCTAATGAAAAGTGCTTAAGGAAAAGTGACCCAACAGAAACCCCAGGCTGGGAGAAGGGTGTAGTCAGAGAGCGATTTAGCCTGAACAGTTCCTCTGCAGAGGTATGTGGAGGGCCACCCGTGGACGCAGATTACCTGCTCAGTAACTTCGAGATCACAGCACATGCAAAACAATTTCCCCTGGCTGCTCTGAGGCGTGCAGCAGGCTCTGCCCCTGCAGAGGGGATTCAGCATCACAACGCCAGCTTGCGCAATGTGATTGTGTCCCGCGGGTCAGATCTGATCACAGATGGAGGCTTTGGCTACCTTGCTCTGTTTGAAGGGCAGGCATGACTGAAGTCACAGAGGAGACTCTCTTGTTCTTAAAAGTAGCAACCAAGAAGTTTGCTGGATGCAATTCACAACCACAGAGCTAGGGCTTAGCCTTGCATAATTGGGTAATACATGAAAACTTTATGAATGATGGTAATTATCACCTGTGTGCTACCCAAGATAACTTATACCATCAAAGGTGGGTACAAGTTATTTGATTAGTAAGGCTTAACATTTATTTTGTTATTCACACTATGCTACATCTCAAAATAACATGATCATTTCATTTAAAGGAATATTTTGCACTATCTCTCTGTGCACTTATACAGCCAGCGTACCATATGACCGAAACCACCTCCCCACATTCGTCTATAACCTTCCTGATGATGTAGAACATGGATACAGCTAGTCTGTAGTTTGTGCTTGGTGCAGCCTGGGATTTACAGTAGCAGCTGGGTGTCTTTGCACAGCTTACCCGTTTGTTAGCAGGGGCAACATTACGCAGCTGAAGTCCACCAGAGACTCCTCTGTATGACTGCCCACCTGCCACCCACACCCTTCAGTGATGGCTGAACAGTATTTTTCAGGACTTACTCGAAGAAGCAGAAGTGAAGGGAAAACTAAATTCAGGATTCCAAGCACAAAAGCCTGATTCTTCAAAATCTGACTGTCACGTTTTACCGGTACAGCAAGCTACCCAGCAGAGAGATCTGAAAAGGAGGCAGCCCTCAGAGGACAGAGATGGCTCAAGATCAGATGCTTCAGTTCAGCATGCCAAGTCCATGCAGAGGAAGACATTTGCACTGGAAGGTAAAACGGAGAGGAAAGTTGCTGCAAGAACTTAGGGCTATTTCTATTTTTCAAGGATCTGTACATAAAGAAATTAAGGAAAAGTCACCGTTGCCAAATGAATCCTACACAGAATTAGACCCCCTTCCCCGGGGCACCATCTGTGATGTTTTAATTCAGCACCTTCCGCACTTGACCCTAAAGGAAGGCTTTGGTGCCCCTCTCCTCCCAAAATGCCCCAACAGACCTTTTTCTTTTAAATCAGCATGTACCCATGTCTCTTTGTGCATCCTTTGTACATGAAGTTACTGTGTAATTCGTAAATAACCAAGATCTGCATTCTGAGCACCCGAGCTGCATTGTGAGAAGGATTAAATTACTCCTGTCCATTCCTGGATGGTCTCTTGGTTATGAGACATTTCTCAAGCTACAGCATCTGTAGTAAAATACCTTCCTCTGTCAAAAGCATTTGTGTCAACTGCAATTTCATGGCTTGGAAATGATGTCTCCTGCAAGGCAGAGGAAGTTCACAAACCAGGAGGGTTGTAGCCTGGGCAGCGCTTGCACCAAGCATGCCTACGGACCAGTGCAGCATGCTGGAGTTAGAGCCCCAGAGAACCTCTCCTGCTTGGGCCAAGAAGCCACCCACGGCAACAGAGGGATGGGGAGATGCTAGAAGGGGAGCGGCTTTGCATTTTCCAGTGCTTAATGGCAGGGACATGTGAGTTAACAGATGAAAGCACCACGCTGATCTGTCAGACAGCACTCAAACTGACAGAGCCAGTCCCCACAATTAAGAGACTTCAGCACTATGTTGATGCATCTGTCACAGCTCATCCAAAGCTACA
This sequence comes from Fregata magnificens, assembly GCA_013389945.1. Taxonomy (NCBI): domain Eukaryota; kingdom Metazoa; phylum Chordata; class Aves; order Suliformes; family Fregatidae; genus Fregata; species Fregata magnificens. The sequence goes on from WAAD01031129.1 coordinate 15,513, forward strand.
ATCCTCTGCCATCTCCTAAAAGTCAGTGTTGCCCTTGATGCATGGCGTCCATCCATTCATTGCCAGAGCAGTGTTTCACACCTGCTGGGCACAGGGAAAGAGTTGGCCAGGCCCCTGGAAGGTCCCCCAGGCTGCCTTGCAGACAGCACGGGCTCCATCAGGAACGGAGCAGACACTGCTGATGGAGCAGAGCGATCAGAGAAGCCAATTCTGCAGTAAGGGTGGACGGTACAAGATGAACGCAAAAGGGAATGGTGGGGGGGAAGGGTCAAATACAGAGCATTGTGAGCATAAGGCTGGGAAGAGAAGGGAGATGTGAGAGAAAGATCGGTTGAAGGGCAAAGGGGTGGGAGAGGAAAGAAGGGGAGGTGAGAGGCAAGGGTGGTGGAACAGAGAAGTATTGCCTTAATGCAATAATTATCAATTAAATGACAGCAGAAAAAGTCAGTGCCAAATTAGGCTAAGAAACACAATCATACAAAGTAGAGTAAAACGTAGAGTAATTGATCCGGGAGCAATCAAGATGCCAGGAAGCAACGGCAGGAGAAACCAGCATCAGCACCAAGCACAGCTTTGGGGCCAGCCTTCCCTGCATTTCTGTACTTGGCTGCACCACTGAGCACAGAGCAGTTACATCCTGTTGGAGTCAGCTTATACCTGTTTAGGTGGTTGTCTTGTCATATGCAGATCAAGGCAGAAATACTCTCTCTAGGTGGTTTATACATCTAATATAACACCAAGAAGGTTTAACTTGGTTCCACCTCGGGTGAAGAGCACAAATAGCCATGGGTGACACTAAACTGAGCGTGGTGGCTACCATAATGAATGGCAGAACTTCTGCCCAGAGAGCCCTCAGTCAACTTGAGAAGTAGCACCTTGGGGTGTTCAAGGAGGAGATGAGTAGAGCTCCGAGTGTGTGGTGACACAGCCCTCTGCATTCAGCCAGGCTGGGAGATTCGAGCTGGCTGGCAGCCCTGCAGAGAAGGGCTTGGGGTTACAGGAGACAACGAGCTGACCATTAGCCAGAAGCATGTTCCCATTGCAGGTAAAACAAACGGGCTACACTAGGAGCCACATGGCTAGCAGAGCCAGAAGAGCGATTTTTACCCCCTCTGTTCAGGGCTGGTGAGGCCTCTCCAGGATTCATGTCCAGTATTAGGTCCTCCAGTTCAGGAGGGATGTGGGGAAACAGGAAAGGGGCCAGCAAAGGCTGCAAAAATGGTTAGGGGCCTGGAGCACAGTGCTGGTGAGGGAAAGGAGCCGGACCTGGGTAGTCTGGTGAAAAGGAAGGCAGAGGGGGCATCTACCAGGAGCTTGTGACTGCCTGAAAGGCAGTTATAGACATGAGAGCACCAAACTCCTGCAACATCAGACAGTGCAGCGACGGACAACAGCTACAGATTGCAGCTTGGGAGGCTCACACATAAGGAAAGCTTCTCGCCCAGGAGGGTGGTGTCCCCTGGGACATGTACCCAGAGAGGCAGGGATCTCCATCCTTGGAGGTTCAAGAGTTGGCTAGACAAAGCCCCAGCTGATGTGATGTAGCATTAGCAATAGGCCAGCTCCAACAGGGAGGCTGCAGGCCACCAGAGGCCCCTTCCCACAGGCATGACAACTGTATTGAAAAGACATCTCAGCATTGCAAAAAGTTGGGGGGGCTCCACACGCAGTTCTCAACAACGGTAAGTTTTAGTCTCTTGAAATACAATTAGCCTCAAGATTAAAGTCTCTTCCCTTACCCAGCCAAAGCACCTGGTCAGAATCAAGAAAAAAAACCCAAAAGAAAACAAACAGAAACCCCCCCCCAAACCCTAGACGCACTTACTAATACTATCTCTGTACTAATCACAGCAGAGGAACACAATGCACGAGTCCATCCCAGCTTGGCAAGTTGCAAACGCTTGTCCAAAATAGCATCTGAAAACAATCTGCAGTAATTCTCTATAAAAATACTTCAGTCAGCTCAGTAGTCATGGGAAAGCCTTGAATTAGACTATCCTCCCCCTCCAAATACCTTTTGCATAGACTAAAAGAACTGCTAGGACCTCTCTCTTTTCAGGAGAATTTTTCCATGTGCTTCTTTGCAGGTAAAAGTCACTTTCAATTGTTCATTGGCAAGTTTTTCCTATATTCCACACTGTGCCCTTGAAGTAACGTCATTGAGTGAGGAAAAGCATTATTTTTTGACAGAAATAAGTCTCTTCACCCTAAAAAGCTAAAGCATACCCATTAGATACAGGCAAACGCTGCAAAGAATTGATAGTTTATTAAATATTTAAATAGTTTATTTTCCCCTCCAAGAGATCTCAATAGCGACATTTCAAACTCATCAGAAACGAGCTTTAAAGTAATACTGCAAGGCACATGGTAAAGCATACATTCAGCCCTCAAAGAGCTGGAGACTTCTTCAGACAAGGTATGCTTCCTAAAAACATTGCTGAAGGTGAAAATTCATTTACATTTAATATTACCAGATTTATTTTTGCAGTTCTGCAAATGAAGTCTTTCTCTCCCAAAGAAACTCCTCCCAATACTGAGAGGCTTTGCCTAAACGAGGATTTGAGAACTCTGTCTCATTACAATATTTTACAGTAAAAACATCTGAAACACTAGTAGGCATCTTCACACTCCCCTAAAAACCAAAGAGAGAAAAGCAATGCCTTAGGACACCCAAAGAAAGTGAGGTGAGCTAACAAATGGCACAGGGTTCGTTCGGATCAGCAGGGCTCCACCGGATCACTGCCATGCTGCTTTTCAAGCGTATCAGGATTCAGGTTCACTTAGGCACAGTGCAAGAAAGCTACTGATTCCCAGCAGTAGAGATCTTCCTGTATTTGTATATGAAAGCATCCGTCTTGCCAAGACTAACTCCATAGATGCCATTTGGCACCAGAGACCCAAAAGGCATCTGTCTGCTGCTGAGAAAGGATTCTTCAACACCATTCACCAAGGAGGAAGAACTCCCATCAATACTCAGGGCTCTTGCAGGGGCGGGTTCACTTGCGCCATCAGAAATGGCATTAGGAGAGTCATTTTCAGCACACTTGGTAATGCTTATGGGGATCTTGGCTCAGCAGCAATACAATAGTGCCTCCAACATGAAGTACTCTGGCAATTGCAGGAAAAATAAAGGTTAGGTGTTCAGCCTGCCTGGCATTCATTCGTCTGTGCAGAACTCAACACCGCTGACACTTCAGATGCCAGTTGCATTTGATAAAACATGTAAGCATCTTAAGGGGCACGGCTCAACTCAGTAAGCCACGCCTCCAAATGGAATTTAAATTCCCTATCTTCATAACTCTTCCTAAATGGGACAACTGGGCCCCATCCTCACTCCCAAACATTTCTGACCTCAGGAGTTCTTTCCATTGGGTTAGCAAGGAATATGGACCCATTTTTTTCGCTCTTGGTATTCTTCCAAGAATTGAGGGCAGTATCACCTTCACAGCCCATTTGGGCCTCCACCAGTCTGCAAAGGAACAGCTTCCAGGGCACCAAGAGCTTCTCAGGTTGGTAAGGCAATTCTGAAGCTGGCCTTTCCCTTTGGAAACTTTAAAAGGTCTGTCTTTTCTGTGTTCCACTGATCCTTAATGGCCTTCAAATTCAGGAAACAGAGGAAAATTAACCATTGTTTGCAATCCATTTTTCTTAGTACGTGAGCAAACATTACACTTGACCTTGAAAGAGGAGGGAAGAAAAAAAAAAAGACTATCCTGGCTCTGTTCACAGCAAGTGGACTGAACAGCCTTACTGGTGGGGGTCTCATGGTAACGGTCCCTTCCTCACCTCCACCTTCCCAAGGAAATATTTTGCTTAGGATGGCCCAACAGAGCAAATGAGACCAGAAGACAAGCACAGACAAAGGGAGGGATGGTCAGTGTAAGCTGACATAAGATTGCCCTGCCATTCTGTGGAGCTACCTCACCTTCCTCACCATCTTCTCACCACATGCCTGCATTGGGTGAGCGAGATTGACACCCGCTGAAGACCGATCCTACAGAAAGGGTTTGTTTTCAGCCAAGAAATGAAAAAAAGGGGCAGATGGTTTGAACTGCCTGTTAGAAGCAGCCCCCTATTAGCTTGGCTCAACTCTGCCACAAAATGACAGGGTGAGAGATGAAAGGAGGCATCTAAAAGCAGACCAGGTGGCTAGCTGGATATTCCAGTACACACTAACAGAAAGGAAAATGCATACCACCATCTTCTGGTCTGAGATCCTTCCTGCCAAGGCAGGCTGGTTAAAGCTGGGTTGTGAACCCAAAATGATTTTATATGATTTTATACAAGCAGACCTCAACTGAGAAAGGATTATTGCTTTATTTGCCTGGCCATGCTTGAAGTTTGTCTAGGTCATCCTCTCCTCTTTCTCCTTTCTGTCACCATCATGCCTTGTAAAAAAATATTTGTGAGTGTGGCTCACATAACAAGCTCAATCCTTGTCAGCTTGTGCTGCCATCAGCAATTCCACAGCTTGCAAGACAAGCCACAACAGCCTTTAAGGGACAAGCAAAGGACTCAGACTTTCACAGCCTGCACAAGATCAGATTACAGAGCTGGAAAGTGTTTGGAATAAAGCAAACCTGAAGGTGACCGAATGCTTAGGATCGCAAACAATCATGACATTTACAGCAAACCCCAAGCACGTCAAAGGCCACACATACCTCTCCATTTCCTGGAGAATAGCTGGTAGGAGCTGTTATGTCTCTTGTGATCCTGACCTTCTTCCCAAATGGAGCATCACAGCATCAAAGCTTTCTGAAGGCAACGGGGCAGAATAAAGGCAGGTCTTTACATCTGACTGTGTAAAAAATGAACAGTAGCTATGCTCCCATTCACCTTACAAAACTGTCTGCCAGCTCTTTTGCTGGTTATGCGCTCAGATTCATAGCTCCTTCTCTACTTATCCTCACAAATGGCACTACAAAGCCACCAACCCAATGCAGACTGGGAAGAGACAAATGCATGAGAGTGTGGTTTAGCTTACAGATACCCTGCTACTGGTGATATGTTTGCCCCCATACCACGACTCTCCTAACAGGGGACTGCATGGTTCCAAACTAATTGCTGCTTCTCAACACACAGTACATCTTTACAAGCAAAATGCAAAAGAAGAGCTAAGCTTGCAAGCACTTTACTTAGCACAGATGTTCAGATACACACGTATGAATGGCAAAGAACCACATGTTAAATTTCTCTCCATCCCCCTTTTCTCCTCCGAAGAATCCAGTTACAGCCACAATCCCATGGATTCTGTCGGAGCTAGGGTCTTTGAAGTGTCTCCCCAGAGTTTCTGCATCCTGGGAACAGTCGCTTTTCTTGACCATGAGGCAGCACTGCACCCTTGTGGTGATTAAGGCCGGCCACATACCAGGCTGTGCTGGCCAGACCATAGCCAGCATGTGAAAGGACGAGACTATGGGTTCTCCATCCCTCAGGACACTCAAAACTCGACTGGACAAGGCCCTGAGCAACCTGACCCAGCTTTGAGGTTAGCCCCGCTCCCAGCAGATGACAGGACTAATGACCTCCAGCGGTCCCTTCCCACCTAAACCCTGTTCTGATTCTGATTCCAGAACTGGCTGGAGATGGTTCTTGGACCATCCTTGAACCAACACTTGCAGCACAACAATTTTATCTACAAACAGAAGGACAAGTTACCTACAGTCCTTCTCAAAACATGCAGAAATAACAGCTTCTGACCAGTGACAAAGACACCAATTACTTGTTCAGTATTAGGAAAGCCTGACATCAAAGTACCTTCCATTATCCTAGAAGCTAAGCCCAATCACAGCTTTGAAGTAAGAAATAAAGCTGTATATATTCTTATAAAAAAGAAATAATAATAGTTCTTACCATTCTGGTAAGAAATAAATATTACAAGGGAAAAAATATGCATACTTCATCACCTATGCACAGGGAAAAACACACAGCTTTTATCTGACGTGAATTTTGCATAGGACTAATTTAGACTCAGGCTTTGAGGTCCAGAATGAGGTCATAAAATTATTACCTTCTCCCCAGACTAGCTCATGAACTGAGAGCAAACACATTCCCTCTTCCAGGGGAAAGGCATCATCATTTAAAATACTCCTACTGCAAAACATCAACAATTCAACACTGAGCTTAATGAGCCCCCACTATTATTCATTTGGTACATTTAAGTTACAATTGACATTTTATCTGGATTTGTCCTTTCTGTGTGTTTCCATTAGACACAAAAACCTCTCACATGGTATGTACTCTTTGTAGTATTCACACATTTACCATTAAGACAGCCAACTACTGCCCATGTCTGACAATTATTATTTTCATTGTCTTCTGCTGAGTTTATTCTTGCCAAAGTTTGGGGGCGGGGAGGGGAGAACAAATAATTATCCGTTTGCTAGCACTACAGAGTCACTACTCAGCTACTTGTTGAGAGTTAGCTCTACTGCACATCACCTCAAGAGAACCTACACTACCTGTATAATCCCAGAACCACAAAAACCACTTCAAACATGTCTCACTGGGAAAGCCTACACACATACCTTTCACAGAAGCTTTAAGTAACTCAATCTTATCCATCAAGCCTGCAGTCCGAATATTCACATCTGCACCCTCTAACTGTGAATCACTTATATCAGCACCCCAGTAACAGGCTTCCTGGTCAGAGAAAAAGAGAAAAGTAATTTTGTTGACAACCAGGTGTAACTATTTTATAAAACCCTTCTCACAACTGCCTCCTTGCACAGTTCTTCCAAGACAAACCCCTTGCTAGGAGATCTCGTACCATTACATAGAGCAATACACAGACCCAGAGGAATGGGGGAAGTATGGGCTATCTCCACTCCTTTCATGTTCTGGTCTGCTTA
>WAAD01031132.1:0-19887 GCA_013389945.1 Fregata magnificens
ACCAAAACCTTGCCATGCAAACCCAATACAAAGTTATATAAACACTGAGGTTACTGAGGGACCCATATCTCAACACAACTTTGCAACATGTTTTTACCAAAGTTTCTTCAAAAAAACTTAAAAATTATTTTGTCCCTTTAAATAGCTACACAGAATCTGTAAAAAAGTAAAGTATTATTCCATAATGTGTTAAATACATCAGAAATATATGTATAGTGTCATTAGGCTTTTATATCATACAGCGTTAATTAGTTGACGCATTTTTCATATTCACTCCTGTGGGAAGACATTGCTTTCAAACTTCAAAGATAGGTACTGCTTTTGAACCTGCTAAATTTTCTTTTAAAACTTTAAATTGTAGAAACTATGTCAGTGACCCAAATGTTGATATCCTAGATCCATTTGCACCTTCCTCACTGGGATCAAAATTCACTCCCTAGCCCTAGGAAAAATTACCTTCATATATAGTAAAATCTGGATGCTGGAATCAGCTTTATCAGAATAATAATTGAGATTCCCTTCAATTATCCTTTGATATAGGCTGAGGTGTTACTGTGTCAGCTCCAATGTCATTTTTCATTATAGAAATGACCTTAAAATACCAACAAAATTCTTTAAAGAAACCCTTGTTGCTCCATTTTTCATCTAGGTAAATTTTTTTCTTCATATGCCTGCAGTCATTTTACTACAGAAATGATCTTAGGACCATAACATAGGTTGTCCTCTTTAGTTTCTTTCTTCCTTCTTTGCCTTTCCGGGATTAAGATCCATTAATCCTTACGTGTTATTTGGGGCTTGGAATACATACAGTTAATGAAGCTGTTGTATGCAGTTTAACTTCATTTTGTTACATTTAAATAATTTCTGAAATCAGAACCCAAACAGCATTAAAATGTATATTTGATCAAAGAACTTACTTTCACAAGATCAAACATTCATAGGCTCAGCTTACACTACTTGAAGATATTTGAACTTGATGAAATAAAACCCCATTTTTTCAAAACTAAAAGGAAATGAAAAACACAGGTACTTCAAAATCTTTAATAATCAGCAGCAAAGAAAAAGCCCTGCTAATATGATGCTATGAAATGGATTCAGGGATGAATAAAAATCTTAAGTACAGAGAAGCAACTGCATTGGAAATAAAGAAAAACAATATCTGGCTCTCTGAATCTTTGAAAAAAAAAAGCTATTTTAAAAATCTGGATTTACTGTAAAGAAAATCCAGAAAGTGAGACAGAGTGATTTTTCCAAACTGGTGATCTTACTTGCATTTATTTGGGCGTCTGAATACACAAATAGAGACTGCATCTCAGCACATAAAATATACTATTTGTTTCATATTTTCCTTTCTTGTTGTGGAAATAACACATTTCACTCACATGAATTATGTTGTCTCACATTCAGCAATTTTGTGTTCATATGCTTAACTCTAAACACACAAATAGTCCCACTAAAAGCCCAGTGAATGGTTCATGTGTTTAAAGTCAAAATTCTGAGCTATGTAGTTATTTTATTTCAGTAGGAAAACACAAAAATAATTTCTAGTAAACTCATTTCTGTAAGTAGTTTAATTTCAATAACAGAGAACCACATGAAGTATATTTCTTATTCTACAAAAATTTATTTTGGATAGTAACATGAGGAAATACTACTTATATAAAATGAAATAACTGTATATTTCTTTAAAAGATACCAAATAACAGAATAGCATGAATAAAAAAAGGTATAACATCTATAGGTCCAGATCACAAAAGTACTTCATTACAAGTTTAAGTCTCATTGATCTAGATGCTTAACTAACTGCTTAATTTGATCTAATATCTGATTGATCTAAATGCTACTGTACACTATTAAGTTAAATACATACTCATATATTCTACAAAGGTATAATTAAATATCTGCTTATGTACTTTATGAAAGTATTGTTTTGATTTAAATTTGAATAACTTTAACACAACCTACCCCCCGTCACTTGAGTAGAGTGTGTTTCCACCTTGATATGTATGAAGACAATCTTTCTGATCCCTCAGACTTAGAAACTTAGCCCCTGATCATGTGGTAAACATGTCAAGTCAAGAAGTTTGTTGAATTCAAGTGGTTTCTGCATACATACTGGGTTCTGTTTCTGTGGTAATCTTACTGGGGTTATGTCCGAAAGATCATAATAATCTGGGGGGCTGTACTGGGTTTGCATGGCAAGGTTTTGGTAGCGGGGGAGCTACAGGGGTGGCTTCTGTGAGAAGCTCCTAGAAGCCTCCCCCCATGTCTGATAGAGCCAATGCCAGCCGGCTCCAAGACGGACCTGCCCATCAGTGAGAGTGGTAGTGCCTCTGGGATAACATATTTAAGAAGGGGGAACAAAAAAACTGTGCAATTGCAGCCAGAGAGAGGAGTGAGAATATGTGAGAGGAATGACTCTGCAGACACTGAGGTCAGTGAAGAAGGAGGGGGAGGAGGTGCTCCAGGCGCCAGAGCAGAGATTCCCCTGCAGCCCATGGTGAAGACCATGGTGAAGACCATGGTGAGGCAGGCTGTCCCCCTGCAGCCCATGGAGGTCCATGGTGGAGCATGGGGGAGTGATAGAGTGGCTTTGGTGGGCACCTGGTGTCCAGCCAGGGTCAAGCACCACAGGGGCGGGGGGGAAAACATAAACTGGCAGCGACAGCATAGCTATTCTTTGGATATATAGTGCAATTCAAGAGCATCCCATAGCATTGGTGGGCCAGGGACTGGGATGGTAGGCACAAGCATTCACTGCAGTCTGCTCCACTGAATTTCTTATGTGACGCCTCATACCTGTCACACCTTTCCACTGAATAACAATTTACTGAATTGTTTTAAAGAAAACTGCATTTGATGTCACTTCACTGATGACCTTCCTTTGGACAATATGCACAAAAAACATTATGATATTATGAGAATCAGCTGTAGTCAATAGACCTAAGTACTTATGAGTCTTTTCAATTTATGTTTAACATTAACAAATTTGAGTCATCTCCCTGTTGATGTTACTAAGGGAGACTGTGAGAGAGCTGAAAGGAACCTTATTTTAGAAAAGCGATTTAATAAGGAACTTGAGGAACTGGGGGAGGTGTATCAGACAGACACAGGGAATCTGTTCCAGACATAAAACACTATGCAGAGAAAATTAAATGCCATGAAGCAAGTAGCGGGGGGAGATGACTAGTCATGCAGCTTATTTGCAGTGGAGTGGAAATCATGGAACGAAACTGGATTACATGGGGGGAAGAGGGGGCAGGCGGGTAGGGGAGTGGCTGGTATTTGTGGGACCTTAAAAATGAGGACCAAATTACAAAATGTAGGGAAAATTTAATAATCGACCTAAGTATAAGTTCAAGAATAGCTGCTGTTTCCTTTCAATGTATTGCACTTTTCCAGCCCATTTTTTCTTTTGCTTAAGATAAACCAGTGTGACACAAACATTACAAAAAACAAACAAGCAAGCAAATAACCCTCAAAGACCGTTGTTTTTTGTCATTTTGACACTCTTTTCCTCCAAGTTAAAGATATCAGAAAAGTTTGACTTTACACTAAATTTTACTGTTACTGGAAAATGAGAACAAATACTTATTCAGAACAGACCTTTCTCTGGATATCAGAGGCATAAGTTGAATAGAGTTTTGTTCTTGTAATAAATACTTTTGATCTTGTAAAAATATTCATCTTCAAAACACATTGTACAAAACTGCTATGACTTGTTATAAACTACTTCATCTCAAGTGCTACTCGAATATAATTGTTGAACAAACACTTATTCTTGATTGTGTACCTCTCCTCTCTTAATAATTGCTGGTTATATTTTTATCAGTGACAACCATCACCTATTGTTATGAATCAAACCACACTGACACAGCTAAAACAGAGTCAAGATGAGCTGGAATTAAATTATTTGGATGTACACCAGACTAATGAATGCTAGCAGCATGGATCTTTATTCCGAGCTTCTCAATATTCATTAACTGTGAAAGTTCTTTTATTTGTCTTCACAAAGTGAAATGATGTAGAAAGACACAAGTAAACATTTTCTTTACAAAGCCCTCTGATATAGAAACACATTTCAAGCTCTTGTGTTGTCACATAGATTGTAACTAGCACAACATTTTGCCCCATATTGTGGTTCACACTGGCAAGCTTTGCCCATTAATACCATCCATATGGATGCCTACTGGAGTATTTAATTTTCTGCTTTGTCTGGAGAGGAGTAGGTGAAACTTTCTAAGGGATATGGGATTTACACTCATGCCCAAGCATCAGGACGTACAGCTATATGTGGAGACCAGACAATTTCTAGATCTAGCCATACAAAAAACTCTAAAGATTTAAGTGGAATGGGCTAGCAGGATGTTCTGTCAGGTACTTTGTACTCTAGTTGTCAATATCTCAATTCAGAACTCTAAATTCCCTCTGTATTCAATAATGGAAACAGGGTACATCCAAAGCTGACTGTGACAACCTCTGCATCTGCTTTAAATGCCTGAAGTAGACAGTCTGAGTGAACAATGAAGTGTTGTTTCTCAGGTCACTGCTTGAAAATTGACATTATTGCCAGATCTGCTTCCCTAATTATTTCTCTGATGCTACCTTTGCTGCATTGTTACAAAGCTAGTATGTATGTATACCTATAAATATATATAAAGACCTATATATATTCCTGATGATTAATTAATTTAAAAATCCAAATTTTAAAAAGTCCTGTGATGTAACAAAAAAGTCTGCCCAATTCAACAAATGGGTTCCAGATTCTTCCATGGTGTTCGGGTCAGACATCAAGACATATCTTAACAATTTCATAACATTCAAATTTTCTACATGATGGAAAGATTACTAGTCATGATTTTTTTTAAAATTCCCTTAACTCAGTTCTAGAATCATAGAACCATAGAATGCTTTGGGTTGGAAGGGACCTTTAAAGCTCATCTAGTCCAACCCCCCTGCAATGAGCAGAGACATCTTCAACTAGATCAGGTTGCTCAGAGCCCCATCCAAGCTGACCTTGAATGTTTCCAGGGATGGGGCATCTACCACCTCTCTGGGCAACCTGTCCCAGTGTTTCACCACCTTCATCATAAAAAGTTTCTTCCTATATCTAGTCTAAATGTACCCTCTTTTAGTTTAAAACGATTACCCCTTGTCCTATTGCAACAGGCCCTGCTAAAAAGTCCATCCCCATCTTTCTTACAACCCCCCTTTAAGTATGGAAAGGCTGCAATAAGGTCTCCCCAGAGCCTTCTCTTCTCCAGGCTGAACAACACCAACTCTCTGTTTTGCCTCATAGGAGAGTTGTTCCATCCCTCTGATAATTTTTGTGGCTCTCCTCTGGACCCACTCCAACAGGTCCATGTCTTTCCTGTACTGAGGACCCCAGAGCTGGATGCAGTACTCCAGGTGGGGTCTCACGAGGGCAGAGTAAGGGTCAGAATCATCTCCTTCAACCTGCTGGCCACGCTTCTTTTGATGCAGCCCAGGATGTGATTGTCCTTCTGGGCTGCGAGCACACATTGCCAGCTCTTGTCCAGCTTTTCAGCCATTAGTATTCCCCAAGTCTTTCTCGGCAGGACTGCTCACAATCCCTTCATCCTCCAGCCTGTATTGGTATCGGGGGTTGCCCAAACCCAGGTGCAGGACCTTGCACTTGGCCGTGTTGACCCTCATGAGGTTCACACGGGCCCATTTCTCGAGCTTGTCCAGGTCCCTCTGGATGGCATCCTGTCCCTCTAGCGTGTCAGCTGCACCACTCAGCTTGGTGTCATCTGCAAACTTGTTGAGGGTGCCCTCAATCCCATTGTTTATGTCATTGACAAAGATGTTAAACAGCACTGGTCCCAGTACAGACCCCTGAGGGACACCACTTGTCACTGATCTCCACCTGGACGTTGAGCCATTGATCACTACCCTCTGGATGTGACCATCCAACCAATTCCTCATCCACCTAACACTCCACCCATCAGATCCATATCTCCCCAATTTAGAGAGAAGGATGTTGTGGGGGACTGTGTCGAAGGCTTTACAGAAGTCCAGGTAGATGACACCCGTAACTCTTCCCTTGTCTGCTGATGTAGACACTCCATCATAGAAGGCTACCAGGCTGATCAGGCAGGACTTGCCCTTGGTGAAGCCATGCTGGCTGTCTTGAATGACCTCCCTGTCCTCCATGTGCCTTGGCATAGCTTCTAGGAGGATCTGTTCCATGAGAGTTAAGAGAAGAAAGGCAATTACATTTTTCTGGTTTGGTTCATATTTGTTCATAAAGATTTCAGGGATTCTGGAGCATCACTGGATTTTTCCTAAAGAGCAGCAAATGACATTTTTTTACTAGCGTGTTCTTGTTACGAGACATAGCTCTATCCGTTAAAATCTGTCAAAATTTACTGCTATAGTAATTTATAACATAACTCGGAACATGACATCGTGATAGATGTGGAAGCAATGGTGAAACAAGGCATCCATTCAGCTTATTTATCAGAGAATTTATAGGTGGTTTCTTTTGTTTGCAAAGCAAGTAACAGGATAATAAATGGTGAACAGCAAAAGTGACTCCACCTTCCTTGAACCTTGCTCAATAAAAAGGCATTGTGCATTCCATAAGCAGTTTCCCACTCCATTTCGAAATAGCACAGTATCAGGCAACATGTGATTATTTAATCTATCATGGCTGTACATTTAACATATATGGGAAAGTATATGACCCTTACATGACAGAGAAATTGCTTATTGTGTCACTTTACTCCATAATTTTGCTAGCACAGGTAAAAAGTTATGTCAATGGACAGCTCATGGATTATCACTGTTAGATGGCAGACTACTGTGGATTTTTTAAAATGTTTTATTTATCATCTGTGTTATTACATTACTGGGGCAAGAACACCTGATTATCATCTGACTCATTTTGGCAACTCACTGAAATGCCTTTTGCTCACCAGGGTACAAATCTTAACATTTTGACTCTCTTTTAAGAAAAAAAAGTATTATCTGAGTGCTGTACAGCCATGTCTCTCTACAATTAGCATTTGTGGTTCCAATAGGCTTGGCTAGCAGCAACTATTGTTTTGATTTTTTTTTTTCTTAAAACAATAACCAAGCTTTGCAACATTTATCTTTCAAGGGAATAAGGGTTGTGAGATCAGATATTACAATTTTTACTCCATTTTCAGAAAGCTGTCAAATTGCAGAGCAAAAAATGCATTATAAAGAGTCTTTTTAGCTCAAAAGCTACTTGAGTTGTTATTTCTTCAAGACTTTCATTATTAAAAAGTGTGAAAAAGCTGAAAGTAGTAAGGAGTATAGTCAATAAAATCTCCATAAGATTGAGAGAGAGGGAGATTTTCACTGAAGATATATATGAAATGTTTCCACAGAGAATATAATAGCTAGCTTTCATACGACTCAATCAACATTTAGTCATTAATAAGGTCTGACTGCAAAGAGTTAAATGGAAGATATAAGCTGCCTGGGAAAAACTATACAGAAAAAAAAATCCTATTAAATTAGGCATTGAATAATTATGGCAAAAGAGGAGTTAGAATAGTTTCCTACCTAATGGACTTGGGTAAGAATACAATGAATTACCAATACGAATTCCATTTAGAAGAAATCTTACAAGAATAAAAAGGTGAATGCCATCAAAAATGTTACACTGTATAGGAACCAGTTTTAATTTTCAATCGGTAATAGGTATATAATGAATTTCAATTTTAATATCATATACACAAGAAAGTTCCTGTATAATTAACAGAATTCGCTATGACTATACTTCAATCTTATTATATTTCTTAGAGCAAATTAATTTATTAACTGCACCATGAAGATGAGACATAAAATTGCCAAATGAGTGAGGCGTTGTCTGTTCCCTAACCCCTCCACCCTGCAACTGGCAAGGATTTTTAAAGATGATTTCCACAGAACATAATCAAATTCAGTTTTGTTAAGGCAGGAAAAAATAAGCCTAGGCAGTGACTAATTAGGAACAACTCTATTAGACTCCTTGGTATCCGTTGTGAGGACATTTATGGTTGGGTTTTTATTGGTTCTGGGAACTACCAGTTCCCACACAGTTGTTAATGCTCAGCACTTCTAAAAATAATATCATTAATGATTTTAATTGCAAAGTTGCTGGCTCATTTTCTCCTCATTTTTTCAACACCAGTAGTACCCATGCTTTTTTGGAAGCTGTCTAGTGTTTTGCTAGTTTTCACTATTTCTTATAACATACAGAACTGAACAGAAAAGAAACCAGTAAAGTGGTCAGAATATAAGTTTTCTACTTTTTCCATATGGTGCATGGTTAATTTATAAACCCTCATTGTTCACCATTTCCTATACAGCTAAATATAAATTCAAAAAACAAATTCATATTGGAAAATAATTAAGTATTTTTAAACACAAAAAGTAGAAACAAACTCTTGTTCAAGTAGTACCTAAGTCACAACAGGTCAGAAATTGGTTATACCATTCTGCATGTCCTATTATTATATATTTTTCTGCACAACTGTTTTTATGTGACTATTGCATATTAAAAAAAAAAACCAAACCTGTTGTATCACACACCCCATTCGTAGGTTTTTTCTCAGCTTCCAGTCTTAGAACTGAGGTATACTATCTGAATTTTCTGCCATATTGTATCTTAGAAATTTACACAGGGCACAGGATGGGATAAAGCAGGTTCCTTGCTTTTTCCAGAAAAGGATGAGTTGGGCATCTCCATTTTCTCTGTCATATTTCAGACAGCAATTATTCCTCAAGAAGGAATCAACTTCAACAATCTTTTCCTCCTTCAAAACTCAAAGGTGCTTATGTTCTTTCCAGCGCTGCCTCCAGAATGTTACATCTTAAAAGTGTAATTGTTCATTCCACAATAATTTAGATATCTGAGTGCACAGTGCCCTTTCACACCTGCAGTTATTCACCATATTCCAAAACTGATTTGTATCTGGCCTGAGATTTCTTGACATATTGCTTTCAAAAGCATTTTTTTAGTGCAGTGAATTGTTTAGCACTTACATTAGACTGTTTAGAGAGTATCTATACATAATAAGTAGTTGTTCACTGCCTTGTTTCCATTTAAATTTGTGTTGTATAGGAAATAAATGGCATGTTTTATTCTCACATCAGATAACAATGGCCAACATTTAGGAAGAAATGACATTTAGGAAGAAACAGAATATGTTTTTTTAGGTAAGATAGAATAGAAAAGAACCATGAATTCCAAGTACATGTATTCTCTAGATCAAAAGGCCCCCACATCAGCTTTCCTCTCATCCACACTGGGTCTTTAGAAATATATGTGACCAATCTTTACTTGACTACTTAACTTCATGATAAAAAGCTAGGTAGCTAAAATCCAGTGGTATCTCTCACATGGGGAATTTTTTGCTAGGGTGAATCCTTATGACTCCCCGATAAGACTAAGGAGTACATGTTACAAAGGTGCCTGTAACCTACTTACTTAACCTAATCCTTGTAGAGAGTTATTGAGAGCAGGAGCCTAATTGTCACTTAGAGTAATTCTTTGAATGATCCTGTCTCTCTCCATTTACTTTCATGAAGCCCTAAGCTAAAGCTAGCCTTGGTGCTTCCCTTCTGCTCTGAGAAAAAATGCAATGCTTGTTCGGAAACACATTTTTATACTAAAACATTTCTGTGGAATGTGAAAAAAACCCCTCTGCTATCTGATTCTTCTGTATGAAGTTAAAGAGTTTTAGGATGCCACAGAAAAAAGTCATAGTCAAAGAATTTTGTCCTATGTCCTCCGCTTCACTACCCCCCAGAAAAACTTTTCTGACATTATGTCTAAGGTCAGTGGTTTAGCAAATGAACTCCAAGTAGGCCTGGAGATGGGAAGATCATCTGGGGCAGAGCTTTAAAAGGTCCAGGCAGTGATATAATGTATGATGCAGTCTGGTGAAGCTGTCTTCATTATGGACATCAGGACATGCCTGATGTCTGCCACACCCTGGTATAAATGTTGAGTGGCATAATACAAAATTGATTTGCAGTTACCGTAACACATTCTTTTGTCTCATGTTATTGTTTGTGAGTAGGATTGAGCAAAAAAAAATTATTTGGCTTCTGTGCTCTTGTTTACAAGAAATTGAGTTATGCCGTCTGCAAAGAAATGTTGACAGGACTTAGGCAACAAATCAGAACCAATAAGTAGAGAATAATGAGCAGTCAAAGTTGGCTTCGAAGCACACATTTTAGAAATCATAATTAGTGGGGAGAGTAAAAAACAGTCTTCATCTTCTGGCTAAACAACTTGCAACAGATTATTCGTCATTATATCAGTTCCTAACTACAGTGGGAACCTATGCCCACTGGAAAATTATAGTGGGAAAATTATTCCAAATGAAAATATTCCTTTCATTCCTATAGGTATTCTTCTGCTTTGCTTTGCTAAAATAGTTGCACAGCAATTTACTGTCACTTAAATTCCCAAAAGGTTGCCTTACAGATAGTGTACATGTTCAAAATCATCACAAAACTACATTGAGCCAGGATGATTTTGATTGTGTCAGACAAGCTGCAGTGATTAGCAGTCCTGTGCTATCCTGATGGACAGGGACTTGGTATTAGTTACTATTTTTTCATCACATTCTGTCTAAGTTACAGCAATCCAATAGAACTAGTCATGGAGCTGGCAACACCTAGGAAACATCATCTACAGCCTGTCTCCTCAACAACAGAGACTAAAACAAGCACAACAAACCCATTCTCTATTTATCACATTCAAAAAGGATGTTGAGTCCAGTTAAAAATCCCTATTCTTACCTTCAATGATATATGCTCATATTTTCAAAAAAAAACCATCTAACACCTCAGGATTCAGCTTTTGGCTGATAAACTTGCAATTTCATTACAAAGGAACTTTCTTTTGGAAATATACAATTCATTCTTCAGGAGACAGATGCCTCACTATGAAAAGCAAATAGAGATGAGTTGATTACATCCTTATTTATTTGAAATAGAATAACCTATTTCTATAGGTAATCTTCAAAGTTAAACAACTTTGAGGAATGCAGAATCAGTGTTGAGACAGATGATCTGTAAGCATGTACTCAGCTTGCATACTTCAGCCTGCAGCAACTTAATTTCATTCACATGTTGCTGAACCCAAACTATTAGGTTTACGGGGTAGACATTATTAGCTCTGATGCAATCATGCAAAAATATATCTGGACTACTCTGCACTGGTGCGGCCTCATCTTGAGTACTGTGTGCAGTTTTGGGTGCCACAGTATAAAAAGGATGTGAAGCTACTAGAGAGTGTCCAGAGGAGAGCCACAAAGATGGTGAAGGGTTTAGAGGGGAAGCCATATGAGGAGCAGCTGAAGTCACTTGGTCTGTTCAGCCTGGAGAAGAGGAGACTGAGGGGAGACCTCATCGCGGTCTACAGCTTCCCAACAAGGGGAAGAGGAGGGGCAGGTGCCGATCTCTTCTCCCTGACGACCACTGACAGGACCTGAGGGAATGGCAGGAAGATATGCCAGGGGAGGTTTAGGTTGGGCTTTAGGAAAAGGTTCTTCCCCCAGAGGGTGGTGGAGCGCTGGAACAGGCTCCCCAGGGAGGTAGTCATGGCACCGAGCCTGACAATATTCAAGGAGCATTTGGACAACGCTCTCAAACACATAGTGTGAATTTTGAGATTGTCCTATACAGGGTCAGGAGTTGGACTCGATGATCCTGGTGGGTCCCTTCCAACTCAGGAGATTCTATGATTCTATGATTCTATGACTTCTGAATTTGAGTGGTAAGATGACATTGTACTTAACCAATCTGTTTTCTCCCACACGGGTCCCAATTTTACACTTATTGGGAAATATAAACAATTGTCTTATCACCTTCCTTTCTTTAACTAACTCACTTTAATGTAGACTGAAGTGTATGCACTTTAAAAAGGCCTAAATAAAACTCCACGCTAATAAGATACCTCACACAAAGTTCCAGAGGTGCTCTGGACACTCTGAAACAGAAAGTGAAGAAGTAACAAGTATTAGTTGCATCACTGAATGAACTGCCAGATTGTTCTCATATTCATGATAGCAAAGTTAGCATTAAAAAAAGTGGTTGTATAACAAAACAAGGTAATTGAACTGCCTAGTAAGCCTAACTTCTGAGTTGTCCAATCTTATGCTTGGTAACCATTCATATTTTTATAAAGTCTTCTCACTGCTGGGATTTTTGTCAAGATGAGCTAGTTGAGCAATGAGCTTTAAAAACCCCCAAAATGCATGGAATGCATTCAACAGTTATCCAAAAAAAAAAGCTTATTCTGAAGCATGAAGGATCATTACTTTCAGTAATTAAGGGAAGATTCCTCCAGGATAGAATTGTGTGCTGTTGTTTTTACTAATTAGAGGTTTTTTTAGAGAATACTAGGCTCTAATTTGCCACAGATACTCTATTCAGCTTGAGCATAAACAAATATTTTAACTTGGATTCTAATTACCCTTTTCCTCATGCAAATTATGTTTCTTTTGAGTGACGTTTCTCTACTATTGAGAGTTATGTATGCCAGACCTATTGTTTCTATTGAGATTAACACCTCTTAAAGAAAATTGTTTCTGATCTACTCTTCACTCACACACTGTAGGATACAAACACATATCACGCCTATTTCCCTGAGTCCAGGACCAATGGTCATTCTTAGCAGCCTTCTTACTTTTCTTTTAAGTCAGTTTAAGAGAAATATTTGTTGTCTATATCCATACGTTTATAATGTGGTCTTTTAGTGAAATCGTTAGAGAATTTGTGAGATACAGCTCCAAGATTTATGAATTTCATCATGTTAATTCTCTACTGGTTTTCAACCACCGGCAATGCATAGACTCTTACATGAAAGAGGGGGTGTTAAGTTTGTACCTGTAGGACTGGGACATACCTCAGAAGGTTGCCTAGTTCACCTCCTGTCACAAGGCAGGAGTCACTGTAACTAGTTCTTTGTTCAGATAAGTTTTTCTTATCATGTCTTACAGAATAATAGAGACCCACAGCTGTGCAGACAATCTATTCCAGCACTTCATTATCTTTAATAGCATTAGAAGTTTTACCCACTGTCTAACATAAATCTGTCTTATTGCAATTTAACGTCAGTGCTACTTGCCCTGTCTTTCACAGAGATGGAAAATAGAGCATGGCTTTCCTCTCTGTGGTAGTGTTTATGTATTTGAAAATTGTCATCATGTTCAATTTTCCTTTCTCTCCTTGTCTCCTCAGACTAAATATCCTTATTCTTTCATTTTTGCTGGACTTTTAATCATGCATGTTATTTTTTTTTGTAGACTATCATCAGTTATTTTACATCTTTAATTAAGTAGAACACATAGAGCAGAAAACAGTGTTTGAACTGAAACCTTGCCAGTAACTAATGAAGAAATACTTCTTGTCTT
Source organism: Fregata magnificens (assembly GCA_013389945.1). Taxonomy (NCBI): domain Eukaryota; kingdom Metazoa; phylum Chordata; class Aves; order Suliformes; family Fregatidae; genus Fregata; species Fregata magnificens. The sequence continues at coordinate 13,407 of WAAD01031132.1, forward strand.
GCAGGTACTTCTATTTTTTTTTTAATCAAAGCAAAATTACTGTCATGTTCAACCTGTAATCAAATTTGACCCTGAAATAATTTTATACACCACTTTTCCTTCTGGTTTTCAAAGGTATGAGTGAATCCAAAGAGACTGAAAGACCAGCGAGGTATTCAAAAGGTCTTAATCTGATTAGGATGTCTAAATGCTACTGAATGCATCAAACCACTTTTAAAATCCAGGTGAGGGTCAAATATTTGGAGGTATTTCAGTGCATAAAGATATTATAGATGACTGGTCATATTTTCTAAAGTCACTAAGCAGACAGTGCTGATGCAGATCCTTGAATTTCTTTGAGTATCTGGACACAGCTGGCTAATTCTCACTGGTATTTGTGTGAAATAAGTATCTAAGTGTTTCTTACCAGAAACTATCTGCATCTTTTGGCATTAAAATATCAACAAAACCCCCTCTTAGTCTATAATTTGTAAAAGTTCCAATTCACTCAGCTCTTCTGAAAATATCCTTACCACTACTTACATTTGTTACAGTAAGTAATCCTATTGAAGCAAATAGAGACACTATATTAAATACAGCTTTTGGAGTGAGCGAGTTTCAGGCCACACTCCAGCATGTAACTCCTCCAGGAGCTACAGTAAAGGAAGGGAACATCATTCCCTTGCTCCATCTTTTAAAATGTGTGCAAACAGGAAATAAAACTGACACAAATAGAGAAGTCAGAATAAAATGCACTCCATTTTTTTTAGCCCCTCAGAATCAAAAGAGACATCATTTTAATCACAAACACTGAAATAAAATAGTTCAGGTATCAGAAGAGGAAATGAGTTAATGACTTCACTGACAAATCATCAAAATCCAGTTGATAATCCACACGCTATCCATCCACATTCAGTATACATTACATCTGCCTGAGAAGCAGGCAGGATCTATAAAAAGCTTTGATTTTACCTGTTGTATTTGTAACCAAAGTCTTGCATGTATCATATAACTTAAGCACGATAATGTAAATCAGAACACTGACTAAGTCAGAGAACTTTTCTAGGTCCTTAGACTTTTCTAGGGAAGCTATAAAAACATGCAAAACTGTCCACAGAGAAATAGAGTAGGCGATTTTTAGAAACTTATTTAAAATTTCTTTCTAAATTTATTTAAAATGTCTGTAAAATGAAGAAAAGCACAGACACACAAGTGCTGAAAAGTTTAAATAACTGTTTGGAAAGTATTTCATACTCAGATTGAAAGTCTTGCATGTGTCTTAATTATGGTAAAACATTAAAATATGTTTCACTTTGTGCTGGTTTTGGCTGGGATAGAGTCAATTTTCTTCACAGTAGCTAGTATGGGGCTATGTTTTGGATTTGTGCTAAAAACAGTGTTGGTAATGTGGAGATGTTTTAGTCGTTACTAAGTAGTGCTTACACTAGTCAAGGACTTTTTCAGCTTCCCTTGNTTGTGCGCGCAGCTTTTGCTTTACCTATTAAACTGTCTTTATCTCAACTCACGAGTTTTCTCACTTTTACCCTTCCAATTCTCTACTGCATCCCACTGCAGGGGGAGTGAGCCAGTGGCTGTGTGGTGCTTAGTTGCTGGCTGGGGTTAAACCACGACACTCAAACTCCAAAGTAGCCAGGCTGGATGGGAAGGGAACCCTAAACAACAGAAACTGAAATCATCAATAGTTTCTTAAGGATAGCTACCACAGTCTAAAATGTTCATATATATTGTCTTTTAATTGTGTGTTGCTCTGTTACAAGCTGGAGAAAAATTATTTTCATTTCAAAATACGACATTCATTAAATTCAACCACACTACCTACTTTAATTAAAAATGTATGAAATAACTTTTCTCTCTTAGCATTTCTTACAGCATAAAATTGCCATAGCTTTCTAAAGACCTAAAAGGAAGGTGATGTATATAGTGATGAATGGGAGGGAATTCTAAACTGTGTTATTGGCTGCCAGAAACTATGTCTACACTATTAAAAACGAGAGGAAGTTTTAAAAGCCTAGTCAACTGCTTAAGGTCACTGGAAACTGAGGAAAAGAAGGAGACATGCTAAGTAAAACAAGAAAATGGGCTAGAAGTCACCTGCCTCCAAGATAATCTTTCTGAGATCCCAACATAATCAGGAGCATCCCTGAAGACTCAGAATTTCTTTTGACTGAAGAAAATACAGTTTTAGAAAATGGATCAAGCTATTCAACAAATATTTCTACAACTTTTACCACTGTGATAATTTAATGATTCCTCTGAGACTGCTGTTCTAATTTGCTGTACTTGCTGTGCTTTATAACCTTTGGTAGTTATAGAGAATTTGAGAAACACAAAGCCCTCCCTTGAAACAAAAGGATAAATCACTCCCTTCTCCTCCTTTTCTCTATTATTTCCCTTCCTGCTTTCCCCAAACTATATCACTCAAAAAGTCTCTCATAGACAAATCAATTTATCTGACACTGTGATCCTCTCTAGTGCATTTCTTCAGATCATCCAAATAATGGAAAAGATGTCTCATCCCTATCACTATCTCACCAAAACTCTCTACTAGAAGAATATAGATGGTGTGAGATTAAACTAGGCTGTAGAGAGATGGCTTCTTCTACTCCTATCCAGTTCATAAAATCCTATGACAAATTGACCACTGATGGCCTCCACATTAACTCTTTGGACTCTCACCATTCTAGGAAGGTGGAAATCATATATCCACATCCTTGTCAATACAATACAATATAGAGCATAAACCAACATTCACGTAAATCTTTCACAAGGTTACACCTTTCTGTCAAAGTAATACCCTGCCTTCTGCATCACAGTCCCTGAGCTACCATCTACAAGCCTTTAGTGAAATGTGCAAAAAGCTGAGAGATTGAAGCTCCTATTTTCTCTTGAGAGTCTCTGCTGAGCTTAAGCGGCTCCTGTACTGATACCTTGTATTTTCTGTCAAAAGAAGAAATTATGGTTTTGCTTCTTTCTGCTGATGATTTTTTTTTTTCCAAAGAGGATTGAACCAGGGATACCTGTTAAAGTTATGGAAAGCAGAACTTGCAAATAAACCCTTGATGACAAAGTTATCCCATGGGAAGAGAAGAGAGTCAAGTGGCATTTCAACCTTTCGTTCCTGTTCAAAGAGAAATAAGTAGCTAAAGCACAGCCATAATATTTAAATATATAAGAAAAAAATCTATTAATGTAATAAAGTATTTGAAGGTGCAGTCTAAATATTTCCCAACTTATAGATGCTAATTTTGATTGCCAAACTTGTAAGCTTAACTGATAGTGTTAGGTTATAGCCCCAAAAGAGTAAATAAAATACCCAGGTTTTCCTGACCCATTGACTGTTGTGGAAATTGCGAACACATTACCTTTTTTGAAAATGTTGTAGTTTATGTGCATTGATTTGAAATGTTCTTGTTGGGTTTCTTGTAGGAATTTTGTTGCTTTGGGTTTCTTTCTTCCCAGTACCTCTGTTATTTCTCTAGCTTATTATGAAATTAGCTTTTTACACATTTCCATCTGTTCATTTGAAATGTGCCATTCCCTCTCACCCATTAGATCAAATTTCTGACTTTCAGAATTTAAAGGGTCACAGCACTTCTCTACGATTTACTGTAAAAGCTTCTATTAAAGTTCAAAGAACTGCTACTGCAAAATCTATCTATATATAAAGATTTGTTTAGGTGTATTTTGAATTTGGTAATAATGCAATCTTTTTATTGTCCACCAAATAACACTACTATTCTTAGAAGGATACTTCTTCAAAGATGTTTAATTTGAACATGAATGGGCAAACACCATGTGAAAACTGTGATAAAAAGAGGTGAAACACAATTTTGGGTAATGTTTTCCCACTGGTAAGATTGCATGGAGGCTGGCCTCCTACAATTAACTTAATATTTTCTGAAAGCTTTGGATGCATAGCTTGTCTGATATCATCCAATCCCAAACATTTATTCACACAAGACAAAATCCAGCACTATAACACTCAAAGGATATGACTGAAACTGAGCACATTAGTACCGATGTTTGTAATTGAATCACTAACGTTCAGGTTGAATGAAGTTCAGTAACATCTCAGAATCTCCTGCAATGCAGCTAATATGAGGGGAAAAAGAGGATTTTAATAACACAGGGTAATCTAGTAGATTTCAGTTGCTTTTAGTGTCCATGCAACTTCCTAAATCTATGGAGTAATATCATAGTAAGAGTACTTTGCAAGGCATACAGATCTCTAGTCATTGTGAACTACTGGGATAGAACCATGGATGGACAGAGCCAGAATCCTCCTGACCTCTTCTTAGGCAATTTAAGATATTACCTTAGCCACTGCAAAGAGAAAACCCTAGCCTTATCAGACCAAAAATCCAGCTTTTTGTCTCAGGTGACAACCTGCTTAATGACAGAAAAGAGTCTTGATCATGGAAAGATGGAAGTGAGAAAGCACAAATTCACAGAGTAATGCAACACCAGAGACATTAGAACTTATACAAGGAGTCGTAATTTGTTTGAATTAAAAGGAAGACATAAATTTTGAAAGTGTCTGATTGAAATGTCTGAATTAATTAAATTAACACCTTTTACTCATTTTATCTCTTCCTTGTTTCTTTATACAGACAAACTTGGATAACATGTGAGTTGGTGTAAAAGGCTTAAGCTCCATGGACCACGTTAGTTCCCATAGTTATGCCTGTGCATTCAGGGAGTGGCAGGACTGCTCTAATGAGCTACCCAGAACAAAGCTGTATCCTTGCTGTATATCTGACAGTTTTTACCAACTCCCAGATGCTGTGGCAGCAAAGATTTATCCAATCCAGTCAAATATGTAGGACATAGAAGTGGTTCTTCAGCCAAAAATTCTGGAACAAATTAATTGTTGAAGGGAAACCTAGGGACAGCCCACTGGGAGACAGAGACATTGATTTGGTTTAAAATTCTCATAAGTCAAATCCCCCCAATAATGTAAAGTTGGATGATCTTTGTCTTCTCTGTCTCAGCCATTTACTTATTAACTAAATTAATGTAAGTTACCAGTGTGAGGAAAAACTGATGAATCAGTAGCATTTTTCATGTACGTCACATATGGAGCTGGACTTGTGTGTCCCAGAAGAGTGAATACTCAGATGAATGGGCATAGCTTCTGCCCAGAGGACTTAAAAATCCCAGAGCTGTCCTTGGCCTGATCTGCATCCTGGTGTGCAGTGATATAACCTTAAGCACTACCCCTAGACATCCTCAGTCTTAGCAATCCTAAAAACTCTTGTTTAAGAGCAGTACATGCTACACATGAAGGTGGAAAGTAAGGAACAAAATGTATAAGAAGAGTCTTAGCCCATATGTTGATCCTCTAGTAATTGTAACACAAAATTTAGTGGTAGCCACTGATAGACCCTTGGAGATGGTATTGCTCCTTGTGTAGCTTAATCACAGGCACAGCCCCTCAGCTGTTGCCCTAGTTGGGCAAAATTGCTGCAATTTTCTCTCCCCATCAAGTACACCCATCACTGACAACATCACTCGTGTTTGTTCATAAAGTATGTGAATTCAGAGGAAAACAGACATTTTAGTATTCTCCATTGTTTTGTCCTGTAAATCATCTCAAATTCCCAGATCTTGGAGATCACCTATATGCAACACTGATCTCTCACTGAAGATATGTGTCACCGTACTTTTTCTGAGACCCTTTTTCTGACTCTGTTGGTTCAATTCTAACACATGTATCCTGTATTTAACTGTCTTTGAAACTCCTTCTAAAAATGATGACTTCTGTATCGTTGAGCTATACTCTAGAGTCCCAACCATATTAAACTTTCCTTTAGTAAAAAGAACATGACATATATTAGCTTTGATTCTGCCTACTATGTTTCCTGTTTGCAGTGGGGAGAACCAATATAAAATCCATAACAGCAACAGGTGACACAAAAACAGCTGAAACCACACTTCTCTGACAAAGTAAAATCCATTTTATGCATATTTCTTAGGAGGAAAAGAAGATTTAATGTCACTGAAAGAAGATTATTGGATCATTAATATAAATCAGGAAATATAATCACTGATGAAATCAGTGGAAGTTGGGGAGCTTTCACCACCTGATAATCTGATGTATTCTTTGCACTACAGTGCAGCCACCATCGCTGTGTAAGGGTGACATGAATAAAAATTTTGCAGTATGCTTATAATCCATCTTGTTTAGGTCTATCAGTTACTAAAATCAAACAAAGATGAAGAGTAAGGGATTGACAGCTTACAGCCTTTCTAGGATTTTGGTAATGGGAAAGAATAATGACAGCTAAAAAACACCTGCAATAAAAAAAACACAGCACAACAAACTATTCCATTTAAAAGTGCGCAGCTTATTTTTGAGGCTGCCACAAGACTGTAAGAAAGGATTATAAACTGAAGTTACAGCCCATTGTGTTTAGCTGTTATCGGGTATGATCTTTGTAGCCAAGCATACTATTGTGCTCATCATCACTCATTTGTCTCT
>WAAD01031133.1:0-13305 GCA_013389945.1 Fregata magnificens
TGAGGTTATGCAGGGAGAAAATTAGAACGGCCAAAACCCAGCTAGAACTTAATCTGACTATTGCTGTAAAAGACAATAAAAGTTTCTACGAATACATTAGCAACAAAAGGAAGCCTAAGGAGAATCTCCATCCTTTGCTGGATGCAGGGGGAAACATAGTGACAAAGGATGAGGAAAAGGCTGAGGTACTTAATGTTTTCTTTGCCTCAGTCTTTAATAGCAAGACCAGTTGTTCTCCAGGCACCCAGCCCCCTGAGCTTAAAGAGAGGGATGGGGAGCAGAAGAAAGCCCCATAATCAACAGGAAAATGTTAGCGACCTGCTACACGAATTAAACACACACAAGTCTATGGGACCAGATGGGACCCACCCAAGGGTACTAAGGGAGCTGGCAGAACTGCTCACCAAGCCACTTTCAGTCATTTGTCAGCAGTCCTGTCTAACTGGGGAGGTCCCAGTTGACTAGAAGTTAGTAAATGTGACACCTATCTAGAAGAAGGGCCAGAAGGAGGATCCAGGGAACTCCAGGCCTGTCAGTCTGACCTCAGTGCTGGGGAAGGTTATGCTGCAGATCATCTTGAGTGCCATCACACGGCACATACAGAATAACCAGGCAATCAGGCCCAGTCAGCCCAGGTTTATGAAAGGCAAGTCCTGCTTGACTAACCTGATCTTCTTCTATGACCCAGTTAGTGGATGAGGGAAAGGCTGTGGATGTTGTCTACCTAGACTTTAGTAAAGCCTTTGACACCGTTTCCCACAGCATTCTCCTGCAGGAACTGGCTGCTCATGGATTGGACAGGCGTACTCTTTGCTGGGTGAAAAACTGGCTGGCTGGCTGGGCCCAAAGAGTTGTGGTGAATGGAGTTCAATCCAGTTGGCAGCCCGTCACAAGTGGTGTTCCCGAGGGCTCAGCATTGGGACCAGTTCTGTTTAATGTCTTTATCAATGATCTGGAAGAGGGAATTAAGTGCACCCTCAGCAAGTTTGCAGATGATACCAAGTTGGGCGAGAGTGTTGATCTGTTCGAGGGCAGGAAAGCTCTAGAGAGGGACCTGGGCAGGCTGGATTGATGGGCTGAGGCCAACTCTATGAGGTTCAACAAGGCCAAGTGCCGGGTCCTGCACTTGTTTACAACAACCCCATGCAACGCTACAGCCTTGGGGAAGAGTGACTGGAAAGCTGCCCAGTGGAAAAGGACCTGGGGGTGTTGGTCGACAGCTGGCTGAATATGAGCCAGCAGGGTGCCCAGGTGGCCAAGAAGGCCAATAGCATCCTGGCTTGTGTCAGAAATAGTATGGCCAGCAGGATTAGAGAAGTGAGCGTCCCGCTGTACTTGGCACTGCTGAGGCCGCACCTCAAATATTGTCTTCGGTTTTGGGCCCCTTACTACAAGACAGACATTGAGGTGCTGGAGCGTGTCCAAAGAAGGGCAATGAACCTGGTGAAGGGTCTAGAGCACAAGTCTTATGAGGAGCGGCTGAGGGAACTGGGGTTGTTTAGCCTGGAGAAAAGGACGCTAAGGGGAGACTTTATCACTCTCTACAACTACCTGAAAGGAGGTTGTAGTGAGGTGGGTGTCAGTCTCTTCTCCCAAGCAACAAATCATAGGACAAGAGGAAATGGCCTCAGGTGGCACCAGGGGAGGTTTAGATTGGACAGTAGGAAAAATTTCTTCACTGAAAGGGTTGTCAGCCATTGGAACAGGCTGCCCAGGGAAGCGGTTGAGTCACCATCCCTGGAGGTATTTAAAAGACCTGTAGATGGGATGGCTTAGGGACATGGTTTAGTGGTGGACTTGGCAGTGCTGAGTTAACGGTTGGACTTGACGATCTTAAAGGTCTTTTCCCACCTAAACAATTCTATGATTCTGTGATTCTAAGATGTTGCAGGACTTAAGAAGACAATAAGCCAGTAGCCAATGTTCTGCATAAATAATGAGCCAAATCAAAATCAGTCATGCATCTAATTGGGACATTTGTACTACACTGCTTGAGGCATAGAATACTTTTCTATGCCTGATATGTGCTTGGCAAAATTAATCAGATCATCAACTCTCAGTCTCATCTCCATTTTCTGAAACTTTTTGTGGCACTAGATATGGATAAGATAGTATTTCTGCTGACGGTAGTCTTTAACAGGTTTTAAAAAAAAAGAGATATCTATGTCATTCAAGACAATAAATAGCCGCAAAGGGGATTTTGTGCATATTATTACTCTTTAAAAAGTATCCAAACCTACAAGGAAAGAAACAGAGTGGTAACCCAGGTTCTCTTTCTAGCTCTTCAGATACCCTGATGGTTGACCATAGCCATATTTTTGCCCTTTTTTGTGCATCAGTCTCCTCCTTTCTAAAAGAAACGTAATGAGAAAGTATTCCTTTCTGTATTATTTTGAGTTCTGGTGGCAGAGCCATTTCACAAGACCAAGAGATTGTTTTCAAAATATAGCTTACATTGAGAACCCAGTGAATTATCAGAAAAGCCTAGGAATGGGACTAAAATCCTGTCAGGATCAAGTTTCAGAACTGATTAGGGCAAAATAGCGTAAACAGTACCAAAAAGTAAGTTAGACGGTTTTAGGAAGATTAGCTAGTAATTTTCATCCTTAAACTAACAATCCACTGTCAGGAAAGAAATTATTTCCACATCTCATGCTGAGATGGCCAGAGGCCCAGCTGAGCCCCCAGACAGATTCGCTCAGCTCGCCTATGGTCACCTGAATTATTCAGTGGCTCTTTTCCATGGTGCCTTCTCTCCCGTGGGCCTCATCGACAGAAAGGAGATGTGGACCCATCATGTAGCAGAACACAACCCTGAGATCTTTTGGACCCTATTGCAGCTCATGTGGCAAGGACATATTTAATGGCTTGCAGAGGACCCTTTCTTTGTATTCAGGGGATAGCAGGACATGGTCATCTGTGGGGACATGGAGAGGAAGTATGTGATGGGCAAAAAAACCCCCTGTTGATAATATGACAGGCACAAGGAGAAACACATGAGAAGAAGAACCACAATGTGTATTCCTCAAGAGGTGTTGTGGGAAGGTCTATGGACCTGTATGAGCTCTACTGTCCTAAACTACAAAAACATGGTAGTACAGAGACACTTTATTTATTACATTTATCCCAGAAACAGAAGGGATTCTTTTTTAAACTCAGGAAGGAAAATGTACTGTGTCCAGAAGAATATTTTCAGGGAACTGGATTTCAAGACTCACTAAAGAAGAAAAGATACTGAAGAGAACTGATTTCTGAACATTAACATGCATTGGCTATGTCTAAGGTAGTTTTGTTTAGCCTGATAGTGATAGTACAGTAACAAAGAGCTCTGAATAAATATCAGTTTGCTGCAGTGCTAATAAGTCTTTGGGGGAAGATTTTCAACCAAGTATCTCTCAGCCCAATTGAAATGAAAAAGTACTCAGTCTTTCAAAGTGGCTGTTCTGGTGCTTGATTATGTTGGAGAATTTAGTGGATCTCTCTCTAAATAATATGAACTTTTAACAGGACAAGAAGATCCTGAGAGCCAGCTACATGTCCTTTCCTGGGACAGTTTTAGTGTGCTTACACTAGCCCTATCTTTCAGGAAAGCTCTAATAATTCCCTGTGCATATGCTTTCAGCCCCAGAAGAGGTATAAACACATCTTAGTATGGGCCATCACCGAGGTTTTTATAGTCAAGGTCAAGATGAATATAACAAGCTGTAATCTAAACCTTCATTCACATTGCTGTTGACTGAAACCCCTTCTGAGGTTTTAAAAAAGTTTGATTAACTTTCTCAAGTTTGCTATTTTTCATGCCTGTCTGCCTCCTCAGTAGAGCAGATAAATCTCTACAATGGAAAACTGACATATTACAAGAGGCTATTCTTGCTGTGTTTCTGATTCTGCTGGCATGACTATAACTCAGTCATGTTTAAATGCCAGTTTCTAACTCCTTTAAAGTAGCGACTTGGGGAAACCAGGCTGTCCACAAAATCTTCTTACATTACATGTAGCCACAGGCAATTAAACAGTTAAAGCTGAGGCCAACCTAAAGGGAGAAACAGGATATTCCCCACAGCACATTAGTTGCTCAATAGTTTTGCTCCTGGGCCAGGAGAGGTTGGGGACAACCTGATTTTAAAGTAATGCTTTGGGAAAACACCCTGTTTTGGATGCTTACCAGAATAAAAATTTTAAAAGTCTCAGCTTCATCCATCTCAGCTATGATCTGCCTGTGAAATAACATTACCTGAATTTAAGAGAGATATAACAAAAATGTGATGGGGGTCCAGCAATTGCAAAACTAGCTTTGCATTAAACTAGACATTTTAAAATTAGGTGGCTATTTCCCACCAAAGTTTTAGGCTTTATTTTACCAAACCTGATATGTTTTGAATGTAACAGATCAGAACTGGGTAGTTAGTAAACAGTTTTCCTTTTCTGGGTAGGAAAAATTTTTATTTACAGGTATAAATCCATCAGAGAGATCATCTGTGTTTGGTAAAAATAAGGTGAAAAAGCTTAGAGAACTGATATAAAATTGACAGACCAGGGAAGGATGTGAATTCAGTTGCATTTCCTCACAAAAGATCTAGAACTAAATAACTTGCATAAATATGGTGAATTCATTAGGGTCATGCCTGTGATTAATTTGGCTTTTAGTTGGTAAATCCAGGCTGAAGAGAAAAGCCTGTCTAAAAGCAATCAATCAAGTGCTCAGGATTGACACAAACAGCTTGTCTGAAGGGTGGGAAACTATAATATTAAAACATTTTGGTCTTTGTTACTAGAACTTATTCTGGAGACCTCAAAAAAAGTCTCAGAAGTGACTCGAGTCACAGAAAAAAAACTGTGAAAACTTGATGTACCTCTTTGTTTAAATTCCAGTGGTCAGGCACTACTCTTCTTGAGTTTGACTGTCACCTAACATAAATTTTATAGAAGTGTATTTTCACTGACTTCATTGTTGCTCCAAGTTGCTCTTTGAAATGAGTAAGATCAGAATTAAATGATATTCAAAGTTCCATCAGTACTGTACACCTGTACTACTCATAAATAAATACTAAAACATACCAAATATAATGATGTATACCAGTTTATGATCATAGCTGTAGAATTTTTTTTTTCAAGGGTATAACAGAGTTTTTCATTTTTCTGATGCTATCACCACGTTTATGTTGGGAATAAGAAAGCTTCTATTGCTTTCTTAAATCTTCAAATGCTTCAGTTTGAATTTCAAGTACATACTGGAGCCAGTACTGTTGTACTTAGTGAATATGGTTTTCTTCCTTTCTCACTGTCCAACCGTAACTGTTATATCCAGAAGTCTGCTTCATAGTGCTGTTTTTGTTCTAAACTTTGTAAATGATAAGTTTTACGTCAGATGATCACAGGGGTTTTTAACAGGTTCTGTAATAATATCTAAAGTAAATCTAACACCATTGTCACTTTGGAGGATTAAGAAATAATAACCAATGGCACCTGAAGCCTTGGTCAGTTCTGCTTCTTGCTACAGATCCCTGAATTTTCCCCAAGAGTTTACACACTGTTGGAGACAAGTAGTGACCATGACTAATGAACAAAATGAGTGCAGGGTAACAATGAAAGTATTTTGATTAGCATAAAAAATATGCACAATTTAGCAGTATATTGACCATTTCTCTTTGTTTTGGAAATCTCATGTGGAAAACAGATTAATTTTGTGGGGATATATATTGTTAAGACATGTTTTCCCTGTGGGTTAGGGATGGAATGGAGGAAAGTATAAAAGTGAATGAAAACTGTATTGAAGGGCAGTAATGGCTGAAGTCTTTTGGAAAGCATGGAGAGGTCTGACACTCTCCACAAAAAAACCTGAGATAAAAAAGATAGAGGTGAGGGAGAGAAGCCTGGAAGGCCTTTAAATTGAAGACAGTTTGTGAGTGATGACATGGGAAAATGTTCATTACCAGTGCAGAACCCCAGAAGGGGTGATAAAAGGCTCAAACCAGACATCTAGGACCCTGATCTTCTATGTTTGAAACAGAGACAGCAGATTGCCAGATTAGAAAAAAAGTTTCCTTTCAATGTAACATTATGTAAGGAGGGGGGACTAGAAGACAATTTTAGCTGCATAAACAAATGGAAAGGCATAGGTCTGTATTGCCCAGGAAGGACAAGAAAAATAAAGATCTGCTAGTTTTCAATCCTGAATGTGTATTTAGAATGACACTGGTTTTAGAGTGAAAATGTTAGCTGTATTACAGCCCCTGTGAGCCATCTTACGGGTCATCCATCTCTTATTTTGACAAAATTATTTTTGAGCTTAGCCTTTTAGATGTAGGACGACCTTTTGATTTCAAGGATTTGGAAAGTTCCCACAGACTCTCTCTGGACACCTCTGTATTACTTTGCAAATTCTTTCATCACTGGGTCATATCTACATGGCCTATGGCAACACAGCTTTGACTTATGATGTCACTTTTGCTTTATATCCTAAAAGTGCTCACAGAAAGTCCATGCTTTTGTAATTTGATCTATCTTTTGAAAGCTTACTTTTTTATCATTGTCAGACCAAGGGGAGAGGGAGAGAGTAGTTAACTAAAACAAAACTGCATGTTAACATATTTTTAAATAAGTTTTGCTTTTGGAGAAAAAAAAAAAACAAACTGAAGAATCTGACAAAGTAATATATGTTTAGTTCACAAAAATATTCTTCCCTTTGATCATCAATGTGTAAGTGAAAAAAATATGCTGCACAGTTACACTTTTCTTCACTTTAGAGGTCAGAGAGGGTAGGAAAACTGCTTTTTCATTTAATTGCATATAAACATGTCCCCAGCCACTGCTTAAACCAATTCATACACAGAATGTTAAACTACTGCATGTGAAGTTAGCAGCAAATTAATATTTCATGAAAATCCTGCATTAACCCCTTGATCCTGACCTTCAGGTTTAATGGGGAACTGGAACAAAGATGTAGACCAAAGGCTTCAGTGCTGCAATAACAACAAAGAACCCTACTTCTAGAGCTCATCCCTTTCCTCTCTGTTCAAAATATCCATGAAGTTTTGACACAGCTCTAGATATTTCTTCTTGGCTCCAAAATTCTGACTGTCCCCACAAAAATCCACTCTGGAGAGCGAAGTGGCTTTGATTTACCCATTTCATTTACCTATTTACCTTACATCTTAAAGAGGTATAAATTTCAGAACGGACAAAATTATTTCCTGCCTTGCGTATCTCTCTGCTAGGCTTTGGCCAGCAGTTGTACATATTCATAGGTCTGAAGATATGGACACATGTCTTTGTTGGTCTTGGCGTGAGTGTCCTGGGGCATCGTCTTTCCCTGTGACACTATGATATCAAGCACTGCTCATCAGTATTCCCTATGTCTAGCAAGTGGTTTTGCTGAATATACTAATCTCTCACTTAAGAGTAATCCATCACAGTTTGCTGCTGTCGGAGGCGTACTTCAGTGACGGGGCACATGCCTGTCCACTGGCTGAGTTGTCATGGTTGTGATGTAGGAGTGTGAGTGCACAGGAGCTGTAGATATGGTGTGGGCCAGTCAGAAGATGATGCAGGTAGCGACGTTGCACCTGAAGAAGGGTGGTCATCGCTGGAGATCAAGCTTAGCAGTAGGAAGAGCCTTTTAAAGAGGAGATGATGGATGTTGTTGATTCCCATTTCTCAAAACAAACCTAAAGGCTGGAGAAGGACAAAACCAATGTGTGGCAGTTTCAGTGTTTGCCCAGGGTTCCTTGAAGAATGTATTTATCACAGTAGCCCTCAAAAACTTTTCCTGTTCCAGTGGGACTCTTCTTATTCTTAGTATTTTATAAGTTACCTGATCCTTGGCTCTCCAGATAAGGAAAAAAAAAAAGGCATGTTAACTCCTGTATTTTGCCCAGCACTTGGCATTCATAAAGATACCTTCCCCAGTAGAGAAAAAATTGATCAGACCATTTGTCTTTTCCATATGCCTATTTTTGTTAGGAGCCCCTTTTGTACTAAAACTGGCACGTAGATACAGAATTGATAACTATATTGTAAATCTACCACTAAAAGGGCTTAAACACCTGAGCTTTCAAAATAAGTCAATCAATCAATCACTAGCCGTGGTGTGGGTACAGAAATCCTCTGGTCTCTCAGGAAATATGGATTGATGCTGTGTTGTCTGCTTTAGTCTGTCAAGAATCAGTAGTTCCAAGGATCACAACCTTCCCCTTCGCTATCACAGACATTATTTCTGAAACTTCTTGATGGCAAATTTAAACATTAAGTATAACTCTGCTAAACATTTTAGTACACTCATAAAGTCTGAGTTTCAGGTCACGGCCGTTACAGGCACTGCAACAGGAAGCACCTCGTGTTTTAGCACTGCTAGAGGGTACCCAGGTGCAGAACACAGAACTGAGGGAGGTTCTCTGTCTTGATGCAGAAATTTTTACGGGTTATATTTTAGAAGTAAAGATGTCCTTTCGCAAATCTTCCTTTGAAGAATTCAAACCATTCTACTGCTAATATAAATGACAAAACAGATGTGGGACTTGCTTATGCATTCAATCTCCACAGCAACTCATGTTTCAATTAAAAGTAAAATTATTACATTATTTAGTTTGGGCATTTTTTTTATAGAATAGTACACTTATATGTTAATTTTGTTAAGATCAACTTTATTTATCTACAGGAAGCTATTCCAAGATTGTTGTAGATTTTCTTCGTTTCTGAAATGTTATCACATTTAATTGCCTGATCTTATTTGGGTTGCAATCATAGTCATTAATTAGCAGGAAGGTGAGGGACAGCATCATATCTAACTATCTGTTATGGCTGCTTTAATGAGGAAAATACCTGCCATCATTTTAAAGGCATCCTGTACACTTCACAAATACAGCTTGCTGTAGCATTCTCATTTAGACTGTGAACATCAAAGGAAATTGATGTCAGGTGTGAACAGAAGCTGTTGACTATATCTGTTGAGGAAGCTGAGTGGTATGTCTGCATGGGAGAGATGAAGGGCAGCTTAAAACATTAACAAAACTACAGGTAATTAGTGTAAACTTTCAAGGGTAAGGTATGCTTGAGGAATAAAAATGTTGTTTATAGCTATTCCCTGTAGTGCCACTATCGCTAAGGGTCTGTCAATGTTTTCATTTATAAAGCTCTATTTTTATAGGATTGTGCACTAGTAATAAAAAATGTGCTTGGGGCTAGAAGTTGACAATTTAAAGAAAAATAAATTGTTTTTGTTGTTTTGGTGGGTTTTTTTTAAATTATATGAGTATATGAATAATAGAAGTTTATCTGTTTTGAATGGTTGTTTTCCTTTGTATAATTCAGCTGCTGATTTAAAATCAAATTAATGAAATTTGGCAAGCAATTAGTTCTTAGTGCAGACTCATCAGTGTTGGAAATTTTTGGGCAAAAATAAATAAAACAAGATTATTTAATGTTTCACAGGCAAAGTTATACCTTTCAAAGGGAATCATAAAGAATTCAATGCATCTGTAGAATATGTTGAATGAATATTTTCATTCCAAGGAAAGTGTTACAGTACATTACCTGAAAAACAAGCCTTAAGAAGTGCTAAAATATAAACAAGAGTGGTCAGTTATAAAGATTTTGTAAGTTTACTGTGCACTATCAGGCTTGCCAACTGGCTGCTAATGATGTTGTCACATCTTGTCTCCATAATTCTCCATAAATAGAACATAGTAGGAACCTTCTTGGACTATTGATATCCTCAGGCTCCTACATGCTTAAGAGAGGCACAAAGTAATTTCCTAGGAAAAAAAAGTGCCTTTTGACTCTTACCATGCAATTATAGCTGAATATTGTTTCACTGTATTTTCAGATTGGACTCCCTTTACTGTAAGGGAACATTTTTTTTCTTCATCACATTACAACAATCAGAGCAGTGAAATAACGGTTGCACATTTGTGAACGGGATCCTTTTAAATGGAAGTTTAAGGGTCAAATGTGCCATGGGTCACATGGGTGCATGTCTAGAATAGTACTTACTGTTCATACAAGTTTTTTCACCTTCCAAGATCTCTGATTGCTTTAGGAGAGAATTCAAGTATCATTACCATATTATACAGATGAGGGAACTGAAAACAAGTAAACAGTTGGCTCAAATGTCTCTCAGCAGAGCAATGCTAGCAAGGGACTGGAAGTCAAGTCTCTTGAACACCATCCTAGTGCTTTATCCACTGTATGAGTATGCCTCTGCTATCTGCTGAAGTCTTGGAAAATACTGGCCCAAATTCTATCTCAAGAGTTGATATATACTCCAGAATTAAACCCTTCAAGTTTTGCAGATATTTTAAAGACTTTTATCAAATCCCTAAAATACAACCTGGGTAAAAATGTCTCTTCTTTGTTCAATGGTGGAACCCATTGTTTCATCCATATATATATATATGGTGTGTTCCTCTATTCTTCAAAGATCATAGTTTCAAACTCATAGTGCATCAGCACTGTGGAAGAAGTAACAGCATAGTCAGAATTACTTGCTGCAGCAGCTTTTGATAAGAGATGTCTTTTTAAAGTTAGAAAGTGCATCCATTTTGAGTTATGTCCTTCTTAACTGTAAGACCAGGGTTTAACTTTTGTGATAATTACTACAGTTGCTGTTTCTGTGGGAACACATTAGTACTTTCCTGCTACTCAACCAGTTCCTGGACCTGCAATCATGAATCCAAGTACGTATGCCCAAAAGGCAGGATCGTGGTCATCTAGCCCAATCACTTGCATAGCATAGGCTAGAAAATATCCCAAACACTATTCCTTGGTTTTAGAAACAGAGCATCTTTTAGAAACATCCAAACACAAGCCACCATTTCTCTGTGTAATTTCATGACTTTTCAGGAGAGAGAGTGAAATTGTCCTTGTCACATTACACCTCATGAGCCCTGACAACCCCCAGTGTCAGTGTAACTAAGATTGCTTTGTCTAAGTAGAGGTGCTTCTGTCAGGGAAACTGAGTGGGAATTACCAATCTGGATCCTGATACTAATTTTATAATAAAGCCAGTCTGTGAATCAAGACCTTCTGATCTTCAGCATGCTCATATATGTATTAGGTTTCTTTTTTTTCCTCTCTTAAACTCATTACGCGCTGCCCTTATATGAAAGGGCTGAATTCTGTCCTTAGATCCCTGACTTTTTGACTGAATTTCAGTTTAAAAGGCTGAGGGAAAATTTGGCACAAAAGATCCCATATATTCACACTTTCTTTTTATGAACATGAAGCTATGTTTGGGTGCAATAAACACCTGTCATCTTAAATAGTAAAGAATGTACTGCATTCTGCTTGTGTGGTTGGTTTTTTTTAGATAAAAGTGCTTTAATTTCTAGTTAAATGCAAAGCCACAGTGAAGGAACTAATATTTCAGAAAAGATGTTGTAAGGAGGACTGCAAGTAAATCCAAATAAATAAAGTACAAAATATCCTATCTTATGCACAAAAACACAATACTGCTGTTGTAATTCAGANGTTGTAATTCAGATGACCTTGAAACAGATAGGACACAGCCATTTTGTTTAATAATGATATGCTTAATATTAATATGGAGGTGACAAAAACTATTTTAGACAGTTCCCAATGACGGACAGGTAGTGATATCCTATGAAAAACTTGAGCAGAACTCTTTCACCATTTCAACAATTATCTTTTTTCTCTCAGAAGTTAAACAATAGATGAGACCTCCTAATGGCTTTCCATGTGTTCATCACAGCTACCTGCTTGAATTTGCAGTAATTAAGCAATCTGAAACACTGACTGACCCAGAGAGAAAGCTATTCCATACCGGTGGTGTCCTTGAAATGTCTTCATCATCAAGCGGTCTCTTCTCTTCATCTCAGTGAAAGCTAATGTCAGCACTACTGTGTAGCAACCCTTCCCCTAAATAGCTATTCAAATCTTATAAGGATGCTTTTTTTTACTAAAAAAAAAAGGGAAAAAATTTTAAAAGAGAAAAATCCCACCAGCAAAGCAGTGTGAGCAGAGAAATGGCCTTGTGAAAATATTTCTGCCATCAGGAGGGAGGGAAAGGGGCTTGGTGGGAATAAAAACAATCCTTTTTTTTAAGGTCAAAAATATAATTAGCATTTGAAAGGATGTGAAGATGCGCTACCTCAGGGACCGCAATGGCCAAATTTGTGCCATTTAATGTCAACAGCCATTGGAGTTGTGATAAAATTAATAGAGCCTTGTGTGATTGATAACATACCTCATCTGCCATTCCAGTACAAAAATCCCACAGGTTTAGCAGCAAGGAACAACATTTAGATCACTTTTGAAAGGAAGCTGTTTGAAAGATGTACTTATGGGCTTTAATTAGCTTCTGAAATCTGTGACAACCTTCCCCACTACCACTAACAAAAAGTAAAAATGTATTGTTTAATTATTAACTGTGTGAGGTGAGTTTAGTGTATCTCTTTAGTAACAGGACATTCTTTGTGGACACTGAAGGGCAAGAATGATGAGAAAGGCAGACTTTCTACAGTGATTTTTGAAGTGGGAAAACAGTAGTTTATGTGAGGGAAAGAAAGGGGGTAGATCACTGACAGTGAGAGGAGTTAAACAATGACTTAAGGACTGAAAGGAAGCTAGGCATTCTGTAAATACCATACGCTTTAACTAGGAATCAGTTTATTTTTCACTTATTGGTAGACTGCACCGATTTTTTAACCCTACCCTGAAAAAGTGTTTAAATGTTTTGGCCAATATGACATTTAGAATCACACTGATTAGTTACGTTATGAATTAGAAATGAAAATTTTGCTTAAGGACACCAAGTCACAAGTCTTGTAGGGTCCATACGTGTGATTCTGTTTAATTGAAAAGGCAGCTTGGTCATTACTGTAAAGTATGTGATTACAAATCTATTTCATGCTTTTGGGACACCAGCTTTTTTCACATTTTAAGAAACAGGTTTTTTACTTGATTTAGAATTGTATAATGGTACGATTTTTACGGGTTTTTTGTGCCATCAATCCTCCCTTTATTTCTTTATAAACTATAAATTATGTAAACCAGTGCAATAAGTTAACAATCATCTGTCCTGTTCTTTAGTGGATAATATGCTACATGTACGTTTCTAGTAACACAGCATTTTTTTATCCTACTGAAAACTCTCAATGATTGACTGAAAAACAATGTATAAATACTTAGCTGAATATAAGTCATGGGACAGTGACAATGTTTTCATAAATCTATGCATATTTTCACTATTATTTTATGTTATTGATATTATAATCTCAGTTAAAAGATGTCCAGTGTTTAGAGTTGGGTAAGATCTAACACATCACCCCAATATCTTACCTCAGTCTG
>WAAD01031134.1:0-15596 GCA_013389945.1 Fregata magnificens
TCTCCCACCAGTCCCTCTCTGTTTGTAAACAGCAGTAAATATTACATAGAAAAAAACCACTCTGAACTGTCTATAAAAATCTTTGTTTCCATTTCTAAAATCAGCACAATGATCTACTAAACAGATCAAGATTAAGATGAAATTTTCCAAAGGTATATTAAAAGCAGAAAAATTTGAAATCTCACTTTTAGGCAGATGCAAGCATGACCATAACATGTCTGGAAAGTACCAACATTCAAATATAGTTGTGTATTAAAAAGGCTGTAAAGGTTTGTGCATCTATCGATTGGACACAGTACCAGCAGTGACTGCACACAGCTGCTTCCTGGGTAATGTCTTTCACCTATTTACACAGTCTGTTTTATCAGCTGAGCTTTTCTCCAAAACATGAGGTTAAATCAAAAGTGTTAATGGCATCTTTCAGTGCTACTAACTGTAAACCTCTTTTATAATAACATTTAAAGCATTAAACAAAAAATCTGTCCTTACTTACAAGGCAAAGCAGAAAAGGAAGGTCATTCATTACACCCCATTCACTATTTTCTGTTTCATTCTGTAAATATTATAGTGCTACTGAGAAAAAAATATAATGTCTGAGGTTCTCAGATCTTCCTTCAGAGTTTTAATCATTTGCTTCCCAAGAAGGGGTTTAACAAATACCACACTGTTCTGTCAATATTTGTATGCAGCACCACATAGGGCAAACTGCCAAACTTGCATGGTTTAAAGAGCCAAGGGTAGAAAACTGACACCCTAACAAACACACTCCTGCTTTGTCTCTTTTAAGGTGGTGGTAAAAGTGTCATCTTTGCTTCTGATTGCAGTTTTGGAAAGCTCTTTGTTTGATTGCTTTACTTCTACAGAAATGCATTATTTAACAATCTTCGTTCACCAAAATTCAGGGATTTGTTTCATGCCCAAACGTTTCTTACGCAATTATAAGCCTTTTGCTCTCTACCAGCTGCACTTTAAATGTATTTTAATTGGCTGGAATTTAGAAGGAATCCATTTGGCAGTCATTTACATTTGAAGCACGCCCCCAGCAGCTGAAACAGGCCCCAGAAGCAGCCCGATTACTTCATCAAAAGAAACTGCTTGAATACCATTGACTCCTACATAACTACAGTGAACTCTATTATATAGGTGTGGTGATGTAATTAATAATTCTCTGCTAAATTTTTGCTTATACTGGGAGCAGAATGTATTTACAGAGTGGTCTGCAGAGTTACAGCACTCAGCATTAGTTTTCAAACATCACTGCGTTTCCAGAGAGAGGCCTTTCTTGTGCTTTTTCTCTATCTGATCTAAACAGCAATGTGGCTCTAACACTGGTATTATTGTTTCTGTACTTGCAGCATATCAAGCATGTTACCAGCTGGATTTTTGTATATAATATTATTTTAAAAGCTTCTAATGTGCTAGTTATTCAAGGATCAAAGTATAAACTAAGTTTAGTACATTACATTAGGAATGGCTCGTTTTTCCATTTCTCTTTATTTTTGGGTTCCTAATGTGTATCGTAAGCTAGCTTTGCAGAGCTTTAATTTAATGTAGTGAGTTCACCCTCCTCTGCAGTTTGTAATGCAGAGGTTTAAGAGTTGACAGCAGTAGGGAGAGCTACCAACAGCTGCTCAGAAAAAAAGAATGAGAAGACATTAAGGAGAGAACCACAAGAATTCACACTGTAAAATGCAATATTTAGGATGAATGTAACGACATTAACAAGTCAGATTTAAAAACAGAGAGGCATTCCAAGTGATGCTGATTGAACGCATGGTA
This sequence comes from Fregata magnificens, assembly GCA_013389945.1. Lineage (NCBI taxonomy): Eukaryota > Metazoa > Chordata > Aves > Suliformes > Fregatidae > Fregata > Fregata magnificens. Next base: position 1,780 of record WAAD01031134.1, read on the forward strand.
TCTGAAAAACCCAGAGCTCTGCAATCCATGAAAGCTCCTGTGAAATCGTAACTGCTTGAGAGTTCACTTATCATCAGTGTACCACGGAAGATGAAGGAGCGAAGGAAAAGGGATTATTCTCTAGCTGAAGTACAATGAGAACTGTTTTCTACGTTTAAAAGGTGAATAGTTCTTGAAGTGAAGTTATGACAATACTTGCCACCTACAGAGAAAAGCAGCGTTTCAAGTGCATTGTATGAAAAGGAGAAGGATTAATGCCACAGAGAGAAACCATTATACTACAGGAGAGCTGCATATTTTAATAATTTGACTCCATCCAACTCTGGAAATTGCCATAGTTAACTGGCTTATACTCCTAAGAAGTGGAAACCCTCCGTGTACTGAGGTCTTAAGGGAACTTACTGGACGTACCACTTAAAAAAACCAAACAAAAACATGCAGAAATGGCCAAAGCAGATGACAAATTATGAGAAGCCCAATCATTTGTTACCTTTTAACTACCTTATGATACTTCACTGAGAGAGGTCCAAGCAGCTGTCCAGACTCTCTCTCTGCATTGTTATGGTAACCCAGTGTATCACACTCACTTAATGTATTTCATCCTCAAATATACTCATAACATACAGAAATACTCTTGCCTTCCTCCTTTTGAAGGCACAATGCCTATGACCAAGCTGGGACATGAACCCGGCTCCTCAATGCCTTCCTTCCTCCATTAGGTCATGCATTTATAATTGTCCCATGTAGAGACACTTGTGGCTACAACCCAGATCAGAGCTGACTCAGGTTAACAGCTGAAAAGCACAAGGAAGCATCTTAGATCTTTGAAAGCCAAAGGAAATCGAAGTGGAGGCTTAAATTCAGGCTTGTTTCACCCTCATCCAAGCAGAAAAGGAAGATTAGAGAGCCGCTCACCTTTATCGCATCTGTAGCCTACCAAAACAGATGACAGAACTCCCACCGAGTTCAAAAAGTGATACAGATGGGAGAAGAGAAGAATTGCAGAACTATTTGTGACCTCAGCTATAAACAAAAAGAAAATCCTAGATCATTACAAGCAACCAAAATACATCATATTTGAATCCTTACTCATCCATCATTGAAAACTTTACACTTTCGCCTACATGACTTTATGTCTTTAAAAAAATAAAAAATCTTCCTGATAGAAGTGCTACGGTGTAAATATCTGGGGAAGTATCAATACGAACTGTGTGGTGGATGAAGAAGAGTTCTAGACAGGAGGGCAAACGGCAGCATGCCTAGCAGCCTGCTCCTGTCCTCCTGCCTCTGCCAAGTGGCAAGCAACAAACTTTGGCAAGAGAAAGGTCAGCGCTCTATTCATGCTGTCACTCTGGGAATCCCCTGCGTTGTCATGGGCTGCGTGATGACAGCCATGAAGCCTTGATGTGCCATTGATTGTTATAGGACATCGAAGACAATTGGCCATTATTTAGCTTCAATATCTATCTTCACAATTATTTAAATGTGAGACACTGGCAAATGTTTCCAAAGAAACGGTACTGGTGTGATTTTCAAAAGAGGGGGACTGATTTATTTTCAAGCCTCATGTGAGATTCGAGTCACAGCCACAATAAGCCTCAGAAAAGCTGTACACTAAACTGATTTTCTGGTAGCAGTTCCGCAAGAAAACCCTTGCATTGACAAAACTTAAGCATATGAAACATTTACTATTAAGACAGTTAATAGCCCTAAGCACAGTGAAAAGGAAAAGCGTTACTTTGAAATTTCAGAAACTATTAAAAAAAGAAGGTAGAGAGAGAAATATAGGTGCTCTCAAAGGAAAGATAATCAATCCTTTAAAAGCAGACATCAAGCAATAAAGAATACTTCCACCATGCCTAATGGCAATTCTTTGCTGCCTTCCTTCCCTAACTGCTGTTGGCATTCAGCTGGATGAGAGGAAAAAAAAAAACATTACAGTAGTACACACAAGCAAAAACGAACTATGGCAAAGGAGAAACCCCACAGTGAATGAAAAGCTGGTTTTCTCTTATGCAAATGCTATGTATCAATGAACCAGTTTCCAGTCTAACAGAACCATCTTCAGGAGATATATAAGGCTATTAGTGTAACTGATACCTGGTTAAAAATGAAGGAGGTGAGGGGGATGAGAATGCAAGCGAGTAGGATTTATTAAAACAGCAGCCCAGCAGAGTCCTAGTGAAACATACGACAAAAGACAAGAAGAATGATGTCTCTGAAGAGGACACTAGAAAGAATATGTCATCTAGCTGGCATGCCAGAAACCAGGAGGTGGAAGTATTAAGATAAAGCTTATTGCAGGCTTTTAAAAACTAGGTGAGAACACTGACCACTCAATTATTTTCCTTTAATCCGGAGATTGCCCATGTGAAACGCTGTGAAGGCAAGTAATTGGATGATGAGACTCTCCCTGGTCCTATGCAAGGTGGGCAAGCAGAAGGAAAGCAGAGGACAAATTGCAGCCTTTGTGCTCACAAAGCGGGATTACCTCTGTACGTTTTACATCACTTTCGGCCTCCCCATCTTCCTTCTGTACATTTCAAGATTTCCAGATCTGGGCAGGCAAGTGTAGGATAACAGCAGACTTAAGCTCCACTGGCCTATAATATTTTCCTAAGCATGACCCAAAAGGTGTCATAGCACACGCACAACGCCACCATGCTATGGCATATGGGAAAGGATGTATATTTATGAAAATACATTTCCTTCTCTGACCTTCTTTTGAAGTCTGGTTCTGCATCCATTGCTCTCTTCCTTGAAGGAACTACATCCAATTCAGCCCTACATACATATAGGACGTATCTTCATGAAGACCATATAAAAAAACCCTGAAACTCACAGCATGGTTGCCAGGTCCTCGGCACAATTATGCTCCACTACACCACTCTTGCTGCATTGCACTGCTTACTCATGTTGACATATCCCCAGTGGAAAGAGGGCTTAACAAGAGCAAGATGCCCAGTTGTTAATATGTCTTAGGCTTCTGAATAGCAAAGTCAAGGCCTTGTAAACAAAAGAATGTATACAAAAGATAGCTGATTTTTTTTGGATGGCGGCGACTTGATTACAAGACCTTGATACTGTGCAGTAGTGGAATGGGTGAGGAAGAAAATCACCTTCCTTGTGCATTAACACCTCACCTTCTTGAGAGCAATAGCAAGGGATTTGGGATGTTAGAAGCCAATCCCCTCCTTCACAGTAAGAAGCACTCAGAAATGCTTCCATGTCGTCAGTCTACTGGGAGTTCAAATGTCATCTGTCTGTACCTCCTTTGAAGGAACAAAATCTCTGATACTGGAACTGGAACAGAGGGCATGTTATGGAAATATCAAGAGCTGAGATGATAGACACCCTTTGACAGATCATTTCCCTAAAGCTAAGATGCATGCATTGTTGGTCTATTATCTGCTAGACACACTCCTGTGACAAGGTATTTGCAGCACTATTACATTCTTCTAAGTAGGCCCCAAACAGTGCTAAATATGGAAAAGTTTTTTCAAAAAATTACAATTAGTTTGTGTCCAAGGCCAAATTCATATCCTCAGCAAATGTGGCTAGGCACAAAGTCGTACTACTCAGCATTAACATCAGTTTGGAAGCTTATTGTAATATCAGTCCACGGATTTCTTACCATCACTTCTCAATTTTTCCCTGCAAAATATTATCACTTTCTTGTTGCCTCATATCACTTGAAAAGAGAAAAGGTATTTTAAATATGAGTTTGTATTCAGAATTGCTGGAATCATATGCCTTGCAAATCACTGCTGTCAGAGAACATAGTAATCTGCTCATGAAAAGGAGAATAAGACCAAACATGGTCGATATGAAAAACTTCAGACCATTCCTTTGCAAGGGCATGGTCTGAGAGTTCAGGTTTTCAAGGCAGAAGACAGGCATGTGCAGAAGACAACAAAGGCTGTGCGATGATGTAACCAGCTACAAACAGGTCTGGGCAACATAACTGACTGGAGGGCAAAAGTAAATAGGGGTGGAGCAAAACCAATCCATATTATGCATCCTGCGTGGATGCACATTCACCTTCAGGGGAGTCGGTCTGCTGCCCTGGAGAGATGCATCATCTTCACGTGAACAATATTTACTTTGATGCATTAAGACAAATGTCATTTTCAGTTGCCGCATGCTGGCTTACCTTATAACCAAGCAGATTCACCTGTCAAGCTGTGACAACTTGAAAAGATGTATAAAAGAATATAGAAAAACTATACATAGAGAAAAAGTATCAATGTGTCACTCTTCCCTCATAGATAACATCTAACATCCCATTGTAGATATTTAAAAATATTTAAAATATCTACTGCTATTCTAGGACTTCTCATTGAGGATTAAGTTACAGAAGTCGGGGCAGACACAAAGAAGTCCACGGCTGCTCATTCTTATTACCTTTATCAGCTTAATAAGTGCACAGTTAGGTTGAGGAAGACCAATGGATGCTCAGCATAGGAGATTAAGGACCTCTAGAAAAACTGAATGTTTTGTTTATGCACATTCCTATCAATCTCTTGGTCATAAGCACTCACAGCTTGTAATAAAATAATGCCTGAAAGTTCATTTCAAGGACATTATTTTCAATAAATATTAGAAACAATGACATTCTCATTAGCTTAATTAAAATAAGACAACCTGCAAAGATTGGGTTTTTTTTAATTAAACTATGTATTGGAACAGGACAGAATGGAAATGCACAGTGTTAACAATGAGACTGGTAAAATACTGATTTTTGTGAAATAAGGCTCTGATCCAGGACACCAGCCAAACCAGCAGATCATCAGGACCACCAGTGTTGGGGAATTTCTATGTGAACACAGAATTCTATTATTTCAGAAGAAAGTTCCAGATCATACTTTAATCACTCAGGTTTTCACCACTACTTAGCAATTATTATAACAATGCATATATTAAGAATCTTGTTTCACATATTCTTTTAATAATAGCACTTGGAACTTTATACAATATTAGAGGATTCAGCATCTAAACCTTCCCAGAAGGCAGGCAAATAGCAAATGTCATACTCTCATAATGCATTTAGGTACTGTATAGATGGGACATAATTAAAGCAAGATTTAATTAAAGCTTTTCTCCTCCAGAGACGGACAGGTAAAACATAACTTACTGTATTCTTAAGTACAAAAGAGTCTAAAATTGTCTTCACAATTACACAACCGTAGACTCTCAGTACAGCAAAGGAGAAATACAGTAACAGTTGGGAGTAAGTTTTGCTTCCACCCCTTCTCATTTCAGTCTGAACTAATTTCTAATCCCTTGAAACAAAGCAGTCAGGATCTATTCTGCTTAGTGTAGAAAACTTGACTTTTGTAACACACTGCTAAAAGTTTGTATAGGTGATCGCTTCTGCTCATGCTTAACTGTACTGCTTTCAGTGGTGCACCACAAAAATCCACCTGGGTGGAACCAGCCACTTCAAAGTGTGTCCTTGGGCAAGTTACTTAACTTTCTTGGTTAACAACTGGGTTTCTTTATGGCGGTACTCACCACTTTTAGTACCTGTAGGTTGAGAAAGTACATCCAAAAAGTGAGCGTCAGTCACCACATTACTGAACACTATATAAACTTAGTGTTGGTCACTTTATGTTTGGAGTGAGATCTCTTGACATGATGGCTGGCCTCAGTGTCCAGTATGATGCATGGGGAGAGACTGGAAAAAACCCCAGAAAAACAGCAGGACGTGCTGAAGTCAGAACTTTCATATGAAGTCATATATTAAACCTCAGTCCTTCTTGTACTTCAAGCACTGATTCAGGGCTGTATAGAAATCTTTCTGCCTACTTCTAATCTGTGGCTCCATCTCTTAAAGGTATTTGGCAATAACAGTTCTCTGAATAGCCTTACACATAAAGCTACCAGAGGAAGCAGCCTACTACTCTGTGTTTTCCAAAGAGCAGCTAAAGGTAAAGTGTGTTGAGGAAAGGTGCCACCAGTCAGTATTTTCTATGTGAGAAGCAAGCCAGCAACAGACACATACCCCAACAGCTGGTTCCTACCGGAGAGACCCTCACAGTTAGATGTGATGAACAGGACATCTGTGCTTCAGGCACAAAAGCCCTCTTAAAGGCTAAATTTCCAGCTAGGTGCCAAGACGGAGCCCCACGAGGACTCCTCCTCCACCCGGCTCCTACAGACCTCCCCCTCACTGCAGGTGGGCAAGGGAAGGGTAGTCTTCTTGCTCAGTGCCCTGGCCCAACCTGGCCAGGTAAAACTGCCATCCAGCAATGGGTTTTGCCAAGGGAGTATAACCAAGAAGGCTGGGCTGCTTTAATATTGAGAGCTGATTATTTCACATCCACTTTAGGGCTGCCGTAGAATTATTCCCTTGGACTAAATAAAAGCCTAAAACAAGATGGAAAAATTTTTGAAAGCTAGCCTGTTTGTGTTAAAATATGAACCTAAATAGTGAAGTTACAGGTGGCCTTAGGCTTGGCTGCAAAGGTCTGAATGGCTTTAATGGGTATTGCATGAACATGGGTGACTGGAGCTCTGTGCAGAGGACTTGTGCTCTCAGCAGCTGCTGGCGTGGTTGTTGGTTTGAGTTTCAGGGTGATGCAGAGGCAAAACACAGCTTGGAAAGGCAGAGCTGGGCCAGGAATCACAGCCACGAGGTGGAAACAAGAAAACTGACATCTGCCAGTCGGCCACAGATTTACTGTCATTGTCTCTTCTTTCAGTTTCTCGCTCTGCAGAATGGGGATAACTTTTTCCTCAAATGACTGTGGTGGCAAGACGCAAGGAATTTATATATGAAATCCTTTTCTGGAAGCAGTTACAGGAGCTGAACATTGTATTATTACATGAGAAATATAATTCTTTAAAAAATCTATTCTAGTCACAATGCTGTACTAAATTTTCCTGAGCATAGGTGTTATTTTAGCAGAATTTTCTTTGCTTATAGAGGAATGGGAAAGAGAGTGGGACTAAGAGTTACAGCATGACTAGCAAACAAGTCCAAATTTTCTAAGGTCATAGAAATACAGCAGGATACAGAGCTCTGTATATTATCTGTAAGATCTTCCAATTGCTTCACTCTTCCTCCAAAAGCCATTGAAGCTTTCTGAACACAGCAGAGAATGATATGGTCAAATCTCCTGCACCAAGTAATTACGTGGTTGAATTCTGAACAAACTGAGAGCGCTGTAGGATAGTGGTATTTACAATTACTCAAATTAGTGGACATGAGCATATATAAACACTCCAACCAGAACGAGAGCATTTTGGTCAATGAACCAGCAAACAACAGCAAGAAAAAGGCAAAAGAGTTGACAAAAAAGAATGAGAATAAAACAGCCACAGTTGGGGAAGAAGCAGTGAGTTCAGCATTTCAATTTGCCAGACCTGAAATTCAGGTTTAAGGAATTTGTTCCTTCTTCACATCATGCCTGCATTTTCTGAGGCCCTTAGGTGCTATAGTATGGGCAGCTGAATTTTCTGTTCTGTTTCTATTTCCAAGACGACAATAAGCATTCACCAGATCAAATGAGATTTGTGCCAGGACAGTTTTTGCCCTGTGCCTTCTTGACCACACAGCCCACATACAACTTTTCACAGATGAGTTTTATCTAATTTCAAAATAATACAACGGATTGCTTAAAGCATCTCCTGATGACAAAGCACTTTGAAGCGTATTCATACTGCAGGACTGACAAAGGACAGCTGGATGTCTGCAGGAACAAATGTAGGGTTTGTTTATAGTCGGAGTTTCCAGAGCCTCAGCAGTGATGCTCTGAGTCAATCCATCCTCTAGCTATCTAGGTCAGTACCATGTATGTTGAGGTCACATTAACCCTTCTCCACTTTCAACGCAGATTCAAACACACTATGTTCCTGCAAATGATTGCTTACACCAGCTTTCTACTCCAGCAGTCCTATTCAAGTGTCTTGTGTTGATACACACTGACAGTGAATCAGGCCCTGAGTATTTTGACAGTAGAACAGCACTTAACTTTTAAATATACTGCCCAGCTGTGGACTTATTAAATCTAAATAAACTGCACGTCTAAGGCAATTTTGTTCTTTGCATGACAAACCTAGGTTGCTTTTATTCTGATACCTAAGTAGACCTCTCCCATTTGTATTTAGCCAAATATTTTGCTGTAAAACTTTAACAAGGGGAATGATGATTCACCTGAATTACAGCTACACATCTGCAGTAACTCTTTGCAGGATGCTTGGATGCTCAACACACCCATGGGATGGCTTGCAAAATAATCCACAGGAATGTACGCTAGAAAAAACCAGCCATAAATATACCAAGATGAAGGTTTGACTGGGATTTAGTCAGTTAGAACAAAAATTTTTGCATGGAGCAATTAGAATCACAATTAAAAAAGGTGTTCTCTTCCCTATGGGGTACATGCATAAGGTTCACATGAAATAAATTGTTAGCTCTTAGGTCAGTAAGTGCATTCTTAACAACTGCAAGCAGAAGGGGCAGATAAAGAGCCCGAGACCAGGCTGGCCTTGTATCACGCATGAAGATTGATTGAGCCAGAGCAATTGCAATAACAAGCATTTCAATCATGCCCTAGGCCTCGCTAGAAAAGTGCTTTTAAAAGGCAACAATAGAGACACTACTGCTGATACAGGAAAACTACAGTGTGTATCATCTGGATCTCCCAGATGCTAGGCTGTGCACTCATGATGGATTGACTTGTCTATACCACGAGAGCACGTGGGGAGCATTTCATTGTTCTGTTCTTCTGCCACTATTCTTTGGACTTGCTCCCCACAGTAATTGGGCACTGGGCTGCATGGGGCCTCAACGGCATCATATTACTTCTTTCCTGAACTATCATCTCTATGTTCTGGTTATTACTTTTCTTCAAAAAAAAAAAAAAGTACAAGTTCTCCTTTTCATTGCACAAAAAGCAGTTAAAAATGAAGACCCAGACGATAAGCCTTAGCAACCCTAGCAGATATAACATATTCGATATCCTATTTTTATTCTACTGTCATGTTGCAATTAAAAGGAAAGATTTGCCACCTCCTTCTTCCCAATTAAAAATCTCCAGATGGAAGTTGGCTGGGCATGCCAGATAACACTCAAAAAAAAAATCTATAATGAAATGTAGAGGGAATTTATTTTGATATTGTCAACAAGTCAAGTTGTAGGGGAATAAGGAGTTACATTCATCCAGGAAAACAGCAATATTGTTTGTCTACAGCACCAATGCAGTAGCCTGCAGTTGCACAGTGGGAATTTACAGGGATTCAGCAACCTTTTTATATGGAAAAGTTACACATTGGATGGAAAATATAATAGAAGGAGGATACATTCATTTGGTCAATGATCAGAGAAATCCCAGGACTACAAATCACTGTACAAGTGATGCCACAGCTTTGTAGCACAGGAGCTATATTGGTCTTTGAGGATCCCCAGGTTGTCTGAGTTGTTTCCATTCTGTGTTGTGGGATGGATTCTAACTGCCATGGAGTCGCTGCCATAATTTCTATTTATTCTGACTGTACAAGAAGAAAACACTGGACATTTGTGGGACTTGGTGTCATTTCATAGAAGAAAAAGATGCAGAAAAGCTGACCAAGCCATAGAATAGTGAAGTTGATTTAGGAGGGGAGAGAGGAGAAAAAGCAATGTTTTATAGAAAAAGACCTTGGAGCACTGGAAAACTGCTGTAGCAAAAAACAATGACCTGAGTGGAAACTAGAACTTTGATAGATGAACAAAAGGGAGGGTGGGCTCCTCAGAGCTGCATGATGAAGAGTTCTGCTCCTTCTGCTCCATCACCTACTCATGTCACCTCCTAGTGCAGAAAGCAGAGTCTCAGGGTCGCTGCTGATTTAAAGATAGATCTGCTAATCTGTGGTTTAATAATTATAAGCAAAGAGTGCACAATTTGTTAAGTTTCAGACCGAGTTTAGTCATATTTCCCCAGCACAGCAAATCCACCTACCCCTCTGGCAAGAAAATGAAAGATGTAAGAATCAAGAACAAACATGTACTACTGGAGGACACACATTGCATTTTTAAGCTCAGACACTTAGAAGCTTTCACTATAAAGCAGTTAATGATGGGCCAAAACCCCAAAGGTTTTTTATTCTCCTTCACCAGTTGTCAGCTTCAGCTGCAGATAAAACAGGATCCTGATTTAAGCTTCGTAGATAAATCCAGAAAAGCATGCAAAGTTTAGATCATCCCCACAAACATAGGTAAATACCTTACAGACAAGACCATGGTGCTTCTCAGTGTGCCTTTTTCTTTTCTTCTGTTTCACAAGTAGCAAAAACATCAACTTTATATTTTCGTGTCGGGAAATTCAGTTGCCTCCATAAACCTGTGAATTTGGCCCAAGAGTCAAAGACCTTAAAGCAGTTGTGGCAAATTGAGACAAGAGTAGGTGTTGCAGTGCATGTCTGATGGATGTAAAGCAGCCCCAAGTGCACAGAGAGGTGCCACTAGGGATCTTTCCAGTAAGGGGACTGGTATTGTTTCCCTCTATTGACTTCATTACCTGCTTGATTTCAAACAACATGCTGTAATTCAGCCCTGTAAGCAGAATGCTTGTATTCAGATTGACAGAGCCTGGGAAATCTATGGAAACAATGTTTTTTACTAAAAAGCAGAAGTAAGAAAACAGAATTCCTGACTTCCTCAAATCATGAAGTTTGCACCAAAACCAAGATGATAAAATTGATCTGCAGTTATTTTATGGGTCTCTACATAAGGTCTGATAGCTGATTTACTGATTAGCACTGAGGGAGCATAGAGAAGAAAATCACTTCACAGAAATAAGAACATAAAGAGTTTCAGACAATGAAAAGTGTATCAGTCATACATGTCTCTGAAATAAGCATTGTCCATCTTAATATACCTTCCTGTCCTCTTGCTTCATTTGAGTTGGAAAAGAATCTGATAAAACTTGGTATATTTTTGATATAAACTAAGCAGTGAAAGAATTATTTGATCTGAGTATTACTTAAGCCTGAATATGTAGTCATTTTTTAAAAATGCGGATTAGGATGAAGACTTTTATTTTTCACTTTGCGCATACCAGATCTGCAAAGGAAATATAACATAGTTTTAGATGTCCAGTGAAACCACAGTGTACTTTTAAAAACCTACATTTACATGAATGCTAGTGTTCTTCATATTTGAAAAAGAAACATTACCAAAAAATAAAAAAAGACAGGATATTAAGTGATTTAAATCACAGTAGAGCCTATAGAACTGACTAAACAACCAGCTGTGAAAAGAGCCAGATTCTAGATGAAATGGACTGTAACATATTTACAAAAGAAAGCAAGGAACATAACCTTCGACTTTCCCTTAGGCCTCATAAAAGAGATTCAGCTGTGATTTAAAGACCTGAGGCAGGAAGGTACCATAGAGCCACGCAGACTCATCTGGTTAAAAAAAACCCAAGACAAATTTAGTTACTTAAAATGTTATAGACAAGATTATTTGGAATTAATTATACATCTTTCATCCTCTCTTCTTCTCCCATTCCAAAGAGTGTAAAAATCTATTACTATATTGATGTGATTCCATGCGAAGTATTCTTAAGGAAGAAAAAAAATTTAAAAATTTAGAAGTACTCTTTGCAGCACAGTGAGACTAAAGCAACGGCAGCTAAACAGGAGGAAGTCCTGCTCTATCCCTCTGCCAGTGAAATGCAGTTCAGACCTGCACCAAAACCCTAACCTTCCCCGCAAGAGAGTTTCTCAATCCAGTCTGAAAAACTGAGAGTAAACTAGAGGGGAATTCAGAATTTATTTAATGATTATCTAACTACTGCATTTTACCATAGTATTCACCACCTTCCTAGTGCCTTACATGTATGCAGAAACCCAAGGCACTAGCAGCTGAGGCTACACTCCAGAAAGCACTAAAATGCACAGGCTTCAGTCAGGTTTCACTGAAGATGAGCCTTGCAGCCTTTCCTTTACAGTAAAAAAGGCATTGCTTGCCTTCCCATCTCACCACAGTTTCATTTCAGGTGGACCTTTTGTAGCTCTGTTTCAGTTTATGTTAACCTAATGTCACCTGCTCCATTTCTCCTCCACCTATACAACATTTGAGTAGACATGCTACCCAAGGAATCCTCCCCCGTGCTTCCAGTTTATCAGACACCAACATAAGCCTTCAGGTAAATCTGTGGTATAGTATCAGTCAGATCCATAATTAGAGGAAATATGCCCCATAAGACATTTTCATATTTAGTGAAGAGGAAAAAAGAAATTGAGAAGCAAAAAAAACCAGTCAGGTGCTCTATGAATCATGATGTGGTCTGAAGTCTGAATTCCTTAATAATAATGTTTTTGCTGACACATGTTGCTTGTATTTGTCTTCAGGACTGTCTGTGTTAATAATGAGCAATCCCACTTGGAAAATATTTACATAAAAGTATTTATTCTTATGTCACGGGCATAGATAGTGTCTTCTTTAAAGGGGAAGAGCAGCCAGGAAATGACTAATACTGCAGGCAATTTTAATGTGCTGCCCTGGGATATCCCACCAGAAATCTATACACACACAACGCTATGTCTCCAACCTCAGTTACCACTACTTGGAAGAAGCAAGGCTGCGCTGGCCCTCAGGTTTTGGACACTATGATGCATTCTGCCAGTCAGCCACAAACTTCAGAAGTTCCCACCACTGTGATGGTTTTCAAAGCCACTCCAGCGTGACCTGCAACCACANTGAATTAATACATCAGGTAGAGAACTATTTGTCATATTTCACTAAAACCACACCATTTTCCTATATTAATCCTAAATTCAGTCTACACAGACATTTTCATTGGGAGACAGAGGGAATGCAACGCACTGTGAAGTGGGTGGAAGGGATTAATGTTCCCTTCTGGAAAGACAGTCTGTGGAGAACAAAAAGAACAATTCATGGCTGTGCTGATAGATTTTAGATGTGAGACAATAAGGATTACAGTGACTCTGAACTTAGAACTATGGAGACAGCAAAGCTCAGGAAAAAGCTGAACTGGACATCAGCCATTAATAATTCAACCATTATCCTCCTGCAGGAACAGTTAATTTTGGGATCCAAAATCAAGTTTTCAGACTAACTTTTACACCCAGTAGGAAAACCATCTAAGGGAACAGGACAATGAAGATAAAACAGAAGGATCCTTACAGAATGCTGTTCCTACTAATTATGGTCTGTAATTACCACTAAACAGTTAATATCTAATCACACTTTCTAAACAACAGTTTGCATTTGCACTGAAGAGTTTGTAAATTATGTAGTAAGGATAAGATTAGAAAGACGTTTACTGATGCTTCTGTTTTTCAAAGCATCAAAGATGCTTTTGCTTTTACTTTGCAGCATTTTTAAAGATGCTCAGTTGTAGGTAAGAAATATAAGAGTTTGTGTTTGTGTTAGGTTTAACAGTTAAAATTTACAATGGTCTACTGTGGTTTCAAAGCTGCCCATTGCAATTGAATATATCCTTCTGAAAAAAAAGATGTAAAAAATCTTGCCCAGGAAAACTTCTCTTCTTGGTGTTTGCTGTAAAAGGGCTGCCCAGTTCAGGCAGAAACAAGCTCTTCTGAGAAGCTGGGAAATTCGAGTTAAAATGAAAGAACATAAAGAGTGGACTGGAAGGGAACTTCCCATTGATGAAAACAGGGAGTAAAGACAATGCAAACTGCTGTTGAGCACCAAGATCAAAAGGTTTCCCAAAGTTATCAAAGTAGACTATAGGTAAACCACCCCACCAGACTGAGATGCAGAATGTGGCTGTGCCTATAATACTCATTTGAAACTGAGGACGGAGAAATAAAACTAAAAGGAATACAAACTCTTATATTTC
>WAAD01031134.1:29906-53376 GCA_013389945.1 Fregata magnificens
CCTGCCAGGAGCCTGCTCCAGTGCGGGCTTCCCATGGGGTCACAGCATCCTTCAGGCATCCACCTGCTCTGGCGTGGGGTCCTCCACGGGCTGCAGGTGGATATCTGCTCCATCATTAACCTCCCTGGGCTGCATGGGGACAGCCTGCCTCACCATGATCTTCACTCACCATGCTCCCGCACCTGGAGCACCTCCTCCCCCTCCTTCTTCACTGAGCTTGGTGTCTGCAAGAGTTGTTCCTCTTACATATTCTCACTCCTCTCTCCAGCTGCAACTTCCCAGGTTTTTTTTTTGTTCCCCCTTCTTAAATATGTTATCCCAGAGGCGCTACCACCATCACTGATTGGCTTGGCGTTGGTCAGTGGCAGGTTGGTCTTGGAGCTGGCTGGCATTGGCTCTATCAGACATGGGGTAGCCTTCTAGCAGCGTCTCACAGAAGTCACCCCTGTAGCCCCCTGCTACCAAAACCTTGCCATGCAAACCCAATACAGGGTACACTCTATCCCTTCGTCCAGGTCATTGATGAATATATTGAACAGAACCGGAACTAGTATAAATCCCTGGGGAACACCAATGGTTACAGGTCTCCAACCAGGCTCTGCGCCATTGATCACAACCCCCTGAGCTCTGCCATTCAGCCAGTTCTCAATCCACCTCACTGTCCCCTCATCTAACCCACACTTCCTAAGCTTACCAATGAGGGTGTTATGGGAGACAGTGTTGAAAGCCTTCCTGAAGTCGAGGTAAACAACATCTACTTGTTCCAATGGTACTTGTTCTCATATTTCCTGTCATTATTGTAACTATTTTGACAAGCTTTAATTGCACTAGTCATTTTTAAGTCCCCTTTTTATAGGAACGGCCTCAAAACTTGTATCATTTTGCCTTAAAAATTGTGTTACCCCAAACATAATTCCAAACCTGCTGAAATCCAACAGATGTTTAGTTCATTACTACGTATGGAGTGTGGGAATAGCTTTTACCATAGTTCTATTTCAATGCACTCTCACTACAGCCTTTGGTATGACAGGGTGATTTTTATAGAAATTTAGTCAGCTGTAACTATAGAACTTGAGATATTCAAGCTGAAATCAATAGACTTCAGCACAGCTCAGATGTTTGTGCAGACATACCACCTGAAACGGTCACGTTGCAATTAAAGGATTCATAAAGGAAATAAAAATAAATACCTGATGGCAGAGATTTATTTTATATCGGGTTTTGCAACATCATGACAAGGCAGCTGTGAGGACATGATCTGTTGAACTTTAGTCTCTCTCAAAAAGTGCCACACGATTTAGTCTGCATGACATAATGCCCACATAAAAGGCTGCATGAGCTGAAGATTTTAAACTCAGACTAGCAGCCTTTCTGAACCTAGTAATAACCCTAGCTCCAATCCCAAACCCAGCCTAAGCCTTGCCTTTATCTACCCCAGTAATTCTTTCTAACCCAGATCTAAACCTGTGGTCCAGACAGACAAGTAACAGCCCTAAAATCAGACCAGATGCCCATCCCTGACCTCCAGCAATGCGTGCCACAACCCAAGAACTCTAGAAGTCCTAGGTCCCTTTGAGACCCATCAATAAATTTATCTCATCAGACTCTGCCAGTACATATTCTGTTCTTAATGCTATCCCAATGCTGACTGGTAATTCTTGAAGGCATCTGCCCTGTATCTATCCCAGGAACCCCTAGTTCATAAGCCCTATTGACCTTCAGTTCTGTCCCCTACTCTTAATTCAGATTTGATCTACACATACTCCAGACCATGTTCCATACTCTGAGCCCGTATTTGTTTCAACCTCTCATCTTTAAAGGTCCTAGAAAATTATTTCTGATATAAAAGAAAATTCAGTCAAGGTTGTTTGTGATGTCTCCTTAACTAATAGAAACTAACTTTCTGTTAAGCCATGTAGTAGCTGCACGGAGTACTATTTTGGAATCATGCTGATACAGTACCTGGCCGCTATTAGATAAATTTGAAACAAACAGGTCAACCACTATATTCCAAAAACTAACCAACATGCCACCACTGCCTGATCAGTAGACACGAGGCAAGGATATCGGTCCTCCTGAGACCAAGCACAGACTGAACCAATGGCTGTCATTTTCTGTTTGGTTACCTTGACTACAGCTCCCTTCTGTCAAATAGTCCTTAAAGTTAGGAGTTCACTTTGCAAACATATAATCCTAACCTTTTGTTGGGGTATTGCTGAGCCTCTTTCATCAGACACTGATAAAAGTTCCCCTACAAGATAAAGGATCACATGAATACAGGCTTTCTTGATTCTTTCATTTTAACTCCAATTTCCCTATTGAAATCTGAGCTTTAAGGACGAGACAGGCCACTTCCCGTTCAATGTGTTTTGCTCTGTATGATTGCTTTGATGTCTACAAATTATAAACCCACGTTTCTGACACATTTTTTAATTTAGCAAGTGACCTTCATACCTGGTTGCCATGTGCAGTTCATACACATACGCCAGTACTTAGATGCTATCCAAGTGGAACAGCTTCCTTTTGAAGACTTCATTGAAAACTCTTCAAAATTTAAAATCATTAACACTTTCTGTCAGTTATGTTTGCATAAAACATTGTCATTACCCAGGAAGAGCAACAGGATGAAGAAGATGTACCTACCACAGTTGAAAAGAGCCCATTCATCACTTGAAAAACTTCTACCTTACAAATACCTGGTGGCTTTGACCTCAAAGCAGTTTTATATTTAATTTTGGAGAAAAAGAGGAGAGAAAGGGTTGAAAATCCAGGAACAGATTCTCACCTTGTCATTTGACACTGCTTCACTGATTTCAACAAATTTATTCACTAAATATCAGCTGGCAAGGTAACTCTCGGTATTTAATTATTAGGGTTTTACTTCCATTTTAGCACGGCCACAGTTTTAAAGAGACAGATACTGTCCAAGAGAAACAGAACGAAAAGGAAGTAGAGTGTAAAACTGTTTCCATGGCAACTCTTGAGATAACAGTAACAGCCTACCCAGCCTAGAGGGATAGGTAAGTTAGACTAAAATACATATGTAAGAGAAATACTTTCAAGGTCCTTTTTCAGTTTAAATACATAAATTTGAATTTAGGTACTGCCTGAAAACCCTAGATATTATGAATCCTATATGTTCAATATAAACAGTAAAAGAACATCTGTTTTACACTGTACAGAATGATTTAGGTGAGAAAATGTTTTGTGAGAAAATGTTTTCTGAGAAAAGCCTAGGATCTTTCCATGGAAAAAAATCAAGATTTGACTGTATCTTCCCCAGGTAAGTTGCACGGGCTTTGTGTCATTTACAAGTCCCACCAAAGTGGCAATGAAATGGACCTCTATACTATCTTGCATTTTGTTTCAGCATGTAAGTGATTGACTTAAAAGGTCTAAACAATTATTTTGTCATCACTAGTGAGAGAACAGTTTCTTGCTTCCCACACCAACACCCTTCGCACTAGCACCATGAGAAAGCTTTGTGGCTGCAAGAATTTGAACAGCAAGGAAAAGCCAGTGGCATGGCTGGCAAAACCAAAGCAAGCAAAAAAGCTTAGAAAATATGGAGGAAAGAAAGGTATTAGTGAAGAGAATCAGATGGCATTAGAAGGGTATTAAAAAAGTAGAGAACACTTGGGAGAAAAAAGCTCAGAATAGATCATGGAGAACACCAAGATAATCCCATTCCCAATGGGAATGTGCTCAGTGTCTCACGCTCAGAGGCAGGAACTGTGATGGTGAGGCCAGTCCAGGCGATTGTCCAGCCACACTGCAGGATGGCTTACGAAGCAGACTCTGGGCTGCAGAAACTTTAGCCCAGTGTATTTAGTCAAACTAACACCAATCTCAATTTTCTCAAAAGCATGTTGAAAGTTACCCCATGAGGTGTTTAGCTGTTCTTCAGTGAGGCTGTGGCTACACCTCCACCACCTCACCTCTGCCTAAAAATGCCTCTCTCCTCAGACAGCAATTAGAAATCCAATTAGAAACCTCAAATCCTGGGCAAATCTTTGCTCTGACTTAATTGATTCTTTTTTTCTTTGAGGGGGAAGAAATAATCATAATTTATCTCCAATCTCATGTCTTCTAAACCCCCTGCTGTTCTCATTACTCTCCTCTCAGCTCTTTCTAAATCTTTCTGGAAGTGTGGTGCCCAGAGCTGAAGGCAGGATTCCAGCTGACCCTTCACCAGCACTGAGGTGAGCAGAGTAATTACATCTGACACTCTTCCTACAACATTCTGGAATGATATTTGCCTTTTTACAACTGTATCATGTAGTTGGCACACAGCTGAGTAACCGAAGCCTTTTGGTACGTATGTATTTGATTTCCAAAAATAGAACTTCACTTTATTTCCACTCTAGCCTCTGTTCTGATGCCATCCTTCAGAGTGTGTCATTCCCCGCCCCCTTGTCATTTTGAGTCATAACAAATTTTGTAACTGCATTTGATGCTTCATTATCTAAGTTGTTAAAGGAAAATGCTGACCAGAAGTGAGTATACAACCGATCTGGTCTGCCCCAACTCCAGAAGCCGTGCCAGTTCCATACTAAGCCACTGCTCACCACTCAGACAGATGAACAATTGGTTTTAAAAATTTTTTAAAAAGCTATTGTGTTATGGCAATGACCTCTGGAGCAGCTTGTTCTAAGCTAGCTGTAGCTAGTTCATAAAGCTAGCTGGCTTATGAGAAATGGCATTTGGGACTGTCAAAAAAATCTTTACCCAAAAAGTACTTTAAAACTCTTAGGTATTTCAAGGATACTGCTTCCACCCTGTCGGTAGTTCAGTTATTCTACCACAATTACATTATTTGTCAAGATAAAAGTCTTGATTGTCTTAGCTCAGAATCCGTAAGGAATCGAAATTTGACTGACTGCTCTAGTATCCACTAGATCTTCCACATTTTTTCCCTGTAAAGGTAATTGCTATGCTCATTTTTCTCTTCTCCCTTGGGATATAATTCATGAAATCTTACAGATAGCCACTAATAGTTGAGAAATCACTCCAGCGAACTCCTTAGGTACTCTAGACCAAGCCTGAGGTTCATTGAGCCCTTTAACTAGAAAACACAAAACTTATTCTTTCCTTGCATTGGCCTGCATGCCCACTCCCTTATTAAAATTAATTTCATTAAGCATCTGATCACAATGAACTGTTTGGTGAAGACCGAAACAAAGGTGGCATTGACTACTCCAGTCCTGTCTGTCTTCCCTTCCCCTATTAAGCAGGGAATCTACATTTTTTCTTTGTTTTTTTCTTTTTTCCTTATTCCTAATATATTCATAGAACAACTGGTTATCTTTTATACCCCTTCTCAAGCAAAACATTCAGGACTCATCTCCCTAAATAAGACTAACATGACTGAGACTCATATAACTGGGTAGTTCTCATTTTAATCTATAAAACCTTTTTTGAGATATGTCCCAAATGAACACTTGCTCACTCTTGTGCTACTGATAAATATCAGCTGTGGATCAGCTCGATTCAAGTAGATTTCACAGGAAGAACAGTTCATCAGCTACCAAATATAATTCCCCTCACACAGAACCCACCACAGAGAGCTCAAAGGAGACATTTGTACTGGGCATCAAGTGGCACTCTAACCTGCACCTTGTTGTTAAAAAGTCAAAGCTCAGACTTAACTATTCCCTTCCTCGCACTTCGAAACACACCATGTCCTCTAGAATCAGTGTGATGAGTGATTTCTACCACGGACCTGTAGGGAGCGTAAAAGTATTTCAACCACTATTTCAGGGTTAATCTTTTCAAATTTCTTGCCTTCTAGGATCATTATGAACTTCCTTCAATTTTTTCCAATACTCAACTATTACCATAGCACTTCTCACTTGTTCCCAGCTCCCTCTTCATAAATTGTCAAGTAACTGCTTAAACAGTTTTTAAAAAATCATAAATTCTCTGCAGAGTTTTAAATTATTTATCGTTTGTAGGCATGTGGAAATTAGCCTACACATGTCTGTCCAAGAGATAAAGAGACATAACATTTTACTGACTGCCAGAGAAAGGCTGGCAGTGCTAAAGAGGGAATTGTCAATAGTAATGCAGGGTAAAAAGGGAAAAAAATATTCTGCTCTTTTCTTCCTTCTTTCCTCCCCTTACTCCTCTGGTGACTTCAGTATGATTTGCTAGCAGCCCATCTTCTCCAACCTGGCTGCAGAATCACTGCCCTTTTGAACCAAGCCAACAATCTTCTTTGAAGCACCTACAGCACCAAGCATGACAAACACAAAGTAGCAGAACACTAACAGCATTTATCAAGTACTTACAACTGCCTCTGTAAACTTCTATAACCGATATTCTACATTCTCTGTCTGTTCAAATGGAGAACCCGAAACGGTAATGCTATTCCTCATAGAAAATGCTCGTACCAGCAGATCCTGCAGACAAGGTTAAAAGGCTATGAATTGGGTCTCATTTGAAATATGAATGTACTCAAAGATGACTCCTCTATTCTTCACTCTTGAGGTAGGTTTTGAAAGGGAAAAGAAAAAAAAAAACCACAACTAGGTAAGAATACATAAATTCATACAGTTTTGATAGATTTTATCATATTAACATATACTTAGAAATTCTTTGGCAATTAAATATTGTGCAGTCAAGAGTACAAGCACTGCAGTTTCTTCACGAGGCCTCATTTTGCCTCAATTTCTCTCTCACTCTCTCCTGACTCTGCCATGCTTAACAAGCAGTAATTACTCTGTTGCAGGAGAATTACATTTGAAAGCTTTATTCCAGTAACATGAAGTCTGATTTAGCATTCCAGAACCAGAAACCAACCTCAAAATGAACAAAAAAGTAGGTAGGACATTAAATTTTTGCACCAGTAAGCAGTAACTGAATGCAAAGTGTTATGAGAAGTCTTACAAGAAAGTCCTGTGCGATGGAATGCAGTGTTATAGTGGGTTACATTATATCACTGTATGTACCTGAACTAACTCTGAATCATCTCACAGAAGCCTGAGTTGGCAGCATAGCTCTGTCAGCGTGATACCCTGCGTATGTTATTTATCCCAACCTAAACCATCATACTCAACTGCAGTTAATGCAGCTATGTTGCTTCTGGGACCAAACCAGCTCAAAAACCACATTGTGCCATGTAGACGTACACAGAGCAGTGGCAAAAGTGCAGTTTGAATGGATGAAATGTGCCATTTTTCAATTAAGTGACTTAATGGATGCAGCACTTCAAATCTGTTCCCATGGCGATGTGGAAGCAGCAATGGAAATACAGGCAGTTTCCTCTTATACTCGCAGTACAAGGAGGAGAACAAAAACCTCTTCTCCATTTGAATGAACAAAAGCAGGAGCATTTTCCAGCGCAAACATGTAAAGCCAAAATCTTTCCCATGTCCTGACCACAGTAAAATTCATGAATAAACAGAAAAGACTTGCCAACAAGGTCAAAAAACTTGGTTATGCTTTGTCAGACCAACAGGGGTTAGGGCTGATTCACAGAGAACATCCTGCTCCCATTCCTCCTGAGCTAAAAATCAAAGCACTGTTGGAAGAAGAGTCCCAGATGTTCTTTCAGGAGGGTGAATAAGGGGAGAGACAGCCTGTAAGGTAGCCTCAGCTTCGCTGATTAGTTGTCCTTTTCCATTGTGTTTGGAAACAGACAGCTAGAGCAGTAGAGGAAGCAAAGAGATGCACCACACAAAAAGTGATCACCCAGAATATCTTCAATCCTGAGGTCAAACAAAACAGAGGCGGCTATCACATGGTCTACATCAAAAAAACAGCAAATTCCAAGACAAACAAAATTCAAACTGATTATTCTAGTTGCCTCTGCTACCTTAGCAGTCTGCACCCTCCCATCACTCCCAAACAGAAAATACCTCTTAAGCTGCTAACTTCATTAATGGAGGGGATTTCCTCTGGAAAAAGATATCCCTTTCACCACATTGTCCTACCATCTTGCATCATCTCAGTCTAGTTCTGACTTAATCTTTGGAAAAGCTTGCTTTTAGGCAGGACCCTAAATCAGATGCTGAGAAAGCAGCAAGACTGCATCATTGCGCTGTGATTCAAGTGAACACTATGGATCAGCGTACCCAGCTGTCCAGATACGTATCTCATTGTCTGTTGTAGCAGCCTGTTATTAATATTTGCATTCTGATTGTACCTAAAAACACCAGTCAGCAGCAAGAACTCCTTTCCGCCAGACTTATTGTACTTAACATCTACCTACAACAGTCTCATGCACACATAGTGCACACACTAAACACTAGTACCATAGGCTGTCCTGCATGCTGAAGAACTAAACTAGAAAGTAATCCTTTTGCTAACTTTCCAAGGTGAAACAACTGAAAAACTAAAGTAAAGATTACTTTTCTAAAGTAATTGTAGCAGCAGTGGTAAGTTCGTAGGAAGATGCCTTAAGTGCTTCCACCAAACTGCTTTACTCTATCTGGCCTTCCTCAGATGCGGAGTTTAATCAGAAACCTGACCAAAGAACACAGACAGTGCATAGAATTTTCCTTAAGGAAATACAGAGATTCAAAAGCAAACGGCTGAAGTCTCAGAATAAGCATCCTGACCTTAACGCTATGTAAAACATTGTTATGCCACATGCCATTCATCGCCTATTGCCTATCCTCAGAGGCCTACGTCAAGTTCCTCTGTTTCTCTTGTACAGTCCAGGTAATCAGTTTCTTTTTTTTTTTTCCTAATGGATTTATATTAAAAGCTTAATTTAGGCCCTGCTGCAGCCATCATTTCAGATAAAGGGGATCTAGAGCTGGCAGTAAATCTGGACCTAAGTCTAGAAAAGGAAAGTGAAAGCAGAGACTTTTGAAAGCAGTCTCCCAGTAGAAATACCATTCTGAGTACATTATCTGTCCACCTTATCAAAAAGTCCTTTGCCTGCCTTCCTTATTTTTTTTGCCTGTGCATTAGTCATGAAGCAACAAGATGCAATAATGTGCATCCTTTCAATGAACACACAGTAGTATCACTGTGCCCTGAAATCCAGGACACTGCTTGGGCAGCTGCTTTCCACCTCATACTGCATGACACAAAGCTGAGCACTAAAAAGTGAAGGGCTCCAACAGAGGAGATGCAGGTCTCCCACTACCCTGCCTTTTAATTAAATAATAAACAGGATTAAATGGAACTTAATTTAATTCCATGGGAAACTCACACCCACTCCATGGGAGTGCATCACTTGCTAGCAGTCAGCACTGTATGGACGTCTCTTTTTATTAATAAATGCTCCTCCACCCCAGACGCTGTGTTTGTGTGTCTGTCTCCTTGTCACTCTCGCCATGTGGCTTTTCTAATCTCTTGCCTATAAACCCTCAAAAATCCATCATCAGGGTATTCTGAAAGAATTAGTATTGGATGTCTTTGCACATGTAAGCTGCAATATATTCACACATTCACAATATGTTCTTGAATTTAACCCGACGGATGTGGCTGGGTATTTTTTGTTAATATTAATGAGACAATTATTTTCTCTGTAAAGGAGACAGAGACAGCTTCTCTTTGCTGACTGCACTGTGACAGCCCGTACTCCTCAACCACAAGGAATAGTCTTTACACCCGCCGTGAACCCTGAGTGATGAGAATTTGGGATGTTCACTCTTGCAATGGTTTTCTAACTGTGTAAGATGAACGTGGTTTGGAGACACATTGTATTTGGTTTCTCACAGGAAGTACTGACACTTTATGCCACTTCATCCCTGGTGTAACGTTAGCTGAGTCAGGGGGACTTAGCTGGCCCAGATATGATTTATATATATGCTGTACAGACTACTGCAGTAATTTCAGAACAAGAATATCACAGTGACCTTGACATGCCTTCTCTTCTCTGTTGTTTTTAGCCATTTTAATGAATACTTCTTTCTTGAGCAAAGGATCAAGATGCCGTCCCTTAGATTACCCATACAGATGAAGGCTTCTAAATTCATTATAAAATTGCAGCAAACGGATTTAAGAGTTATTATGAACAATTCAGAGATGGTGCCTGCTGAAAGCCTGATTATGCTCCCAGCCATCATTTTTCAGACATGGGGAAATCTGTTAAAGTAAATCTCCAATTAGGATGCTTGTGTTCTTTAAATTAATGTTTCATTTCAGTTTTGTTTCCTAGTTCCTCCTGTCATTTTATGAGGAATACATGTACTGAAATCATTCCTTTGATGAGGCACAGACAAGAAGCTTAGTGTGCTTTGATGTGGAAAAGGAAAATGGGCCCTCTTTGTTTCTATGGAACCAGCTTGCAAATCAAGGAATGATCACGATTGCTGTAGTTAAGGCAGGGTAAGCCCAAATTTTTTTTCAACCAAAAATGAAGGCAGGAAGAAGCAGCTTATTCAAAGAGTTATGAGCAACCAAGTAAGGACAAGACCTTCCATAGTTACCCAAACTTCTATTCTCTGTTTTCTTTGCAGCATCATGAAGCAGTAGGGGAAACCATCTTTGAGCTGGGAAACCAAACCAGTTTTGAACAGGGAACTCTGCAGGACATAGCCATGCCACCCAGACATCAAAGAGCTACAAACCTCTAGCACATCACTCCATACACGTGCAACCTTTGCATCTCTGAATGAGTACGTAGCAGGACTGAATCACAGCAAGAAGTCCATCTTTGGCTCTATTTGTTATTCTCACTTCCCCATACCCCCCAAAGACAGGAGGAAATGACTGAGGACATCCGGAGACACTCGCACTTGACATACCCCAACTATGCAGACAGAGGGAGCAGAGTCTGACTATGCGATTTGATGAAATGTGCTTACATAATGCTGTAAATGTACTTTGGTGTGTGAACAGAAGAGGTCCAACTGCACAACCACAATCTTCCCCTATAAATACATGTCCCTTGATTTCAGCTTTTACAAAAAACAGAGGCAAGGATCAAAATTGCCCCAGCAAAGTCAAGAAGTTTTTTTGATGTCAGTGTAAGAAGGGTCAAGTCTACTCTCTGCTGATGGGGAAGACACCCTGCTATTACAAACTGGAAATGTGAGTATGTCAAACTACATTAACATGCTGAAAATTGTGAAACAACTTTGTCTATCTTGTTAACTTCTACAGCTGTCAATCTAGAGTCAAAGGAGGTAGTCAGACTTCATACTTTCTGACCTCACTGCATCTAGAAACATTAGCAATAATATCACATTGCTGTATCTGGTTTTCCTATGCAGCATGATGCTTCAAAGTGAAAGTCACATTAAAAATGGATTAGATTAGATGCGCTAAGTGCCTACTGCAAAGTGCAGCATGCCTTCAACTCTCATGAACTTCTGTGGGAAAGGAAAGTACCAAGCGCTTTGCAAGAGTGGGTCAGTTATGACAGGCATGTCTCCTCTTACTGTTTCAGCACTTTCCCATAGGCATTCTGTATCAGTAAAAGGGATAACTTCTCCTGTAGTTATTATGAGCTAGATCATATATAACACATAAACCATTTATTCCTCACATACCTTGTTCATTAAAAACTACACTGTTAATTTTAGAATGAGAAATACCCAGTTCTGTTAAGTTTTACAGTTCCTTTGCACTGACTGCACACAGCAGAGAAGGCTGCTACTTCACTTTATCCTACTAGGGAATTTTTTATGCTTTTTTGAGCAAGTTTCTTCCAGGTCAGCTCCATGTACAAAGTAGGCTGAGAATTAATAATGTTAATAAAAATGCGCATTAATCAACCAATTCATTTTTAAAAGACACTCTTAGTCAGCAAAAGGTGTCATAATGAATGATATATTGTCACCCTGATTCCACAAGCCACCTGCAGCTCATCATGAAGCTATAAAGTAAACTCTTCAAAGAGAAACTAACAATCTTCAGATCCAAAAAGAAAGAATGAAAGGAAAAAACACATTCCCTCCATTGTGAGTCAGCTCCCTTGCAAAAAGAGAAACCTGGAGCAGTTACATTTGGGGAGCTGTCATGTTCCTACCTCTATATTCTTTTCTGTTTCTTTGATCTAAAAAATCTCAGCCACTGGGGGCTAAACCAATCCGGGAGATTTACATGGCTTCTCTGTTCACTCTTGGGTACTTATCGCATTCTCTACTGCAGGCACTTTTTAACAATTCATTTTAATTTCAATGTGAAAAACACAGACGCTATTATGGAACAGATATTAGTAGAGGAGACTGCCTCTCTTAAACCCCCACTGACCTCCGGATTAGGAAACTGAGATTCTGTTCCCAGCTGTGCCACGAATCCATGCAAATGACTTTGGTGCTGGGTTCCTCACTCTTACACAAGTGCATACCACTTTTTTACACTGTGTTTCATTGCTGAAAAGGGTCCAAATTAGTAATACTGCACTTTGATCAGCCAAACATTTTTTCTGAAGACAATTCCTTTTCTGAGAGGAAGTGTCCCTACCTCTAGCCAAAGACGGATACGCTGTCATTGTAACACCTGTAAGTACTCTGCAGCAGGAAAGACATGGAGACCTGCAGAAAAAAAAGAGCTTACACCACTAACAGAGGGCTAAAATCTGAGCTCTTTGCCTCACATTAAATGACACTTTCTGGTAAAACACTCCTAGGCAAAGTAGCAACAGAGGACAGTAGCTGTTGTTGGCAGCCGTACAGCAACCTCAACTACACAGCCATACCCTGTTCTTCCTTGCCAGGCAACCCATGAAGCAGCACCTTAAATCCCAGAGAAGCCAATGAATGACATGCCTGCAACAATCATTTATGTGCTGGTAGATGCATAATGCAGAGCCACACAAAGGAAAGGTGTTAGCAGGAGTAAGCCTAAGTGTACGTGCCATAGAAACATAAAACTTGTATTTTACCTATCTGGCACCAGAAAATCCTTCCAATATACTATCAGGCAAACTTCTGAGAGTG
Organism: Fregata magnificens; assembly: GCA_013389945.1. Lineage (NCBI taxonomy): Eukaryota > Metazoa > Chordata > Aves > Suliformes > Fregatidae > Fregata > Fregata magnificens. The sequence continues at coordinate 42,749 of WAAD01031134.1, forward strand.
ACAAACGAGTTCTGATACACATTTTAGCCTGCCATTTTGCTGCCTCCTACGTGTACACAGAGACCCCTAGCTGCAGTTTTGCTTAGGACAAGCATTTGCCTGAGAATACCATTTAATATAATTTTAATTGAATAGTCAGGTTTCATTTTTAGCAACCACCACATGAAGCTGCAAGACTGTATAATGCCATTGCCCTATACAGCATACCTGGCAAGCTCTCACAAATTTCCAGTGGCACAAGTTTGTCAATCATCTGTGCAGTTTTCCACTGAAACTTCTTGGTTGAAGGGTAGCTAAAACATATGTTATTCCCTACAGAAGTAATCAGAACAGTCTGTCTCTGAGCAATAGGATATCTACCTCAAAACCTGTGAAAACTAATGTATCATCAGGCATTATTTGATTCTTATGAGAGATGCACTGGGAAGCCCTTTAAAAGTCGGTTACATGACCTTTTATGCTTAGACAAAGTGCTGACTCCCCATTGCTTTCAAGTTACTCAGCTCGCAGGCAGTCCCAAAGATGGGATGCACGTAGCTCTGGAAACACAACAGGAACAGATCTGAGACTGACTGCACAAGGCAGACTCCAGAACAGCTGTAGGAATGTCTGCCCTCAGAGCCAACCTCCTGCATATAGAGCTGCCAGACAAGCCTAACTGTGCAGGAGCCTAACTACACGTGCCAGATGCCTACTACAGTGCCAGATGTGCCCACGCATACAGGTCCCTCCGTGCTCCAACCACCCTCCTCCTGAGGGCTGCCCTGAGACCAGACACAAGTGACAGATGTGGCCAGAACCAGGCACAAGCTGGGCCAGGTCTGGTTTAGGGACAGTTTACTTGTCCCCTTGTTGTTCCAGCTTAACTCTGTGTTCACACCTCACAATACCATTACTAAGATTCCCCCTTTTCTCTGTGCTCTTGGAACAATATTTGTTGTTGTTCCTCTCCTCCTCCTTTGACACGAACAGGTACTGTTACTGATTCAGCAAGGAAGCAAAGGCTGTACTTGCCTTTACACTTTCATTTGTAAACTGATTTGTGTGAACCCCAAGAAACACATGATCCCACAGAAGTGATATATGCCTCCTTATTTCTCTTGCTAAAACAAAACAAAGATTTTAAATCACTTATAGCTTCACAGGATCAGCACGTTTAGCAGGAGAACTGCTTATATCAGCTGACACACTTAACACAGTAATGAGCTTTTGGCCAGGTGACAGGTTATGTGGAACCCTACTGGATCAATGTGGAGGGGAAAAAGCTCAGCTTATTTGAGTACTCCATCCTCTAAATGTACACAGCAAGATGCCAAGACGGCCCACATATGCTATACGAAGGAAATTCAAACTAATTCTACAACATTATATTGTCTTTTCCTACCCATCTTGCTTTCTCTCACTTATGCTCAAGCTATTAGGATTTTAGCAAATAAAACCTGAGGGGGGAGAAAAAAGGCTGAGACCTCATTACATCTTGTTTCAAAATCTTCTGCCACTTCAGTTAAATTCAATCAGCTTTCACTGGTAAAATATCTTTTGGAGAAGATCAATAGAATGATCAGCTGAGGTACTGACTCTGAATGCAAACATTGTCGAGCAAAGCTCTTAAGCAAAAATACTGAAAAATATGTACAAAAGGCAAACGAGATTGTGCTTGAGCATGCTACTGAAGTGAAAGAGATATGGAAGCTAGACAGGGGAATGGAATACTACAATCCTGTTCCTGTTGCTCACATAAAGATGATTTTTTTTTTTTTTGCCCTAATTTAAGGCAAAATCTCAATATCAAAGTGATTTCTGACATGTTCGCCACGAAAAACAAGCCCTGCAGGGAGGGCAGGAGCACCTGGACAAGGGCAGCACATCAGCTGCTCTACATTTATCCCAGGTGCCTGCTTTCACCTGCGATAATCGCAGATGAGCTCTCTGAACGACTGTCCATTTAGAGACACACAGTGGTATACCACACTGCAACATATTGACCCATATGTGAAGATAACTGGGCAAGCAGGAAAAGAAGAGCAATGCATTGTAAGGCCCAAGAGCTGTGCTGGATTCTTCCACATTGCTCTAGTTAGGTTAAGGGGAATATCTACCCCTCACAAGTCAGCTCTGAGCTAACCCTAAATGAATCAGTGCTGGGACCTGAAGAGCTGCAGCTGCAGCCGGTTTGTACTTAGGCTGATGAGCACAGCTGAGAGCATCAGCACCATGCTCCTGCAGCCACACAGACTCCCATACAGAACAGTAACTCCATAGAGAAACCAGCTGGGCTAGGTAGATGTGCCAACCCATTCCAACTCATATGTATTTTACAGGCATATCCGATATAGTCTTGACGTATATCACTTCACCAAAATATTTAGAAACACATTACAGTACAATACAACACCAAAGAGCACTAGTTTGGACATTCATGGCTGGGAACACTCTCTTGAAAACAAACAATCAAACACCATAGTGAAGACTGACTCACTTCGTTCACCTGCACCCCAAAGTCATTTTTCTGGCCCAGGGTTTGTCATACAATACTTCAGGCTGAAAAACAACCCTATGCACATAGGAACAACCTGATGCAATGACCTCCAATAAAGGTTTCTAACTATGTCAGTGAGCAAGCAGCTAACTCCTCCCTCTGCTCATTGAAAACAAATTAATTTACTATATGTGAACACATTCAAAGAAGAAATGTCCCATTAAGGACAATGGTAAGATGCATTTTCATTTCAAAGGAGATAAATTTGTCTTCCTAGAGCATCATGAGGGGGATTTCCTAGTAGCTCTGCCAGTCATTAACAAGAAGTCACTCATCTGACAAAACTGTCTATAAAAGAGACGGATCATGAAAGTGCCTGAGTCACGGAAAAGAAAGTATTTTGGGATCTGTGAATGAAAAGTGCTATGGCACAAAAGTTGATATGCAGGACAGTGGTTATTCACCATCCTTGCCTTCTAATAAGACAGCTTTCCAGACACCTAAGCAATTTCTGAAAATCATTTCAAAAGTTTTGAGTAATATCTACAGGGTGGCATTATTTCTTTCCTTGTTAAAAAAAACCCCATATACTTTAAAACCATCTATAAATGTGTGATTGAGGTGTATGCTAGAACACCTCTTAAAACAAAGCATTTCTTAGTTTCAGTCCAGCCTCCAAAAATGCTTTCATCAGATCGCAGAAAGTGAGTAGGCACATTTAGGCTAATACATAACCATCTACGCAACTTTTGAAAAGCATGGACTGATATATAAGGATTAAAAGGCTGTGAGACAGCACATCTTCACCTGTGGTTAACAGAGGGAGATTTAGAACTCTCATAAATTCTTTAATGTAGAAGTTAAGTATAAAAATCACGTGTAAGTAGAGTGACATAAGGTCTGTCTTGGGAAGCAGCTGACAGATGCTAGAAATTCATTGTAAAGCGTATGAATTTTGACCTTCCCTTTACAACCAACCAAGTTATCAGCAAAGGCCAAGTATTTGCCATTCTACTTTCTCCTGCTTTAGGCTACAAATCTTAATGTTATCTCAATATGCATTATGAATTCATGCACTTCATTAGGAATAACTAGGCAGGGAAACACGAAATAGGCACCTTAAAGATTTTACGGAATTTCTCACACTGTGAGGAAGAATGCCAGGGAATTTTAGGAAGCGCATTTACAGGGGGTATACACGAGCTCTGAAGTAAGGGTCACTCCAGAAACGCAACTTAGTAACACCTGATCCGTAGAACATCAAAATGAGGAAACGTTTTTTAAAAATAAATATTACGATTATTTACGCCACTGCAATTATTCACGCAAGCCATTCAGAGCTTCCACGGCTGCAGCCGGGTATCTTCGTTCCCCACGCCGGTGCCCGCGGGCTCCGTCCCCCTCCCGGCACCCACGGGGCCCCCCCCGCCCNGAACCGGGCCTGTCTTGCCTTTCCAGATCGCCTCCGTGTGACTGTGAGCAGTGGGGAGGGGCGCACGAAGCTGGAACAGTTTACAGACGAGAAGCCGTGGGGCCTAATCCAGCTGGGAGAACGGCACCGAAATCACTCTGGTACAAATGCACTGGCCATGAATCTCTCTCTTACCCTTTGTCTAGATTATTTAACAAGTGAACGATGGGCACTATAGGCTATTTTTCACCCAGCCAGCCCCTTTTCTCATGCATGCAAATCAGCACACAGGGGATTTTATGCCCATTTTTCATTTAGAAGGGAGCTAGAAGAGTATAAATTCGTCTCAGTCCTTCAAGATTCTCCTGTTCACAACTGGTCATAATTTTCATTTATTGTTTGTGCTATCCTTTAAAACTAATCACACTTTGCTTTTCTGGCTTTCCATCCCGCTGTCTTCTGTTATTGCATGAGAAATGGCAGCACTTTTCCAAGAAGTGACTCAGGAAGCAGCTCAGAGGAATAATGTGGTGAGTACCCTCTGGCTGACTGGCAGCCCCAGCGCCTGGTGTGCCTCTTCATGAACCCCCACGTAAGCAAAGAGCAGGACTGACAGTGTCAGGGCAAGGGAAAGGAGTTTCGTCTTCCTTTTCTATTATCTTTAGGTGTATATACCAAACCAAAGAAGCAAAGGATTTTCCTGAACACTGAAAGAATAAGAATGAAATGTAATACTCGACTACTGTGGGTTTGGTATTGAAAGGGTTAAAAAAATTTGAAAGCAATAAAAGGCGGCAAATTTATTAATGACACCAGCAAAACACCAAGAATTTTCTACTGGACTAATTTTCTGGTTTCTAACAGAAGATTTTTATTTTATTTTATTTTATTTTTATTTTATTAAAAGAAAACTGCTCCAAACCACTTTTTTTTTTCAGATTATCCCTAGCTATATTGTTTCAGATCTGCCCGACATCGTAAGAAGCTGCCACAGCACTGCCAACATGCTGCTCTCTAGGATCGGAACTTTCAGCCTCCCCCTCCTCTCTGGGTCAGATTCCTGCAAAAGTGCAATTCCCACAGTTTGCCTGAGAAAAATCTCATGGATGGAAGCAGTGGCTGGGAGTTGGTGGGAAGAGAAATCCACGATCTCTTTCTGGGAACCCCAGTTTAGGTGGGTACGCAGAGAATGACACCAGACCACAGCTTTGGTCAGCCTATCCTTGGCTAATGTACTCCAGGCATCCCACAGCCTGATGGGTGCCATGGCTGATACCCTCATCTAAGGCATCTTTGATGTTACAGGGATCTGCTGAGTAATTTTTGGCAGACTGACCCACTAGGACAAAAGGCAGCACTAGGCTCTTAACGGCAATTTTGCTAAGGCAAAGCAAAGATCAGGGCTGAAATGAAGCATTTTGCAACATTCAAAACAGGAAAAAAAAACCCCAAACATTACTTTCAAGAACAATCCAATGCTGTGCAGGTGTACAGGAGAAAAGGGACAAACAAGGAGGTTCACCTTTTTAAAATTCATTTTACAGAAAAGAAGAATGGGTTAAAATAAGAGGTTCTTTCCCATGCATCTCATTGCGGGAAAAGGGATTCAGAACAAAGTGAATACTCACTGGAAAGATTTTAAAAGGCATTTTCTGTCAAAAGAGAGGTTTGATGTGTTCCATCTTCTATTGCTGTTAGTGCACACATACAGGAACTGCTTGGTTATAATTGTGTCAAAACAGCAATGCCAGAACAAAAGGAAGGCTCTCTGCAGAAGGCATAAATAACACCTGCAGTGTTAGACAAGTCTCTTAACTAAACCTCTTACTTACTGGTGCTTCTACTGTCGAGCAAGTGGCCAATCAACCTGGAAAATGGCATCATATCATTACCCAAGATGGCAATGATTGACCTCAATTAAATGACTCAGCTGAGGTTTCCAATTAGAGGTGACAACAGCCATCTTGGTTTGAGTTCAGGTGGCTTTGTAACCGAGAAACAAAAAGGTGATGAGAGTCCCCTTGCAGCAAAGTCTGTGTTCATTTTTGGCACTTCATCAGAGACAGCTTCAAAATTAGTCAAAACAAGCTTATGAAGAATCACCATACTCATATGGCTGGGCCAGCTGGTCATGTTTCACTATGAAGTGTATTGCTCATTTGAGGACTGTAGCTACCACTGCTGCTACATAAATTTTGTACCCTTCTTTCTGTTGTGAAAATTCTTAACATTAAAAAAAAAAAAATTGATACAGAAGTGCTGGAACAGAAGTACAAGACAGCTGCTAGGAGTAAAGAGACATATTNTAGAGCTGAGCCAGGTCACGCCCAGTAATTCACCATAAGGAACAGCATGCGTCACATCATTTTAGTTCCTGCAATTACGTGGGTTAGCAGAAAATTAAGTAGAAAGACCTCTGTACTTAACAGATCTTGTTTACTTATTTTGCCCATATTGCCCTTTGCTGCATCTCAGCTCTCTACATACTTGAAGAGTACAATGTGTCCAAGTGGCACAGTGCAGAGCAGAACAATACCTTCTCCAGAAGTCGGCGTACTCTCAGAGACGGAGGACCAAGAGAATTCTAAAACTGGACTACCCATTATAATGCAGCACCTCACTTATAGCCTTTAAGAGGTGCATGCATCCTCACTGAAGCACAGAGAGAACAATCTCTGTCACAGGCCTTAGACAGCTTCACAGTTCTTTGATATGGCTTGCAAAAAGAGGCACCTGGTTCTATAGTCTGTCCCTGGGGGCTGACCATAGTTCACTTTTGCTTCACGTCGTCTTTGCAGAAAAGATCTTAGATGAAAGTTGCAGCCTGCTAAAGTTATCTTTAAATTTTGCTATGGATGTTAGTTGGCCAAAAAATTTCCCCTTTTCTGCAACACTTCTGTACTGGGACTAGTGCCTTCTGCTGAGTGAGCAGGCTTACTTGTGAGTGAACAGGACGGTGAGCCTAAGGAAGGAAACGAACCTTGTAGCTACATGTAATAAAAGGGTTTGCCGTTAAGGCAGGGAATCTCAGCCTGATTTGGAACAGAATGCATATTTGTTTTCATGCAAAACCACCTGCACGGTGTCATCTAGCAAGGTTTTTCTGCTGCAGAGTTATTGTACAGAGACCTATCTTAGAACCTATTCACTAGGTAAGAAACCTAGGCCAGCTAACTTCTCTCTCAAATATGGCACTCCTTACACTTCATTTAGCTAGAAGAAAGCAAGATATGATGAGAAAAGGTTTCAGAATAACTGAAGAAACCCTAAAATCATCATTCAGAGGGTAAATGGTGTCTCATTACTTTAAATGAGGAGTGACTAGAGTTGATCCTGCTAAGAATTAAACATTCAAATCTAAGAAGTATAGTTTCAATTAAGCCTAGCCCAGTCCATGAGTGAACAGGAGCCACTGCTCTTATACATGCTTCTTTCAAGCTAGATAGCAAATGGCTCCAAGCTTTTCCTAAAACTCCTTAACCTTGGATTGAGTCTCCTGAGAGTGCAGAAGCACATTTCAAAAGCAGCAAAGCATTTTGGGGAGAGAAAGCTCTTTAGGCATTGTTGTGGCTTCATAACATCTATATTGAATCACTACAGTGAGAGAGACCAAGGGGAGTTAGATTGACACCTTGTTAGGAAAGGCACCCACAAACTGCCTGTTGATTGCTCTCACAGCTGAACCATACAGAGAAAGACAATCAATAGGCGAGAGGCACAAGGTGACAGCAAGATCATGACTAATGCAACAGACAGCATGTACAGCAGCTCTAGCACTCAGAAGGGCTGCAGCTTTCCAGATATTATAGTGGAAAAACTCTTTAGAAAGCACAGAGGTACTAAGCACTGGAATGAGAATGTACTGATGAGATGCCTCTACAACACCTGCCTCCATCCAAAAATTGTCCATTTTTAATAGGCACAAGCAATAGTCACCTTGTATGATTTGTGTTCTCCTCTTCTGTTTTAGTACAAACTACAAATGGTTAAAAGTAACCAGCTTTTCTTTGAACTGGAAGAGAACAGAGTGGCTCACAGATGCAGAAGCAACTGAAAGGTATTTAAAGAAATGACAGACTTTGATCTGAGACCACTTCCTGACTAATACTGCAGACAGACTAATACACGTTACCATCAAACACATAGGTATGCTGATAAGTATGTGTGACAGAGCTTCCAATCACTACATCTTTTGTGTAATCATCCCAGCATACCCTAGTGCTATTCTAGAGATAAATTTTAAATGTAGGAAACACAGACTAATGATCTATGTTTGGCTAGATCAAAGCTGGGTGTCAAAGCTGAAGGCTTTTCCTGATTGGAGGGAGGAAATGTCAGGACAGCCTGAACGGTGCAGAATTTTCAATCATGTACGTCCTCCTACTCTGAAGCCAGATAGGCAATAAGTCCTTCTGGTGAGAGGATGTAAAATGGAGTTTCTTGCCACAAAACAAACTTGACATCCAAAAACTTTCAAATTAGTGTTTCACAAAGCTCTGAGAAGCCCATCAACACAGCAGCAGCATTACAGACAACCGAGGCCCACAGAGGTCATGGCCAAGCCTGGCCTAGGATGGGAAGCGCTTGATATTCTCCATGCTCATTTTCTTACTAGGGAGTTGACAGAGTGATGTCATCTAGACTTACAGGGAAGCTCTAAGTGCAGAACTTAACATCTGTGGAGAAATTTTGACATTGCAGGATATCATTTCATCGCATACAAGTTAAGCAAAAATTTCAGAATTCTGTGCTAAATGTTTTATTTTTGTTTCATTGAGAAAAATATTTTTAGCATTCCCAATATTCCATAGAAAGTATCTGTATTCAAATAGCCAAATAACTTTATTTTTGCATGTTTCCAATCTTACTAAAATGAATAACCTCGAAAGAATTTCACAGGCAAGTTTACAAGCAGAGATACACCTTGACTATTGAAATCAACATTTTTCAGTGGCAAAACATTACAATGGGATGAGTGTTCAGCCAGCTCTAGGTCATAGCAGTTATAAGAACATTACAGAAGAGGAATTCTCCAAGCTGCCGTAAATGTTTTAGAAAAGGTTTCCTTCACCGCTCATTTGTTGCCTTCCTCGGCAATCCAAGAAACATGCCCAAATCATGTGTATGCACACTTTCTAGCATTCATTTACTCTGAAGCAACAACACACTTTACCTGTCCCTGCACATCACAACTCATTCTTCCAACACAAAGCAGTGCCAGTGCAGCAAGATGCAGAACAGTTCACTGTGACAGCTGTGTGATTGTAGCTAATCCTTTGATTCACAGCACTTCTCAGCCTTTTATTACCAGAGAAAAAGACAAATGGGAAAACCTGTAGGTATTCTGTTGTCTCTATAGATTGTTGCAGGTAAGAGCTGCAGGAGTCCAGAAAACAGTGCTCCTTCAGTGCAAATCAGTACGTTGCTGGCAACTCACACTCTGCAAGAGATCCTCGATTTGAGGAAATGAGTTCTCTGATTTGAATCAGCACCAGTTACAGAGGTCCTGATCTTCTGGGTGTGCCTTCCCCAGAAGCTATTGAGGGAGATATCTACAGGATGTTTTCCTTCCATCCAGGCAGCATGGGGCATCAGTTAGACCACTAGCCTAACACAAGAAATTTAGGCTTAGCTACCTGTTTAATCACAAATTCTTGTATGACCTTGTACAATTCTCTCAGTTTCTCAGCACTTTGGTTCCTTTACTGGAAAATGTCACTCTTGTGGTAGAAGAGGTGTTTAGGTACCCAGAACATACGCATGTTGGAACAGAAATGGATGAGACAGAAATGCAGTGCAAAGAGTGATAACCCTCTGACATGCATTTCTGCATAATACAGTCTGTTGTTTCTTTTCCTCTCAGATTTTACCAGCAATAAAACGTACCATATCCAGCACTTCCCAGTATTGCATGTAAAGTAGGTCACATGGCAGTGAGACAAGGACCCCTTGTCTGGGAGCCCATCCTTCATCCACACTGCAGTGGCATCCAGCCCTGTCTGCAAACATATTTTCCCAGTGAACAACTGCAGGCTGATATGGCTTAGGAATGAAATGATTCTCCTCCATTAGCTTTCGCCCCCATGCACTGGTCTGTTCTGATACTATTGTAAGTGGGAAATAAACAGGCCTTTTTTAAGCCAGCCACATCCGCTGCAATCTGTTACCAATAGGCTTAGTCAAACTAGCTTCAGTTTCTGAATTGTTTGCTATCTATCTAACTCTCCAGATACTCCAAACACTCCAGCTCTGCACACACTCCAGCACAGACTACGAAAGCGAAGCCAGGGCAGCCTTCTTGACTGGCTTTTCCATTGGTCTAATGCCACAGTCACAACAGTACCGAAGTTATAAGGCTTGACCTGGCCACTATCTGTGTATACAGGTTTCAACATTTTAGATTAAAAAGATGGCAAAAAGTGCCAGACACTGTGTAGAAAAATAGTTTTGGAGATATGTCACAGCTTGTTATCTAATGCACCCAAGATTTGAGTTTGATTCTGGTGCACTGAAATATAGGTATAATAGGTATTAGATTTTGTTAGTAGGGGTAATTTACTCTTCCATTCATTTTAAAGTATATGAATGGAAAGCAAATGTGAATCTTCCTCTCCTCAGAAAGAAAAGTTTACAGCAACACTGTTAGAAGGAGCGATACCCAAGAGAGTTCACTTCCTCCCTTCTCCCACTCACAAGTGGTTCCTAAAATAGAATCATAGAATCATTAAGGTTGGAAAA
>WAAD01031135.1:2982-13317 GCA_013389945.1 Fregata magnificens
TCTTAGATTATCTGATGGTAACAAATAACTAAAAGCCAATGCTTCAGTTTTGGGGGCATGAATCACTGCACATGAAAGCTAGGAGTACGTATGTTTGTTTAATTGCAATGAGTTTTAATCATAGGGTATTGAGTGGCATATGGACATTTAAATATCCACCTTCAGCAAAACTGTTATTTGCATTCATTTTCAAGCCATTCAGAATTCAACAGGGCAGATCCATGCTGATGTAAATTGTCATAGCTGCATGAAAAGCAATGAGGCCAATGCAAATTTACACCAGCTGAGAATGGGTCCAAGTATTTGGCTATTTAAAGAATCAGCCATAAAAGGCATACTCAGGTGATCTCTCTGGCTTACAGCTGATGAGGGTTAGGTGTGTTCACAAGGGCTAGTCAGAACTCTGAGGAGCTGTGTCAGAGCATCTCAGAGCAAAATTTGACTCCTGGTTTTATCTCAAAGTGGTACCTCTGGAAAGAATGTATTAACTGTAAATGTAATCAGCTTAAACTCTTGAGTCTCATTGAATAAGCAAGTGAATTCTCCCAAGCCATACGAAGCTACGGACTCTGTGGAACATAATTTTAATTTAATGTTCTTATGTTAATAAGTAGGAAATGTCATGGCATTTAAACTGCAGGACTGCATTGTAGCCAACTTCTTTATCAAATTTAAAGGCTGCTCCCTATCATCACCTGAGGGATGTACCTCAGATGGGGCAAGCAGAAGGTAAAGAGGGCCAGATGCTGCTTATAGTCAAAGGCTACACTTCTGTGCCAACATGGGAACTCAGGGCTACAGTTTGACTGTGGGCAGCAGTCAAATTGGAAAAAATATCAACTGGAAAAAATATACAACACGCAGAATACCTATCTAAATGAATGTGATGCAGTCTTATGTAAATCAATACTGAGTCTTCTCAAGTGAGGAGCTAGGATATCTTTCAATATAGCTGACATTTTACTTATCTGAGTCCAAAAATGCTTCCCAAACTCCCATGTAACACTCCAAAAACCCACTAAAACGCAGAATTAGGAGCGCAGTGATCTGTAAGCAAATAGAGCAGTTCATCTGAGCATCCTCATCATTTGTTAGCTCCACTGAGGACTCATCAACAATTCTTTTCTATTAGTCATGCAATTATTGTTATTATTACTTATTCTTGTGTAGCAGGTGTGTCCTGCCTTTTACATTTCAGGACATATGAAAGTTTCCAATATAGCAAATTTACATTCATTAATAAGTAGAGAAAAGAGCAAAATAATCTCCTTTTCACTACTCCAGAAAAGAGACAGACCAAGAAAATTAAGAAACTTGCCCAGTAAACCCATCTCCAGCAATTTCTCAAGCCCCCTCCAGGTTACAACTCTTAGCTGTAGTCTCTCAGTTGACCTCAGACAAGACTGCATAAGTGAAGGCACAAAGTCAAATGAAATAGCCAAAATCCAGGACAGCTTTGCAGATCACAATCTTCTCTCTGAATTTCATTCATGCACTTCAAAAACAGAGGACTGCACCTCCTTTTTTGCTTCTGATCAGAATTATAGACACATAGATAACCAAGTCCCTAATTTCCATCAATTTTCAGTGAGGCTAGTCTCTTACATTCCTAATACAGCTGATTCAAAATTTTTTCTTCAATATCCATTTCTATCTCCACCCTCTCTAAAAATATTGATTCTCAGCTTCTTGCAGGTAATTCAAAGCTGCTTACATGTGAAGGTCACTTGCAATGACTTCTTACACCCTAGACTTCAGTTTCAGAATGGTCAAAAATGTTCAACATGGTTTTGATTAGAAATATAAATTCTAATAAAAATAACACACCACTACAGTTGCAGTGAAACTTCGTAAGTGGTGAAAATAAATATTTTGTTCACAATTCATTACCTGCCCAGCTGTAATTCCCATATCCCTTTTTGCATCAGGACTTAGGTTCCCAAGTCACCTTGATGGATCTGAAAGAATTGCCCTCCTCTGCATAAATTATCATGTGAGCAAACATCAGGGAATTGTGCCACCCAATGTGCGAGTTAATCAACCAGTGCTCAAATAGGGGCTAATCATGGCTGGAAACAGAAAATAGGTGCTTTTCTTTATATCAAAGACCTACAGCTAGATGTTTATTTAATTTACACAATATTTCTAACATCTAACATTTTGCAGATGTTGAACAACGTGAGGAAGACAACAGCTTTGTGAGAATGTGCAGGATAGCCCTTTCCACAGAAAGGGCAGCTACCCTTGGAGAGCTTCTGGGAAGGAAAGATCAGAGCCCTTTGAGGGCACCGCATCTAGTGAACACTCTTTCCCTGCAAAAAACATTTCATTCTGTGCATATACAGAGCCTAGCACATCAGCTTTTCAGTCTATAACTGGAACACCTGTGTGATACTGTGGAGGAAATGAGTAATAAGCATATTAATGACACCAGTATTAATTATCCCAATTAATTAATTTTAGTTCCTGCCTTCTGCAATGGAATACTTGCATTTTCCCTGTATAAAGAGCAAAATAGTCAAAATAATACTTCTGTCCATACAGGCTAATATCGCAGTTCACCTTGCTGCCAGACAAAGTTAACAAACATTGATCTCTCTCTGGAAATCCTTTTCATCAGATACTTGGTTTTATCTATCAGCTCTTTTAGATTTTTTTCCTCAAAGGAACACTTAAAGGAAAACATTGGTCAGATTCCGAGCTGTGTGCATCTCTGAGCCTGTCTCCCATACAAATACAGTCCTTCTTTCCACTCCTGTAGATTGCTCACAACAAAGATGAGAAATACAAAAAGGACTGTATAATGGTAGATGATATGCACTGATGAATGGCACATGCTTTTTATATAATTGTAGCTCTCAAAGCAGCAACGTTAGGACAGTATCTGCCTTCAGAAACAAACTGTTATCTGTAGGATCCCACATTAGCAACATCATTAGTCAATTCACTGTTGGATAAAAACCTTCTCATCTTAAACACTCCTACTTATAATGAACTTCACCCACCCATGCTAGTCATTTAATTTTAATGTTTCATTTCACCCAATGTATTTAACTATTTTTACTTCAGAATTTTAATCTAAGTCTCATTTTCCTTTTTAGTGCAAAACCTGTGTTTAACCTTGCTGTACTTCAGCTCCTTGACTCAATACAATGGTTAATGCCATTTTCTACTGAGCTTTAGAAACATGAAAAAATACAATGTTGATGAGGACTGTATTGAATAGCTAACTTCTCATTATACCAGAGAAGTTCCATTATAATAGAGTACAGAGATTACCTCTGGGCTAATAAGATGAATGAAAGAGGGATCGAAAGCTGGACTCTTGCTCACATTACAGAGATTACATTTACTGCATGTTTCACCTTAGGCTCTCTGCTCATGTTTACCAAGACTTAAATATCATAATCCCCATGAGAAGACTAAGGCATAAGAAAATTAAATAACATTTCTTATTTAGAACATTCAGTAACATTGTTTAGAAATACCAATTTCCTGGTCAATCGGGTGCTACTCTACCCCAGCCCCAGATGAAGGGGCGGGAATTATGGCCAGAATTGTATGCGCTCTCACTTCCCAGGGCACAGCTACGAAGTTGGGATCCTTTCCCTTTTTCTGTGTCCTCCCATCTTAGATCAGGCCTGTGTTCACTATCATTTCCTCCTGCTACGGCATCAGAATTTCTAACCAGAAATTCTCAGGCAAGGGCACAGGTGAAAATTTGTACTGCATTATCAGCATGCCTCAGCAAATATTTATTGTTAATATGTATTATCTATATTGGGATAAGCAAGATATCCCTCAGCCAAGAGGCAGAATCCTATTGTGCCAGACTCAGTAAACGCACAGCATGATAAAAGTTCCTTCTCTGAAGATCTGATATTTCTTCCTGGTTCCAGTGGAATTTTCTACACAAAGCACCATAGTGAATCTTGTGGTGCTTCAGCAATAACTTGTCATCGCTGTGCTTTTGACAATTTGGGATAAAAGCTCCTGTAATTTCTATAGCTCTGTATAAAAAGAAAATAGAGCTAAAGGAACAATGTTGCCAGCTGAAAAAATAAGCATTGCAAGGCCCTGTGCCTTACATTCTTCTCTTCCAGTGACCTCTAAGATCTAAAGGAGAAGGTAAGGATCCTGGACTAGGAGTTAGGAGCCAATGTGACCTTTTCTCTAAGCAAGACAATAAACAGTAAAGGGTATTGTTAATGCAGTGCACAGGCATTTAGCCACATGTCTCATTAACTTTAATGGGAGTCTCACCTAAATATCTGAACATCACTTCAAAAGTATACCCTAAAGTGTGATGTCTGGGGAAAAAAAATTGCCCACAGAGAACATATAAAAAAAGAAGAGAAATGTGAAAGAGCAAGCCAGATACAAAAGTACACGTGTGGGTGGGAATACATAAGGGTTATTTGTGTGTTCGCTGTGAAAAGAGGTAGCTAACCTCCCAACCAGACACGAAGGTGCTTCGAAGCAGTCAATAGAGAAGTAGAACATAACTAGAAGGGAAATGTATGAAAGGACTGGTTCCATTAGCAGCAGGAGGGATAGCTATAGAAAAACATAAGGGGAATCCATAGGGAATATCAATCTACAAACCCCAGTGTGACAGTTTTATGTTTCACCATAATTTAATATAATAGAGAGATGTAGGCACTAAAGCATTCAGGTTAAAGTATTCATGAATAATAAAATCATATTCATTTTATCTGGTCACATTCTATTCAAAATTATTTTACTGCCTTCCAAAAGGTAAATCTAGCAAGGTTTTTTTAACATGTTAAGATAATTTAAAAGTAACTGCTTAAGTTGTTTAAACCTTTAATGGCTTCTTCCATTTCAGTCTTTGTGAAAGCTATGAATGGAAGAGGGAGGAGAGGAAAAAATATAATGTGCATATAGAACAAAGAGACAGGTTGTACACAACAGGACTTGAAAAATAAATTTGCTTACAAAGAACTTCACATGTAAACATCGAAATGTTTTGTTCAAAATTAGCTTTGAAACTAAAAATGGCACCATGAACAGAGCTGCTCTTTCACTTACAGAGGATTATCACAGCTGGTTTTACTGATAAAAGTGAGTGTTAAGATCCTTACTGATAAAGGCACTCTCACTTAGCATAACAGCCCCAAACTTTTCATCATTCTTTCTGAACCTTTTGACTAAAACCAGCAGTATGCTGATGGCACTGTCCTGTCATCTTAGTGCCTTCTCCCTTCTCCCCTGGGACTGCTGCCCCAGGTAGCCCAGAAACACTGCCACTTCTTTACCCCCATCACAAGGCCACCACAGCTTCATCCCACTGCCTCAGCTGCTGGCTTTGATGCTGTTAGCTCTGCAGCCCCACTGGTAAAGGTGAGAGCCAGGACAATGCTGCATCATGCCCTTCAACACCTCCTGTTCTCATTGCAGAGAGCAGAAACACCTGAGTTGCTCTCACAAGCCAGCACATGTTTGCAAAAAATTATTAACTTGGGCCCTGTGTCATGCCTCCAGGCAAAGCACAGGTCCATTTCATTGTCCGGAGGTCACTGCCATGGAACAGCAGCACAGGGTACATTAGCCTGGAAGGAGCACTGCTGCTGCTTCCACGAGCTAGCAGGCCTGTCAGCAGAAGGCACCGAATTGTGCCATGTCCACACCCCCTTACAGTTCTTTTAAGCTTTTGAGCTCTGTAAATCATAGAGTATGATTAAAAGAGAGATTTTTATTTCTAATATTTCATGGGCTTTATTACCCTGTAAGCTTCAGGCCTGATCCAGAAGAGCTTTTGGGCACTTGCTGAAAACACATGAATAACCCAATGACTTCAAGCTGCT
The DNA here is from genome assembly GCA_013389945.1 of Fregata magnificens. Classification (NCBI taxonomy): domain Eukaryota; kingdom Metazoa; phylum Chordata; class Aves; order Suliformes; family Fregatidae; genus Fregata; species Fregata magnificens. The sequence continues at coordinate 8,811 of WAAD01031135.1, forward strand.
TGGTTCCTCTCTTTCACCCTGGGATTTGGCATGGTTTTCCTAGAGCCAGGCAAAGGAAACTGCAAATCATTAACTAAATAATCTTTGCCCATGACAAAGACATTAATCAAAATGTCGGTATTCATGTTCCAGAGGGGCATTTAAACCATCATCTATTCATTTGCTCCCAATATAACCCAATGTCACTTCCACTGAACAGCATTCAGATTTCCTTGCAAAAGTATGACAGTATCTAAACTAATTTTAGCTTTATGTAACAACTTCTATTAAAAAAAAATGCAGTATTTATGGGATCGAGCAAAAGAAAAAACCACTTGTGAAAGTCAGTATTGTGTCAAGCAAATAGAAGGAAATATTCAGTATTTGAACACATGCAGCCTGCCACCTGGACAAACCTTTTTAATAAAAAATAGCCAATCTTTTCTTCTCAACAGTGCAAACCTGATTGTTAAATTCCCATGTGCCCTAGTACCCCCCCTCCCTCTCATTTCTCAACAATTCAAATACCTCAATTTTAAATCCTTCAAGAGCAAACCTTCGACTGTGCATAAAATGTAAATTCAGCAAGCAAAAATTCCCCAAACAAAACAACCAACATCCCTTTCAAGCCTATATCACCATGCATTTATTTTTCCTACAACAAAATGTTTTTGTCATGAGCTAAACAAAACGCAAGACAATAAATCTAGAAATCCTGTTATATTACATAAATTATCCCACAGTTGGAAACAAGGCTGTTTTACCTCTCCAGAGAGAGCAAGAAACAAATACAAAAAAAACTTTCCAGGAAATATTTGGTTGTCTGATTATTTTCTTTTTTATTAGGGAACTAAGGAGAAACAAATGGAGGTGATGCTTTAATGTAATTCCTGCTATAACATATAATTGTGGTACTGAGGATGGCTTTCTTGTTGGAAAAGATAATAATCGGTAATTCTGAAGAGATAATGCAAGACCTTGGAAAAATATAGAAGTAAAAGTAGTTTTATGTAGTAAATGATGTAATTATCATAGTTTTTAAGGCAAGTCCTATTGGCTTTGATGAAGCAGTTTATCATATTGAAGTATGTCTGCAGGGAGAAGGTAAATTGACTGACAGCACATCCTGACAGGGGTTTGTGAGTGGCATATGTCAAGCCATATTAATACAGCGATTCAGCCAACAAGAAAAGGCTTCCTGAAAAAAAAGTCACAACTCAGCACATGAGGTCTCCTCTAAGTAAAAGCTTTGTCATTAAGCCATACATCTCATGTAATTTAATGAACTTCACTGTGGTTCCTATTACCTGGGATAGGAACCTCGAGGTGTTGTTAGTGAGGACACATACATGCTTGTCTCCAGTGGGTCAGCTTCTCGCACAGCAAGTTGTCTTCTGCAATCTCCTTATTACATAGGTGATAACTTCTAATGGTTTCATCTCTTCATTAACAAAAACAGTTGTAAAAAATATTTACCTAAATGGCAGGATCATGTAAATATAAAGAATTTTTAATATACTTTTAGTGGAAAAAAATGGGTACTATCTTATGAGAGACATCCAGGCAATTCATTCTTATCCCAGTTTCTTCAGTCCTAATAACGACTTTTGCTTATCTAGCTGTTCATTACACAACATTCCCATATAGTAGAGGGTGACCAAGGCATTTGTACTGATGTCATTTACAGCTTCTGCTGCTTATTTCCTAGCTGCTGTTTGCAGAAACTGAATGGCAATAACAAAAACAAAGTGCTTCACTCTTTGTTTATGGGCTGCTGGAAAATAAAAACATAGAGAGGAAAACCTTCCAAGTATCTAGGTTGACATTGCCCCCCCTACTACGTCATACAGCCTCTGAAAGTTCTCAGGTCTGTACAAGATCTCTCAAAATTCAGAGAAATTAACCTATTTCTCAGAAGAGTTCATTAACCTGGACCCTGCACTACCCTCACGTGGCTGCATTGACAGCTTCCTGGTCCAGAGCTCACTTCTGGATCTGGAATTAGCTTATGAAGCTGTTCATATTCCCACACATCATCATCCATGACCTAAAGCCCCTGACTCCTCCACCAATGCCTCTTCTCTGGGCCAATCCACTTCCTGCAGCAAACAGATGGAATAAATATAGCTAGGCAGGTGCATGCAGACAATGAGTAATTAGAGGATGCAGTCTGGGAATGCTGTAAAAGGAAGAAGTGCAGAACAAGTGAGCACGGTAAGAGCGCAGTTCCCTAAGTCTTGTGAAAGTAGGCAGAGACAGAAACAACATTTAAGAAGGTCAGGTACATCTTTTTTCCATACATTACTGTCAGCTCCACTAAAATCACCTGTCACCAGTTATTTTTTTTCTACTAACAGGCACTGGGGCTCACGTACTCCATCGAGTACACTGGACAGGACAACAGAACACAGATCGTCTTTATGGTCTGAAGACCCAATTCTGTTACTGATTTAAACCTTCTATATCACACACTATAGTCACAATAGCAGATTGCAGAAGGTTGGCTAGCATCTGCCTAAAACACCACCTTTACAGTTTATTTCACTCACGAGTTTCAACATACAGATCTACTCAAAGCTTGAACATCTACACTATGTAGGACATTCAATTTCTCTGCTGGTGTCCATGTGAATCCAAACTTCAACCTAAAAAAACCTTGAAAGGACCAGATGGTAAGTAACATCTTTTCCCTACCATTCTGTATTCTTAGTGACTTAACCTTTGTTACTTGAATTAATATGATAAAGTACTGATTGCAAACATTGATAGTAAACATCTGTGCACAGTACCTTGTTTTAGCATAGAATTCTGTCATTTGGGGTACAAACAATTGCATAATATATAGTTCTGTAACAGATAGCTCCAGTCTCAACTGTAGTCAATAAATAGTGAATGAAATACAGCGGGAAGATGGAAAAGGAGGAAAAAAAGAGGTACTGTTAACCTTTGTTATTTCATCGATGCAGTTTGAAGTGCACATTGTGAACGTACCAGAACAATCGACAGTGCAGTGAACATGCTAAGGAGGAGGGAAAAGCCAGACAGTAATGGGATCTCTCAGACTGATTATTGGGCTGCTAAAAGGTATATGAATCTCCACCCTGAGGACTAAGAGATGTTTGTTCTTTTTCACACATCAGAGTTAAGTGCTGTTGTTTCAGAGATGGAAAAGGTTGTGGGCTTTTGGGGTGGTTTTTTTTTTCTTGCTGAAGAGCTCATGTACTGAAAAATACCATTTGGGGGAACAAAATCATGAAGTATTTGTCAGGTGGGTCATGTCTGAGTAATAGTCATTTGACAAAAATAAAAAACAACACAAGAGTCTTATTCTGAGTTTCTTCATTTAGGATATTTCCAAAACTCTCTACTGAACAGTTTAAAACAGGGTTAGAAACTGAAAAGTGAACTACACATTCATTTTCAGTAAAGAAAATATTTTAAGTCAAATAAAAAATCTTCACTGTGGGCAGAAAACCAATAAATCATTTCTACATTCAATTCTAATTTTTCTGTCAACTTCTCTGATTATACACCCAGGAGCATGATGAGGACTAAGCTATAGGCTACCTCATCTGCAGCGTGTAATAATTCCCTGCTAGAGATGTTCATTCCGTCTACAGGCACTAGTCCAGTGGAACAAGTCTGCTAGATATCTATTGCTAGGTTTTAAACATTAAAAAAAAAAAAAATCACAGTAATCACAGCCACCTAGGCTCTACCATAATAGCAACAAGAATAATGAGGTCTGGCTGGGTCACTGCTGGTGAAGGCAATAGAGCAGGGTAGCAGTCACAAATTGAGGGGCTGGGAGTACAAAGCCATGGGTTTGTAGATTGAGCTTCAGTTTAGGGAATTTGCTGGATCCTCAGTTGGCAGCAAGACCAAAGAGAAGACTTTCATATGCATTTGCTGGGCCAGGCAGTTTTGGATGAGAAACATGGTATAATTCCTCCTCTGACTGCCATTTCAGAGTGCAGCAGCAAGCCCCACTCAAGGCTGCCCTCAGAGGCCGTTCGGAAGGCAAGCCAGTGGCTGCCTGCCTGGTAGGCAGAACTTTGTCCTGAGCACGTCCCATTGCTACTCAGTCAGATGAGCTGGCTGCCTTTGGGCTTCCAGGGGGGGTTCAAGCTGTTGTTGACCCCTGAAGCTTTTCATGGTAGGCTTGGTTCTCACCAGAGAGACCATGTCCTTTCATCCCTCCTCCTGCCACCCTGCAGCAGCTAATGCCAGCAGGGATATTCAGCCAAGAAGTCCCTGAGTGCACATGGCTGAAGTGAGGGCAAGACAAGGACCCTGCAATGAGCACAGCTGGATGCAGACATGGTAGGGAACAGAGAAGAGGGGGTAAAGAGGCACCCTCTGTCAGGTGCTCCACTCCAACCTTGCAACTACTTCTCCACATCCCCAATAAATTCCTTTCTGGAATGCATTTCCGTACCAGTCTGTCCCATATTTTATTTATTAAGCTTAGCAACAGACTGGGGCGGACCCCCCAATGCCCCACCCCCAACTCTGCTGCAGTATCAGC
>WAAD01031135.1:13346-108477 GCA_013389945.1 Fregata magnificens
CTAACATTTTTGTTGTTCTAGAAAGGACTTTTTAACTGGGTGGATGTTTCTGCTGTGTATAGACATTCTGAAATTAAAATGAAGCCAAGCCAAAAATATTTATCAAAGGTCATCAACTTATTAGCTGCGTAATAGTATCGCCATCATTTTGGCTTGCAGTTCAATGAAATCCTACTCATTGGTTTGAACAAGGTTGCATCAGGTAATGTTCCAATAAAACAAAAGGACTGTTCTTGCCCTAAACAGTTTACCTATACAATAGCATATATTGCCTTTGCTACTGCCTCTCTATTTTTACTTGTCATAATGTGACAGTCTCAGTGATGAGAACATGATGTTGCTGCAGAATAAACTGGGATCTCATCTATTGGATCTTAAATTCTGAAGCTGAATTCTTACTTTCTGATCTCTTTGACTTCCACAGGAAGGTTCCCTTCCCTCCCCCACACCCTTCCCAGCCCCAGATCAGGTTCTTCATGCAGAGTATTGGGAAAAATGAAGTTGGGTTTATGTTAGGACAAGGGTGTTCTACTTCAGTTATTTATTGCAGTAATCACCCCATGGAACTGTGCGTTCTTCAAATTGCACATATAAATTATCAGCTATTACTCCCTCCTGCAAAGGTTGATGCAACCTCTTGTTTTACAGGTATAATGAAATTTAGAGGTTAAAACATGCTTATGACTTGATTTTTCTCCCTGCTTCACCAGCTGCAAGGAAACAGCAAAGGAAGCCAAGATATTACCATATGAGCAGCTTATATGCTAACTGGAATTATATATAAGCTTTGTGAAGCATTCTGAAATGCTATACATGAGCTTTGAGAGCTCTAGCTTCTCACTACTATTCATTTTTCAATTTTCAGCTTCAAAGATCTTGGACATTCTCCTCTAGGCTCATCTACAAGCAGGAATCCAAGGTCTAGTCACATTGGATGATTTTCTCAGACACAGGATTTGTTGCAGCAGTCTTGAGACAAACCAGGAGAAGAAAAAAGGAAGAAAGTTTATGCAATATTAGAGTTGCTTTTATTTTCCCCATATGCCATGACAATCCTATTGTCCTTCAGAGATGAAAGTAAATTTACCTTGTGGAATATGACTAAGATTATTATGGGTTTTGTACTTTATAATCTGCTTTTCACCAAGTCTTTTGTGCACTTTCATGCAAAACTGTTCTCCATGGTTCTGTGTTGGCTATTGTTGGAGATACAAGAGTCCCACTGACTGCTAACAAACAGCACTACTGGAATGAGGCTGTATTCCAACAAAGGATTTTGTAAGAGAAACATGGGAGATGCCATGCCACCTGGTGAAGCCAGTCACAGGTAGAATAAGAAGATGCCAAGGAAAGCTAATGTCAAATACTGTCTGTCAAGGGGGAAAAGCCTTTCAGGAGTGAAGCTGCTGTCAACAGGAAGGCAAGTGGTGCATAGGCACCATCTCAAGAACCTTCAGGTATTAGACAGTCTCTAACTGTGGTGTACTAGTGAAAGAATGTATGCGCAATCAGTAACACCCATGTTATTTTATATATATGTATCTTTTAAGATATAAGAACTTTAAAATATAATATGGGTACCCTAGGGAGTTGGGCACTTGGCCATGAGTTATAAACATTGCTCTAACAACTGCTCCCTACTTCTTTCCATTAGAGCAGTGCTTCTCAGGCCTTTTTTCCTGTTTTCCTCCCCATAGGATAGATACTGTGTTCTCTGAAGTCAGTGTTTCTCAGGCTTGCAAGGAGCCTTTTCCTTACAACCCTATAGGCAATGCAGATATACCTCAGCAAGGAAGAAGGGCTCAAGTCCGCTGCTAGCCAAGATCTTGCTTTCCCTAGGTTGCCTCTCACCTTTTCTTTTCCAGAGAATGTTGATCTAAGTATGCCCCCTCCCTCTACCCAGTAGGCACCGTAGGGATTTCACCCAATTCTGTGCCAAAGCTGTTGTGGCCTCCAGTAGTATGTAGGGTGGGATGGACAGCACAGAGGTGACACAAGCTTTCTCTGTTAGAGATTATTTCTGTCTCAGAGTAGGTCTCTCTACCCTCTAAGAGGCCATTTGGAGTCCATTGGTACAGGGTCCCCCCACAACATCCCATACACCTTAGCAGCACATCCCAACACACCTCTGGGTTCTTCCCTACACACTGGTGGTGGGAAGTCCTGCCACAGAGCCAAGCACAGGCTGGAGCTCACCACCCAGAACCCAGCCCCACAGTACCTGAGGACAATGAGCAGGGCAGGTCCAGGGGCAACAGGCAGCTTCAGCCAAGAGCCCAGATGGTCAAACAAACTTGTGGCAACCGTGCAGGTCCACAGTCTGGTCAGGAAGGCCAGCCTCAGGTCAGAGTCCAGATGAACCAGGGCCATAACCAAGTTAAAGACCAACACCCCTTCAGCACAATTCAAACCAGACTGAGGACCCAGGGCTGAGCTTAAATAGAGGCCCTGGCCCGTGGGTGGGGTGGGTGGAAGCCCCAGGTGAGGCTGATCAGGGCCATCAAGGCACCTGAGTGCCCTTGGGGCCCCACCACTCCCTTCCTATCTGCTGTTCCCTATTCACAGTATTCGAACTCAATAATCAATATTTAAAAATCATCCAGTGAGGACACACTATTGCGATATGAAGCTATTTTTTCATGCCTTTGTATTCAATTCAGAAAGGCTGTGGGGCTGGACCCTCAGCTGCTGAACACCACTGGGAGCTGTATCAGTTGACAGCAGTGGAGGATTTAGCACGTGATTTTGTTCATACAACCCATCACATTGACCAGTCTTTTTTATTAATCTGAGCATTTAAATGAGTTCTTACTAGAAAAAAGTAAGTAGAGCTGCAAAAAAGGAACAAGGTAAGGCAAGGACAAATACATAATTATCTTGAATGTGAAAAAAAATGGTGCAGCAGAAGTTCATGTTCCTTTGTGTGGAACACAGCCCAGTTAATGTACAATTTAGATGCAATAGTTTTCTCTGGCTGGGAAATCAGTTTGATTTTTTTTTTCCCCCAGCTTATCCTTTTAACATTTTCCTGGATAATAGAATGACGATAGAACTGAACTGCTGCATCAGGGTGTACAAATTCATTAATGACATTAGCAAAATAATGATTTTAAACATGTGTGTCAGCACAGGCAGCAGCACTACACTTTTACTGAGAGTCTTCCAGCATCCCACTTCTGCCATAATGTGAACACACAGCTTTGTCATCCCCACTGCAAGAAATATAAGGTCTTAAAAAAGCTGTATTTGCTATGTTCCTGCACATGCTCTCCTTGTAATTTTGGATATTGAGGCCCAAATCGGCAATCAACCAGAGTTTCCATTGCCCTCCAGAAGAAGTTTTAAATAGGAACGATCTTCTGTGGTTACTTATTAGTCTTCCTTTCAGAAATCAGCCATGGAGATGAGCAAGCCAGATGTTTTCCCCCAACTAATTAGGCAGCCTGGGTTGGACCCACAGCTCCTCCAAAACATGGTGTAGGGTGAAAGAAGGCTCTGTGTCACTTGTGCTTCCCTGCTGGTATCTGGCATGTCTGATGTGCAGCGTGGTCCAGCACATGCTGCTGCCTTCCTCCTTACTGCCCAGGAGACCTGCTCACCCATTTGAGACATTTCCATGCCTGTTCTGGAGCCCTAAAGCAGCAAAATGGGTGTTTCTGTGCACAGAACTCTGGCCCCATATGTGGAATTTGGATAGAAAATGCTGTCTGGGTCTAAAATTGAATGTTTATTGCCCACCAACAGCCTACAATTTGGAACATCTTTAAAAAGATGAGGAAAGGAACTGCTAAATTGAATCAGGAGAAGACAAACTGAAATGGTGAAGGGTGCCCGTGTAGCTGGGGGGGCAGCAGTAGCAGGAAGCAATTTAAGGCGATCCTGCTGCCCTTGGGGCATTAGTTAGTTATCAGATTGGACCTATCTAAAAATCTGTGCAGCCTTTAGATTGAATATTTTTTCACTTAAACTGGCTGACTGCAACAACCCTCCCCTCCTTTGTTCATTTAGCTTTGCGAGTGGTTAAAGCCTGCTAGAATAATGCCCTGCCACCCACTAAAAGAACTGAAATTATAAACAAAACACAGAAATAACAGGTTGTCTGCAGGATCACATTGCTCCCTCTGTATGTCTTTCCCTGTCCCAGCCTTCGTGTTGTCCGTCTAGTTCACATTTAGACCTTTCTGCCGTCACCTCTTCTTGGCTGGTTGCTGTGCTTCAGGTCTCTTTTTCACAGTTTTACACTGCCTAACACAACCAGTTCTATTCTCAGCCAGCACTACTGTTATATACATTATTTATTTATTATAATGAAGTTAATGATGCAGGGTTATAATGAAGGAGATATTGGGAGAGTGCAGTGAAGGAACCACACCATATAACGATATCAACCTGCCCACTAACCCTTCAGACAAGACCACGAAATGGGACTTCCAGGGTGGTGGAGCTAACAGACCGACAGATAACACTGAAACATTGAATATATAAATAATAATAATAATGCGTTGAAAGCTCTAAAAAACAAAGCTTTATTCAAGTTCTGCTGATGCATCGAGAAAGTTTATAAAGCTCAATGGGAAATTTTAATAAGAGGTAATAACAGCACTCTCATCCACTAAAAGAACATGATTCTGACCTATTTTATAATAGGGTTATTCAAAATAACTCCACTGACATCACAACACACTGGGGCAAGAAAAAATAGAATCAGTCCCTTGGTAGTCAGAAAATAATCTGACTGGGGTAGACAAAAGAAGCACGAGGGGAAACCTGAATAAATGTCCTCGTAATTAAAAAAATGCTTGAGCAAGGATTTTTTTTTCTAAACTGGAAGCTGTTTTGATAACATACAAAAAGTTCATAACTGAAAGACCTGTAGCAGCTAAAATGCAGCTAGAGATTGAAGATGCAATGATAATCTACATATTTGATTGCAGCATTTATTGCCTAAATAAAGGAAGAAATAGTGGTGATAATACAAAGCCCTGTTTTCTCTTGCAGAAGTACGTGTTCCTGTAGGCTTGAGCAATCAGGCAGAATTGTTGCTATCTGGGACAAAAGCATCCAGAAACTGGGCACGGCTGTTATCAGCTGAAAGCAGGATTTTTGTTCCAGGGTCATACCATGACAAGTCACACCCAGGTAAAGAATTTGAGGATGGAGGGAAAGAATTTATAAATAGAGGACGGAGTGTACTGGGAAGCCTACACCTGTGCTACAAGACCAGCTTATAAGGGCTTCACGAGTTTGCTGCCTTTAGCTTTTGGGTGTCCCCACTTAAGTGGTGTAGGAGCTTTCAGGCTGCTACAGCTGAGCTCTAGAACAAGGCTGAGGGAGATGCTGGGATGCCACATAGATATGAAGAAGCTACTACTGGGCTCGGATGCTATCTGTATCTCATGTATTCCTCACAGTTAAGGCTTCCTCTTCTTCCATTAAACGCAAAGGCTATGCTCACTCTAGGTACATCAGAGTCCTGAGGGAAAAAAAAAAGTTTTCTCTGTCCTCTGAAAAATAACTGGGTACAGAAAGGGGAAATAAAAATGCTGTCTTGTGGCAAGGTGTCTACATCCCTTGGGTGGGTGAAAAAGAGATTAATGAGGCCTGCAGGCTACCAGGGCATTGACGATACAAAACCATAAAAAGCTGAGAATGTTGCCACTTAATTCACTTCATCTTTGCTGAGTGCACGTGCTTACAGGGTGATGGGAGAAGAGGCAGAGGTGTCTAATCCTGCTGTTGAGAAATCTTAAATTAGACCTGAGATTAAAGGTTATGCTGTGGCACAACTGAAGCATAGGTACACCTGAGCTAGGTTTAGCTAAAACTCCTGAAAATGGGGGGGCAAAGGCTTTAAATGCTTGGTCTTGTATGGCCTGTCTTTGCTGCTGCTGCTGTTAGCAGAAGCAGCTAGACAAGCCGTGCTGTGCTAGACTTGTATTTTCTGCTTGTAGCAGGGAAGGTACCTGTACAGAGGTTGACTTTTAAGTACTGAAATGAAGAGAATCATTAGCTAGAAATCCAGTTGTCTATGGAGAACTGGGTCTGGGGTTGTTGTGTTATTGCCTCCCAGGAGGCAAGTCCTGATGCCAAGAATCTCTTCCTCTAGTCTTTCTTCCTCACAGGTATCACTAAACGTTACTGCAGTGAAGTGGCTGACACCTCTCTTCCTTCAAAACTTTCTTCTTCCTTGGAGCTGTCAAACTGCTTTTGTCAACAAACATGAATAGATCCAGCCATTGCTTTCTGTTAAAAAGCAAAACAAAAATTCATGTCAGGCTCATAAGAAAGGAGAGGAAGGGGGAAAAAACCACCTGTTTTTAATAAAGTCTCACTTTTGTATTACTATTTGAATTACCTTAACTCTTCTTTCATGTACTAATCTTCAGACTTTCCTGATTTGTGAGCTCCACTTCATTTGTTAAGGTTTTTAAATCCTTAGTTATTTCTTTCAAGTTGTTTTGTTTTGTTTTGTTTAAGAAGACATTCTTCTCATGTGTTCCCTGCTCTGGCTATAGTAATTTGATGAGAAGAAGAGAAGAATGTTCTTGCTTCTCATGCTTATGACAAACAATTCTATTAGCTGATCTAAAAATAAAATATAAAAAAGAAGAAAAAAACCCACTCTTTGAGGCACATTTCAGCAAGGACTCATGTCCAGACTAATCTAATAAAGGTTTAAATTGAGGTTTGAAGTTGTTGGAGGTGGTAAAAATGAATGACCTGTCTACAAGGATTTACCTCTGTTCTCCCCTCTGAAAGGAATTTGCTTAAAATTCCCCTCTTGCAACTGTGGCTCTCTCCCACTCTCTGACCTCTGCATTATTAGTTATCCACCTTTTTTGCTGTCTCAGTGCCTTCAACCTTTTCAAACCCCCTCCTTTCCGATGCGTCTTAGAGGTTGTGGGATCTTTATTCTCCTCTTCCCCCCCACTATTCCTCTCTCTTTGTATGTGAATGTGGTGGATGACTTCCCCAAACACTCTACAGGCAAATCTTCCTGTGGGCTGACCTCCCATTTTGTGGAGTAAAGCTGTAATATGTCTTTGTCAGCTCATACTGGAGCATATGGTGGTATTTTAGTTGTGAATAATTTCCTCAATCTCCATAAGGAGGTAGGGAAGAACTATGCAGAGAGAAACTTTTTTTTTTTATCCTTGGTACCCGATCCAAAGCTCCTTGGAGTTGTCTGGTGTTTCAGAAATGACTACGAGTGTAGTGTCTTGGAATAAACACATTTGTACTTCTCATTCACTGCAGACATCCTTCACTACGTGGCATGTTGTGCGTTTTTTCTCCTCTCAGTGTAGAGGCTGAGGTTCCAAATGACCCTTTGCAAATCTGTGTGGCCCTGTGACTCCTCGTTTGTGTGTCTTTCCCCATCCAATAGTGATCAGCTTTGCAAAACCGGCTGTACAGGTCACTGCATTTTCCATGTTCTCTCCCGACCACTTTGGCAGTGGGACTGCGGTCATGAACAGTTAAGAAGGCGTGATCCAATGGAGGGAAAAGAGAGAAGGTGCAATAGTGCAGTGGCATTCCTTTATGCTCAATACTTGCACAGACTTATGCTTAATACACACGGACTTTTTTAATATTTAAAATTGATTTTTTTAAATGGAAAGTACACACATTGAAGATTGTTCCATTATGTATCTCTTTTGCATCATGCTACTCTGTGTCTCTTGTTAGCCGAAGTGAAACAGAAACTATCTAGGTGAAACCTACTAAAGAACATGGTTTCCCTGTAAAACATGGTTTCTTTCAAATAAAGGAAATTATCAAAGCATTTACTGTTCTGCTTTACTGTTGTAAAGTAGAAGTTACAAGAAGGACATTAAGTTTCTCTGGTATAAAGGGAGAAACCCAATCAGAACCACTTTCCTCCACTGTTTTTCTGTCATTTAATGCCTGTACTAAGGAAACAGCCCCCAGAACTCCTCCTGCAGAAGATAACAGATGTTTTCCTCTGATTAACCTGGAATGGAGTGGGTTTAACGTGTGCCAAATCCCGAAGTCCTTAGTCAGGCAAAACTGCCAGAATCTGCATTAATAATGCCAGAAGGACATGATATAATTATCAAAATGCAAAATAAAATCCATTCAGTAATATAGTGTAAAACAACTCAAGTCTAGCCTAAAATGCTGTGTTGGCTTCAGGGCTGATATGTTTTGTCAAAGTAACGGTCTGCTCCGAAGTGTTTTGCTAGCAGGCGGACAGGTTAGGGCATGGGCTGTGAAGTATTGGATGAATGATAGGAAAAGAAGGAATCCTAGTCCTCTGAACATCCCTGCTTTCACCCTAGGCAAATTAGACATCAGGAAATATGTTGAATGAAAACTTTCTTTCCAATAAACACTTAAAAAAATATATCTGAAAAGATGATTTAAGAGGACAATGACACAGAAGTGTATAATGAATCTGGACCTGTGCTGCTGCATTTATGTAGGCTTTCCAGCAATAAAGTCGGTTAAAAGACAAATTAATTGTATGCTTCCTCTTCAAGAGAAAGAGACCAATGGTAGTTACTATGGCAACTACTTGCAATTCATCCTATTAACTTTCCTATTGCAGGAACAATCAATAATGATACAGATCGCTTTAGGATAAAATATACATGAAGGCTTTTAAAAAAATATATTGTTTGCTCTACTTTCAAATAAAATCTGATACGCTCTTGAAAAAGCAAAGACAATGTTAGAAGCAAAACGTGGATTTGCCAGAAGGAAAAAAAAAGGTGAGTCAAATTGTACCAAAATCCATCTTCTTCTCTTAGCAACTTCAGCAAACTGTTCAGATTAATTTCTTCTGAAATGTTTTGACATTTATGTTCACTCTGATTGTGAAGGTTATACCTTTTTTAAAGGCATAATACTGTGTGCTGATATCTCTGCTCAAACTGGTCGGGTGTGTCCACACTCTTTAGAAGGACTAGGCAACTACTCCAAAACCCTTTTGGAAATGCTGTGCTATCAGCACTGATGCCTCACCTTCTAAAAGAGCTACCACAGGTCTTGTATTCTCTATTTCACATTATTTTTCAGATGTGGAACAGCAAGAGGGACCCAGCCAGATACCTCCTGATTCCTGTGACCCCGGCAGCAATAACAGCCAGGTTAGTCTCCCTGCTGAAGAATTTGTATTTTGGGCTGGTGTATAGGATACTGTAAATTCTCAATCTTCCCCTATTTGACTTTGAGGTTGCTAGGAGACGTAAATGCCCTGAGGTTTGTGTCCCACCCATGGTATTTGCTTGCACCTTGTTCTGGAGACTACATTGGCTTTAGAGGTACTCAGCCACTAGCAGAAAGCTACCCCATATGGGAATGAATCTAATTATGAGTGTGCTGAAAAAGTAGGGAACTTCAAGAACAATTTTAGGTTGCGTGATTTGTCAGTGGAAGTTGGCATTGTAGGGACGTCTGGACGGGCAGCAGATATGAAGTGAAGAACAGTGGTTAGGAGACCAGGTTGGGTCTTCAGAAATGTTTATTTCTTAACTCAACTGAGACCTTCCTGTGAGGTTTGACATAATAACTTACCTTGTGTCTTTTTCCTTGTCTCACATGTGGATGATACTGTGCTCCCTTGCAAATATTGAGAAAATGGAGTAGTCAGGACTCTAAGGTACCTGGATGTCAGATTGATGCAGGCATATAATCTAAAAGTTGTGCCTTCTCAAGGACATCCCAGAGCATTGCAAATACTAGCCTTCGATTGCTTAAGCATTTCTTTCCTAAGTCTGGGGGAGTCTTTCCATTTCTTTCAGTGATATTTGAATCAGACTAACTGCCTGCAAACTGTATGAACAGAGAAGATCTATTGCAGCCCCCAATATTTGTCCATCCAAGTCACTGTTCCAAGTCCCTTCTCGTTGCATATGGCCCTGTTATATCAGGAGTTGATGACTCAAGCTCTGTTTACGTGCGTATGATTGTAAATATGTAAGACACTAACATTTTCCAGTTTATAATGCTTGAAAAGCCAGATATGGTTTACTGCTATTTCACTTACAGGTGTGAATCATAATATATTATAGCAAATTTAATGCTATAGCACTGTGTGGATTGCTGAGGGCATTGTCTCATGAATGTGTCAGTCTTCTAACACTGCACAGTTTTCTGAAGATGCATTTCACTAGATCGAGTACATAAATCTGAGCTGCCTGGGAAGGAGGAATGCTGGAACAGGAATGTTTCTCTGTGTTACAGAGAAGTTTGCACATCCTAACTTTACACATCTGTTGCCGTTTCATAAGTCACAATTCTACTTTTGTTTCTTCTGACTTACAGAAGTTGGTCCTTTCTATAGCAATTCTCAATTCAGTTCGTCTTCAAAGGAAGAATGCAAAATACTTTTAAATAAAAAAGTGAAAGATATTGCACAAGTTAATTTACTTCAAACTCAAGCTTTTGATCTGCTGTTCTTAAATCACTTCAGTAATATAAACATGACCAAAACAGTAACATCTTAACCTTCTTTTCCAAATCTCCCTTACTACTAAGTCATTTAATTTTTTTCCATGTCACTTGAAGTCTTGATCTGCAAGTCACCTTTGCCTCTTCTCTCTATTGCTTTGAACTATGTATATATTACACGTTTGTCTCTTAACAAAAACCCTGAAACACCATTCCCTTGCAGCTGCCCGTGTAACCAAAACAAAACAAAAAAAAAACCTCGCCACATCTTATCACATGAGTATTTCTTTCTTGCATTCCTGTAGTCTTTCTCCGGGCCATACAAAAGCTATTTCTGGGTCACAGGGCTTCTCAAAAGACCATCGCAACTGTGGTTGCAGACTTAGAAATGTCTAAACATACTTGCTGGGTATTCTTCTGCTTATTGCTCTTTCTCAGGCCCACCACATAAATACATAAATATATCTTTATTTACCCAATTGGTCTCACTTTTTTTCCCCCCTGCTCCACCCCATATTTTAAAAAAGTGTAAAATTGACAAATATCAATATCATTAACCAGGTTCAAACTTTGCCTTCGTTTAAAGAAAGGTGTTAGTGAGAAGGGAATGTGGCTTGCTATGCTTACCAAAAAAATGCAAAAAAAATCTGAGTACTTTTGGCTGTTCTTCTATCAGCCCAATAAAAGAAGACCTGACAATCAATCTGTCAGTTTGGGGTTTTTATAGAAGAAGATGAGCAGCAATTCCCAGAGGATGCATTTAAAAGCTCTACACAACTGAGAGTTGTGTGGAGTCTCTACTTGGAGACTTAGTTTCTCCTGCCCTTCTAGTTTTTTTCCCCCACTCTTAACTTTTAAAAATCTTAAGGGGAAACTGTCACAGTATATTTGTAAAGTACACAGTGAAATATGAAGGCTCTTCCAATACCAATAATGCTGTGCATACTGGGAGTCTTCATCCAAAGAGTTTAGTTATATAATACACCAAATCAAGATGTTGAGAATCAAAATAGTATCATCATAAATTGGATTTAGGGACTGCTTGGAGTATGAAAGCAATAACTGAGACTTCACAAGGAGGGTTCCTCTGTTGTTAGAGAAACCTGTACAATATATCTGGGAAATGGTTCAGTGGGGATCCTTGTAGCAGGTGGCACCGAGAGCTGAGAGTACGGTGCCAGCAGAGATTAAAAAAGAAAACAAGACCTGGCAAGAAAAGCCCAAGCAACATGATGCCGTCAATTTAGGTTCTTGCTGCCTCAGCTGCCATAGGCTGTGTTCATGGATGAGAGTTGTGACTGACTGATATGAAATAAAAGAGAGGAGACTGACCAGTCACTTGGAAAATAACTGAACATGCTTCAATGTTTGTTGCAAATAGGTTTTTTTTTAAGAAAACTTGGTCCTGAACTCCTAACTATCTGAGGAACAGTGCAAGATTTGGTAAACTTGCTCTATTTGAGATCACAAAGATAAAAAGTCTCACTTAAAACACGTGTGTAGACATTTTACATGGCAGGAACCGCTATTTGCGTTTGTAGTCTTTGAATGAAATAGCATGAATTAGTGCAACACAAAGCAGTGTGTGCCTGCGTGTGCGTGAGAAAGGCTTTTGCAAGGCAGGAGCTAGAGGTGTGAGTCTGGCCCTCTGCAGTGCTCCCTGATGCTGGTAGCTCCTCTTTGAGCACGCTGGCTCTTGCAAATACTGTCTGGGGACTTGCAATTCTCACCATGCTGTAATGGTGAGATGCTGGATTTAACATCGTATGTTCCCTTTTGAAAGCCAGGACCCTGAAAACTAGAGCCTGACACTGTAGAGCCTCTTGTGGATTTACATGTGGATGGATAAATCTGTAGTCCTAGTGTTGCTCAAAATATTCCTAGTTCATGCCCTTCACATGAGATAATACAAGAAAACCACATGAGCATAGTGAAGACAAAATACTGTTAATGCATGGTTATTCACTTTCCAGTGATCACTGAATATCTAAATTGGGGATATCTAAAGCCAATACTTAACTTACAATATACTGCTACTATAGCACATGCATTAAGGATTTCAGATGACTGTGCCAATTCAGGGCACTTTCAAGGTTTTCCCTTCAATGATCACTGTACAAATACTCTGTAGTTACTGAAGTCTGGGTAAATGAGAAAGCTTCTCACCTTTATTCTTTTGCTTGTGTATTTCCGTAGCTTTATTAAGACAAAATAAAAAAAACTATGTGCCGCTGAAAACTACATAAATGTATTGGTCATTTTGTAGCAGGGTTCCATTAATCAATAGCCCAGGGATAAATAAAAAGATAACAGAAGCTTCTAGAACTAAGCTTGCTTACTTTGGACTGTAACAGGACCCGCTAATTCTTAGACTCCTTATAGGTAGTTACAGGCTCTGAATGATGGGGCATAAAGCCAGCTTAAACCAATTGCGCATGTGAATAGTATACAATACCTGTTCAGCATTTCTTATGCTTTATAAAAGAGTTCCTTACTCAGTGTTGGTAGGAACCTGGCACTTCTAATGATGACAAAGGGATCAAAGTACGGATCATAAAGGATGCCTCATTTGAGACCAGTTGTATGGGATTTCTCATGATAAGACATCCAGACATGTGGTGAAGGATGGTAGAGTGAAGCCAGGTTTAAAAAGCAAAACTATAACAGCAAAGTGAAAATAAAATGCACTCTCCCTTCTATTTGAGGTTTGCATTTCAGAATTTTTCCCTCTTGAAGTATGGCTGCTCTCTCTGTATAAATCTGATGGCCTCTGACCGTAAGAAATTAAGTTTGATGATTTTCTGATTTCTTTGGAATATTAGCCTCATAGGTAACTAAATGTCATGTAAGACTGCCATTTTTGAATATTAAGTTACACTTTCTCAAAACAGGTGGATCTCCACATGAACATATCTTAAACTATTTTTGAAAAAGCATTATATAACCAACAATTTAAATAGGGGTTCAAAATGCTTTTACTGAATGTCATGCTTTGCTTGTTATTTATTCAGCTGGAATATTTATTTTGTCTTTTGATCAATAGTTGCTGCACCGATCTCTCTGTTATCTCTAATTCTGTGTCAGTCGCTTCCCTTTTTTCCAGTTAAAAATGTGAAGAAATGATTAAAAAAATGTCCAAATTGGTTATTCATGTGCTGATTCAAGCTCTGTAATGTCAGGGGAAATACAGCTCATGATTTCGGTAGACTTTGAGTTAGACCCACGCTTCGTGACATTGTCTGTCTCAGTATTATGCATCTTCTATTTCTCTGCTTCATCTGAGTTAAGGTTTGGTGCCCTTCTTGCTGCTCCTACAGAAAAATGCTGTAGTCACTACGACATCTGAGATGCATGCAATCTCTCCTTTATTTCCTTGAAGTTACTTCTGTGTTTAAATAATGTCAACTTTAATTGTGTTTAAGATGAAGGTAGAGGAAAACTGAGGAATTGACTCTCTGGTCTCATGGTTAATGCACTCCGATTTGGGATGAGGAGAGGTGTCAAGTTCAATTCTCTGCTTCAAATAAGGAGGATGGATTTGAACTTAAATCTTCTGTATTCCTGTGATTAACCCTGGGCAGCTGAATGAAGGGCTCTATTTCTCCCTTCCTCCTCCCAGTTGTGCTTTGATCTGATCAGGAAAACATTCAGGTCTGTGTGTTACGAATGGCATAAGGTATGTCCCTTCAGTCAGGGGATAAGCACTGCATCTCCCAAAAAGTAAGACTGAAGCCATAATATATTCCTCAGCATTTCCTTCTGGCAGTTGTAGATGGTGTCGTAAGCAGGCTGGCTTTTATCCAGGACTGCATGATCACTGCATCCCACTAAGAGCATGATGGACTTGAGAATACCACCAAGAGGCTGGTTCCAGAGGTGGTGTGCTGGTTTTGGCTGGGACAGAGTTAATTTTCTTCACAGTAGCTAGTATGGGTCTGTGTTTTGGATTTGTGCTGGAAACAGCATTGATAATGCAGAGATGTTTTCGTTATTGCTGAGCAGTGCTTACACAGAGTCAAGGCCTCTTCTGCTTCTCACCCCACCCCACCAGCTGACCCCAACTGACCAAAGGGATACCCCACACCATATGGCATCATGCTCAGCACATAAAGCTGGGGGAAGAGGAAGGAAGGGGGGGATGTTCAGAGAGATGGCGTTTGTCTTCCCAAGTCACCGTCAGGCATGATGGAGCCCTGCTTTCCTGGAGATGGCTGAACACCTGCCTGCCCATGGGAGGTAGGGAATGGATTCCTTGTTTTGCTTTGCTTGCGTGCATGGCTTTTGCTTTACCTGTTAAACTGTCTTTATCTCAACCCACGAGTTTTCTCACTTTTACCCTTCCGATTCTCTCCCCCATCCCACCGGAGGGCAGCGAGCAAGCGGCTGTGTGGGGCTGAGTTGTTGGCTGGGGTTAAACCACAACAGGTGGGAAAGCAGAGCCAGGCTGGCATCCATCCTCTGCATCTAAACCAATAGCCCTTAGCTGAGTTACCTGAGATGGGGATTATTTCATTCCCTATCATACTAGAGACGTATGCCTCCATTGGAGCGCTAGATGTAAAGCATGCCACAAACTACAAAGGAACATGACATGAACAGTCTGTAGTTTTCCTTGATGGTACCATGAGCAGGTCTCCCACTGATATCAGTTAGTAGCATCCAGCCTGCTGCCAATGCAAGAAGTCTATTTTTTAAGAGGCTAACAGAGGGAAGGTTGGAGAGTACCTTGCTATGGGAGCAGTCAGCATCCATCAAGAGCATGCTACAAATTCTGCAGGTGGTGTAGCTTGCAAGCTAAAGTACTGCCCAATGTCTGTTCCAGAAACATCTGACCTTAATTTGCTATGAATTATTTTCAAAGGGAGCTTGACTTCTTTCCAGCTAAAACGTTGCGACTAGAGAAAGAAAACAAAACACACAAGGGTTAAAAATGAGGCGGGATAAATAAATAAAGTATGTTTGATAGGATAATGATCTGAGACCAGCTGTTGCTGAACAAACATTTATTATTATAAATCATCAGAGGCCTAATAAAATATGGACTTACCAAAACAATACCAAACAAAAATGCTTATGTAATAATTAAATATGCAAAATTCACAGCTCCCTAGAAAATTAATTTTTTCAGGGGCAGGTCCAAATCTATTTCACTTGCATGCAAATCACTCATAGACAGCAGTGCAGAAAATCCTATGCTTTTGCTAAGATTTATTTAATCATTTAAAGCATGGTTTGTGTTGAGACAATGAAGACATAATTGTAAAATACCCCCGGTTATAACATGGCAGTGCTAGAGAATTCCTAACAAATGCTCACGGTGTGGCCTTCTTTCTGCTGGGGGAAAAAGTGGGACGTATTAAAAATGCTAGACATGACAAGCTGTACTAACAGGTGCTTGGGTAAACCTTAGATTGCCTTCCATGATTTATTTCTACCGGCTAATATTCCAGTATTGCTGGAATGCAGCACAAAGTAACCAAATTTGGAAGAACACAAAAAGCTACACAGAAGGAACAATGCTGGCTAGGAAGCTAGGCAATAGGAAAAGGACAGAGGTTATGAAATGTCTTCCATGTTAAAGTGTGTGAACGTGTGTGTTCACGTATGGTAGCAGAGAGGAGCCGAGTTCTGTTTTACGGAGCTATAACCAGAGTATATTAGCTCTCCTGGTGTGAGATCCTATGAGACTATAAGGCATAAATAGTTCTTGCAGAGTTAAGCAATATCAATGCATTCTCCCCAGGCAGAACTGAGATAAAAATAACTTGGTTTTTGTGAGAAGGGAGGGAAGCTAATAAAAAATTTTAAAAAACAACAAACTAAACAATCTTTTTAGATGGTGGCAACAGTTGAAGAAGCTGAGGTTGATGGTGAGATCATGAACACTTCAGCCTTCCCAGAACAAATGCCTGAGCCTTCCCACTGAAAGTCTATTTGTTGCAATGCAAAATGGCAGTATTTCGCTTTTGCAACTCCCCATTACTCTAAATGAAACCGAAGCTGCCTTGACCCCACTCTTTCAAACCTGAGCCTGAATGAAATGGCAAATTTAAATAAGACACTGTCTGAAAGCTGAAGGGCAACGGAGTTGTGAGCAGTAAACAGTGCTGGTGTAGCTCAGGGGATGGGAATATTTGCTTGCACGTTACACGCCATCACTTGTATTTACCCTATCTTCAGTCTCTTTCCCTGAAACCTCTCTTGAGAACCTGCACAGATAAGACTGCCTGAGCACTCTCAGCCTGTCAACACTCTGTGGCACTGCAGTGTTGCTCCCCAAAGGGATGCTTTTCCAAGGCATGGCTTTTGACAGTGGCATCCAAAATGACAACCCCTGTTCTGCTTGGAAGTTTCAGCAGCCTTTTGGTACCTCTTCCTGCCACTCCAGGTACTCACCATCTGTGTTGAATGGAAAGCAGTAGATGCTGTCAAGGTGCAGAGTAAAATAATAATTTCCCTTTACTTGGTGACAAGATCTTTGACTGGCATGGGGTTAAGATGAGCAGGTAGTGAGTGGCTTTAGAAAAGGAGCTGAAGATACCACAGAGTCATAAAGTGACATTTTAATCAAGCCTTGAGCAATTTGCTAATTACATTCAACTGCTCTTAAAGGAAAAACAGGAGTTGTCAGGATTTTGTAGAGACAAGCAGAAAATTGGTTTGGGTACACCGCTGATTATTATGAATACCTCAGTGTCATATTATCCAGGAAAGACACAGTGGCAAATCCTAGCAAAAGTCATATTTGCAATTTTCTTTCCAACTTCACTTTGGAGTAGGTTTGGTCACCAGTTTATTATTCTTTTTTTTTTCCTTGCAGTACGTCTTTTCTATATTTAAGTATGTATAATGGATCTGCTAAAAAACATCAGAGACCATTAAGCCAGAGAAGCATGAAATCAAGTAGAAATTATTATTTTAATTCTATGCACTTGTGCATAACAGTATGAACATGGTGCCAAATAAACATTCATCAGAACTCCAGCTAGTACTCAAGACAGTAATCTGATTTTCAGTTTGGAAGCAGGAAATACATGCCTGCATACATTTCAAGAGAAATTTACCTGAAAAAAACCAGCTTGTAGATATTCTGACAGGCAAAGAAAATGTCAATTACTCAATAGTAATTTTATTGTTAAAAAACTCTTCAAATGGCAGCACTGAGGCTTGACAGACAAGTACCAATCTGTAAACTTTGTTAATCATGTGTGCGATACAGAAACATAAGCTTGGTGTTCATTAACTTTACATGATCCTGCCTCATCATGAGCAGGTTCAGAGTCTCAGTCTCTCATGAATTTCTAAAGTGAATCTCCCGTTTGACTTGGTCTAGTCTGTGGCAGAGATCGTTGGTGTGTTACAGGCACGGGAAAATCAATGCCCTGATATGTACTGTGGTCTGTACAGATGTTCTGCCTTGCATTGAACCTGTAGGCATGGCCAAGGTGGGACAGAGTACAAGACAGTTTGAAAATCTATTTAACTGGTGATGGACAACTGGCCAAAGAGGAAGATCCTTTCACCCTAGAACAGACCAAAACTTGACATTTCTGTTTTGGGATAACAAAGATGTTATGAGACATGGATGTTATCTACCTAGGAAATACAATGTTGTTTCTCCTCTGTAACAGGACTAATTCTAAACTGCAGTATTAAACTTGCTCTAGGTGCATGTTATAGTAGACTTTGGTCAAAAATTTTGAATAAGTTTTTCCATCAACAGTTCTAGTTTGCCATTCTCTGATTCTCCTGTTAATTAAGGTATCATGCTCAGGGCTTAGGCACACAACGAAATTACCTCGTACCACCTACCTTCCAGCAGCGTTGGTGGGCAGGCTCTAAGCCTTGCCATAATGCGAAGTAATTTAAGTTCATGTAGCCTTTCTCTATAAAAGGCTAAGCTAATTTGAAATACCTCATTTGCCAGAAGCTAAGAGAAGGCACGTGGATAGTTGCTGCTGGTCAGTTCTGCTTGCTTATTTGTGTGTTGATCCTAAGAAAGGTGCTTGTTTGATATCTCCACACTTTTGGAAAAAAAAAAGGAAGTTACTCACAACTTGGATTCACTTGCTTTATAATGTAGCCAGCGGAGCCATTGGCCTCTATGAATCACAGAAACATGAAATCGCTGTATTTAGTGAGGCAATATGTAAATACACTATCAGGGACACATCCTGCCTATAGGCTTTGTAGCCTACCAACATAGCACAAGGTACTGATTTGTTTAAGATTCAGATATATGCCTGACTTCTTGCACCATGTACATCCTGTTCAACCCCAGTGATCTTCCTCTGTGTGTAAAGTGAAGTGTGTTCATAAATATGGAGAGGCTGATGTTTACAGCATCATGTGATGGGGAAGAAGCAAAAAATGCTTTACTATAATGATGTAAAGACTTGCGGTCTTGTCTCCAGTGTCGCAGGGAGACAGGAACTGAAACATGTTAAACCCTCTCCCAATTCCTTCACCATAAAACTGGTCTCTTCACTTGGCAATACCAAGCAACTTCTCAGCCAATACTCATGAAACTTACACTGAGGTCAGAAACGAAGTGGTTTCTCCTTCCTGTTTCTCCGAGTAGCCAGGAATAGCAGTTTATTTACAGTATAAACATTCAAGTGATTTTCAAGCTACAGCAGTTTTTTTACCAACAGCTGCCTCCATTATCCTAAAAATGTTCAAATGTGATCTGTAAAATGAGTCCTTGCCTCAAAACAAAAACTTGTTGTACACCGAGCTAAGAATAAGTGAACATGCCTGTATGCTTTCTTAGTCCTGTCACATTGTGTTTGCAAGACATATTCGTGAATAATAATTCTGACAGTAGAAATGGAATATATTCATCACAATTAGTCTTTTTTAAGTGCTGCTTCCTTGTCTCCACGGCCCACTCTGCCGCTCTTGCTTTCTTTTATGGAGCAGCTTACAGAGCAACATGAATTTCCTTGTGAAAATTCCTGCACTTTAAACGTAGCTGATTTTAGCCCTTACACGGCACCGAGGCTGCTGATGGAGCTGGGGAGGATGTGCCGGGCTGTGACTGCATGGCTCATGCTGCATAGTGTGTCTACACAAAAGAGGAGTTCCCTCTGAAGGGCTTAAGGGAGA
Source organism: Fregata magnificens (assembly GCA_013389945.1). Taxonomy (NCBI): domain Eukaryota; kingdom Metazoa; phylum Chordata; class Aves; order Suliformes; family Fregatidae; genus Fregata; species Fregata magnificens. The sequence continues at coordinate 32,871 of WAAD01031135.1, forward strand.
TGACCTCCAGCAGTAATGGATGCAGGGCTGCTACTGCCTAGCCTACACTCAATTAATTCCTTTTAAAGAAAGATCTCTTTTACAGGAAGACAGCTATGGTACTTTTAGAAAGGTAAGTAGAGTAATGCTCTATTACAAGCTAATACAGCTATTTCCTATCTGTAACAGCATTTGAATGCCATCACTACAATGCAGCTCGGTGAGAAGGAAAGGGACCCATGCTTTCTGGACAGGCATTGAAACCCAGGGAAATAGGGCATTCCCCAAGGGTCTTAAGGGAACCTGCTGAGGAGAGTCTAATCTGGGCTCCCTGAATCCCAGCTTGATATTTGAGGCACTCAACAATCTTTCTTCACAAGTCTCTCTGCCTTTAAAAGGGCTCTGAGCACATGGGCAATTCCTGGGTGTGTCAGCAACCCATTTACAGCTATTAATAAATTCAGTAGACAAAAGGCGAGGGAAAGTGGTAAAACAGAGTAGGCCATCAAAGCTCGAGTTTATAGAGAAAGAAAATAAATAGCGGAAGCAATTGAAAAGGAGAAAGTCTTCTCAAGTATTTTATGTCACTTAAGTACGATCTTGCTGAGCATCCTTGAAGAACAGAAGCTAGTCTAATAGGGAGAAAGCACCAGCCTCTTCCTTCCCAGATAAATAATCTGATGTAGTAGATGATACATTATAATTGAAAGCTGAATATTTCAATAGCTCTTCTCCTCACTTTCCAGTGGTAGGTTGGTTTAATGGTCATGGTTTAATACCATCAGACTAGAACTGCACTGGGCCATTCCCCTTCAGTGATAAGTGGAGAAGAGTTCCCGTGGTTTCTGTGTAAAATGCAAAGTAAAGCATCTCAGCCCACATGCTGCCTTTCAGCAGGGAAATAAATGGCTGTAAGAAAAGGATGAAACAATATTTCCCTGCTTTCCTTGCTTTTCTGGCTTCTTGATGTTGTCTGTGCTGCCCTTTGCTCTGTCATCTCTCTCCCCGGCTCTCAGAAGAAGGAGGGCACTGTGGCATACTAAAGAGCTGAAGGCAGTTAATGAATAAAAAAACGGAGAATGCACTTTCACAGACTCCGTAATTTCAGAAAATGCCTTACAGAAGGGTAAGGCACCTGAAATCCCCAAAGTTTCAAAGAGGGAAAAGAGGCATAACTCTTCTCAGTTTGCAGTGTGTGAGAAGGAGCTGTGAACTCAGGAGGGTCTCCTGCTGGCGTTATGGTGGTGACATCTTCCATAGCCCTCACAGTAACAGCTTTCACTCCTGCTCTTTCACTTTTAAGGGTACTTAGGTCCTCTGGGGCAGTTCCAGCCTTGGCCCCGCAACCCTTGTGGTTTAGGTTCCTGACCCTGAGAGGAAGCCATAGCCCTGACGTGTGCATCCAAACTCTTTACACCGCACACAGGAAGGCAAAAAAACCCTCAGCAAAGCCAGAATATCCACAGCTGTGTGGAAAATGACCTGGAGCAGCTTCCTAGAGCTTCAAACCCCAAAGTCACTCAGGCCCTTCCTGCATCTCCATTCCTGACACCTGCTCTGCCTGTGACTGCTTGTGCCAACAGAGTAGCCAACCTCCCGCCTCACCTCCTGCTAGATTAGCTGACCTACAAGAACTCTGGTCTCTAAACTAATAAAGAAGAATACTATAAATGTACCCTATACTGTTGTCTTTGCTGAGGAAATTTGCTGATGCTGTATCTGTTTAGGTGATTGCCATCAATAAAAGTTGCTTCAGAACAGGGAATCTGCAAAATACACAACCCAAACTCATAGTCTACGTTAAATGCAAGTCATGCAAGACGTAGTTGTATATGTGATCACCATCAAAAACACTAGCTGGGAAATGGAATAAGGACAACTAGTAGTATCTTTAAAAATGCTGCATAATTGGCAGCATAATAAGAAAGAACTATGTAGAAAGCTTATTTGGAACAAGATAAGGAAAGAAATGTACAATATTGCCTTTTATTAATTTCTGGTAAGACTCCAGATTTTTTTCTCAGTGCCGTTCTCCTAAATAACAGGTTATATCACTCATTTGATGTGCACTGTACTCTCGGTGTGGTGTTGAAATCTTTCCAATAAGACAGACAAAGCTTGATGCTGCAGATGCTCTTTGACATCCCCTTGCCCCTGCTCATGGACTGTGGTGGGTGGGAGAACATACCCTTTTGCTCACCAGTACCTCAACCGAACAGAGGCAGTCTCTAGCAAAAGGAAAGTTTAGCTGATCAGATGAGACCACACAAATACCAGAAGAACCCGCGCTCAAGCCAGACAGGCACATTTCTGAAGATAAACCTGAAGCAAGCAACTGTATGGTTTTATTTAATACGTTCCATGTGGGAGAAGACATCTCCCTGGGGCTTCGGTTGAACACTCCCCAGTTAAACCACCTACAAGTTAGTCCTCGCAGGCAACAGGTAAGCAGCAAGACACTATACCCCCTACAGTGTTGCTTTAATATGGAAGTGGAAAAGGAAGAACATTCTGCAACTGTGTAAGCCTCTTCCCTAGCAGGGAGCTGGCTCAGGAACCAACGGCTCTCAGCTCCTCTGTTTCTCCTCTTGCAACACATTTCTTAGCCACTCGAACACCCTGTGATAGGTACCTTGGCCCACACACCTCGCACGTCTGCACACACGCTACAAAATTTTCATTTAATCTATCAGGCAAGGAGCTTTGGGCTGGTTGTAGGACAGCAATGCAGCTAACCATTCTGTCCTTTAACTCCAGCAGCTTTTTCCATGTAATATTAGCATAGGTTTGGAAAAGAACTGACTGTGCATGAACTAGTGCCTTCGTATTCATACACCTGGAATGTATTATCTTCCCAGCATGGTTTGCTGTCTCTTACAGAAGAGGATGGCAGAGACGAGAGGAAAAGTAAAGCAATCAAGAATTTCAAAGTGCCTAACTTATTTGGAGCTTTTCATACAGTTTCAAACAATAGCGAGTAGCCTCTAGTTCCTCCTGGGTTGCCATGGATTAGGAGTGGTTTAGTACTACCTCCTTAACCCTGGTGCTTATTAACACCTAGCTGGGCAGGGAAAAACAGTGGAAGAGATGTTTCGGGGGTGTTTGCTAGGATTTAAGATCTTTTGAGCTAACTATAAACTTCATTTTAGTCCTAATGTAACAGAGCCATCAAAGTGAAGTATTGATTAAACTGCAACACTAGGCGGGCTGGAAAACTCAGTTTCAAGGTAAACCTCTGACAATTTTTCACAGCAAACAAGACCTCCCTGACAGCACTCTGCCTCCCGTCAAGGGGCTGGTGACATGCCCAACCTTTGCTGCAGAAATCTTGTGGGCTGGCAGCAGCGGGAGAGCTGATGGCAGCCAGGGACCAGGCTGCATGCTATCTACTGAGTGTTATCGGCTTAATTACAGTAAATGTCTGTGTTTGTTTATATGCTGCGACTTTTTTTCCTTTCTGCTGCTTTGCTTTTCTCTTCCACATCGCTGGCACCAGCTCCACTTCACTTCTAAGTGTCTTTCCCCTGGATCATTCAGATTGCAATCTCTTTTGCTGGTTGTTTTTGTTGTGACCTCTTAATTTCCTGAATTTCTGACACATTATTTATTTCTTGTTGACATGTTGGAAAGAATAAAGCAACAGGGAAAACAACAGAGAATGATGCTGAAACTACATTTGTCTGTTGATCTTCCTCTTCAGCCCCTAGTGCTCTTTGCAAAGGAGAACAATATTATTCCCACTTGATGCCTTTCCCCAACCCCAGTTTTTCTATTTGTATTTACTTTCTGCAACCTTGGAATTACTCAGCAGGCAGTACTGAGAACAACAGCTAGAGTAACAAAAACCTCTTCTGCCTAGCAACTTGTTGGAAGAGGGCTAAAAATCTCTGCAAAATAGCATTGTAGCTTTCAAGTATTTCTTTGGTTTTAACAGTTTTTATAATCATTCGTATTATATTGAAACACAGGGGGGAGCAGAGAGGTTCTGAAGTTTTTCTTCAAAAAAAGGAATCTTCAATTTCTTCTTTCTCTTTCCTGAACCAAAGCTGGTTTAATTTTTCTAAACGCAGAAGGAGTAGCTCGTGTGAATCTCCAGCGAGGAGTTAGGCACTGAATTGATGAATTCCACCATGGTCCTTTGAAAATCCCAGCTGCAGTGCTCAGCTCAGCACTGTATGATTTGTCTTCACTAGGGCTTTTTAAAAGATATAATCTAAAGACATATGAGTAGATAAGAAGGGTGATTGATTGCAATGTTATTACTAATAATACTTCATGTTAAATTGCACTTTTTTTTAATCTGCCCTATGTCATTGTATGCTCCTGTTCATAAATTTTAAATCCGTCTTTACATTTCATGGAGAATTTTAAATAGTCTGGTTCAGTAGTAAAATCCATTGAACAAAATTTAATCTATTGTGATCTTTCAGGTATAACACACAAAAAATGGTTTAACGTGATAACAAGGCTGTGCCGCAAGAAAACTTATTTAGAATATACAGAAACAACACAATCTCTGTGAATCCTGGGTACTTTAATACCTAATTAAAATCATTCATTTCTAATGTAGACATATTTCTGTGTCTTTATTTTTTTCCCTACTGATGTTACAAATGCTACATTCTTATCTTACCTAGTTTTTCTAATTTAATATGGATTTATTCTTAAGCAGTTATCACATGATAACTGATCAACTAATTTCAAATTCTACTCGAGAAAGGCACATAAACAGACATTAAAAACCACAGCTAACATTGTGAGACGGCAGTGAAAATTGTAGTGGTGGAAACATAAATTCAGGCTAATTTTATTCTAATTCTACAGGAATACTTCTTTCAAAACATTGCATCAATTTCCAAATCCATTTGTTGTTCATTATATCAGAGGATAATGAAACCATTTAATACACTATAGCCTGTCATATGTACTTCTCTTGGTGTTTCATTTTAATTTAGCAGTACTTAGTAGACACTTGACTGATTGTCATTCTTAAATTTAATAGGCAAAATCTATCTTTATCTTGTTCTTTTCTATAGATTAATATTAATCTTATTCTAAGATAAGTTTCTACCATTAAAACAAAAAGGATTTCTTGAAAAAAAATCTTGTCTAGCAGAGTTATCTAGATCATGTGCTTGCTTGTTGGAAAAGGGCTGAAAATTTAATAAATCCTCCAGCCTTCTGGAATGGTATAGCTTGATAGAACAAAAAATGAGATGGACAAAATTAGCCCAAAGAAATGGGGCTATCAAGACCACCCTAAGACTGAGTTAAGATAATAACTGGTGGAAAAGAGAAGAGGGTCAGGAAAGAATGGAATAAAATTGGTGGGTTGGACACCAGGACTCATTAGATGACAAAATAAAGGCAATATTGATGTTTCCATTCATTGCATCCATGGAGCTTCCTTAGACATGAGGCTTTTGGCTGTGATTAGAAAGGTGAACTGTAAGAAAAGCTGCATTTAAAAAGGAGACTTGGAAATCACTAACATCTGTGCTTGTGGTGTCAGACACTGAGGTGGTCCCTAGGCGGCCGTCTGCAGCGCATGGGAGATGCAGGCACATAAGCTCACCTCCGGAGCAGCCACAGCTGCTCACCAGGAAACACCAGCTGCAGAACTGTACTTTAAGACCAGCTTTCTGCTCCAGGCATTTCCGTCCATACCGAATTTGTAGGCCTTTTACTCTGGGTGCCTAATGGTTATAGCTAGAGAAAACCAGCTTCGTGTTTAGGAGCCTTTGAAACTACAGGTGTTAATCCCCAGTGCATCCCCAATATCAGAGGGAGAGCTTTGGCCAGAGGATAACCTGTAAAGAGGGAAAACGTCACTATTGCCACTGTCCTATCTCACCTCTCTACTACAAAAGAAGAGCCATCCAGAACCACGCTTTGAAGATGTCAACAACTTTGAGATACTTTAAAAAAGCTTCAAGGAAGTCAACTGAGATTTGCATAGAACGACTTGCTTCCGCACTCTGGTTGTCATGATTAAAGCAGTTCTGGGTTAGAGCTGAGGTGAAACTCTCAACCCTTCTATAGCAAGATTTGGGGATCACAGGGTGAGAATCAGGGACAGGTAGATTGTACCCAGGCCTTGGCATGGCCATATGGTTCCTCACCTGGGCTGGAGGGGGAACCTGCAGAGGGACCTCAGGAGGACACCTTCTGCAGGGCATGGAGTATGAAACATGGGGTTTGCTGTCAACTCTGCTTCATATGTCCTTCTCTTTTTTGTCTTATTTCTTCTTTCTTATCTCTTTCTCTTTACCTTCTGTTTAGTAAGAGCCTGGCTTAATCAACCAAGACTGCATCTTTTGCAACATTGCTGTGAGCCTGTGACCAATGAGACAGCTAAAGGCAACGCCCTGAACAGCCCAGCGCTACTACAAGTCTTGCAAGTGGCTGATAAGAGTCTGCGCTGCGCTTGAGTTCCTCCAGCTGCTATTGTGAATTTTATAAATGAGTTTAGGAACTGTGGGGGAGTTCCAGGAGGCTGGGAAAAGCAAATGTTGTTCCAGTATTTAAAAGAGTAAAATGAGATGACCCTGGTAATTACAGGTTTGTCAGACTGATGCTCGTCCTGGAATGGCTGATGTAGAATTCGATTAATAAAGGATTAACAGTAGAAATCTAATTAATGCCAAACAACGTGGGCTTAGGGAAAGCAGATCCTGTCAAAATTACTTTTTTGTGAATGAGATTACAAATTTTGTTGATAACCATAATAATGTTCATGTAATAGCCTTGTATAAAGCATTTGACTTGGTACTGCTTGATACTGATTGAAAAAATATAGGGATACAAAATAAACAGTTCACGTAAAATGGATTAAAAATTGGTTGACAGGGCTCAGACTAACTCTAATAAGTGATCTTTACTAGCCAGGTATTTATTTTTCTGATGGACTCCACGAATTTCTTATCCCTTTTTTATTTTAGGCATTTTATTTATGATTTCAAAGGAAAAATAGTTGTTACTGAGCAAGTCCGCAAATGACTTTTGGAAGAATGCTTAAAAAGAGGAGGACGAATCACTGATAGAAAACTATACGGACCACCTGTTTGCAACCAGATTAAGAAACAGGCATTTTAGTACAACCATATGTAAAACCATACCTAAGAAGAATGAATCTTCGCTGATGTCGAGCTCGGCTCTGGGAAACAGTTAGAAATTCTAAAAAAGCCCTTAGGGGTCATGGTGGCTAACCATGCTGAACATGAGCTTCCAACATAGTAATGGGTAAGATTATGCTCCATACTTTTTTTTTTTTTTTAGTTTAATATGGATGAGCACACCATGTTACTAATATAAATTACATTAATATATTAGCAAAACCCATCAGCGTTGCATTCCACGCTGGCCAATAAATGTCAGACCCTTGGCAGGGCTCCAGCTTGGGTTACATGTTCATAAGACTCTTGCTCTGATCTAACCCTGGGCTCTGCCTCCATCTCTGTTCACACAGTTCTGCTGAATCCCTTGTATCAGAGTTCATGATTGCTCGACCGCTAGGAGAATGGTTTGAGCTAATATTCTGGGGAGAAGAGACAGATTTCTACTATGAGATCAGTGATGTACGGACCAGGAAAACTGAAATGGGAATTAAGGGGTTGGTCTGCCCTAAGGGGCACTGAAGCAGCTGATGGTGTCATACCTAGTTCTTGAATTCGCAGATGGGAAGGATGGGAATAGTGAAAGGACCTCAAAGATGACTTGTTAAAAGATTTGGGATTACTTGTCTTAATTGGACTAAACTCCTATAATCTCAGAATCGGAGGGGTTAAGCTGTTAGTCCAAATCTAGCATGTCCATCAGTCCCATCTTCTCTATGATTTTCTGTGGCTGTAAATCCCTTAGTCTGTTCTGCAAGTTGACAGCAGCCCTTATAGGAAGAGTGGATTGCGAGCATTTTAACTTCATATTTGGCCAGTAGAAGCTCCAAAAAAGAAATATGTAGTCCTTAAAATGGAAAAGTTTGGACCATCATGCAAGAAATCATTAAAGTTTTAATCGCTCACTGTGAACAGGGAACGCAGATATAAGAAGTTCATTCTTCTAGTTTAGTAGTGGTTAGGAATTTAAATCACTCTAGAAATATCATCAGTGCTTGTAGTTAAGGTGATTAACTGTTGGAGAATAGGTTGTGGCTGATTCTCTGTCAAGCTTGAGACTACAAGTTTTCCTGGATGATCTGCTCTAGTTCTCTCAAGAATTAATTCAGGAGAGCCTCATGGTCTGTGTTAGGCAAAGCACTGTAAATGCCCTCCAGCCTTTCAGTCTGGCTCTGAAGTCAGGTTGCAGAAGAAAATCCATACCAATTAGAGAAGCTGTATTTGTGATGTGTCCCGTTTATTGGTTTCAGTGGGGCTTTAGGAGGTTGGGGCTGTATTTGCTATGTTTATATTTACTGTTCTCATCTGTAGCCTCGAATTCTTTTATCTCCAAGATTTAGGTTCAGTAGCAGACAGTTCCAGAACATCTTAACTATCTTCTCATTTCCTCCAAAAGATTAATTATTAGCCTGTATTAAAAAAAAAAAAAAAAAAAAAAAGGTACCAAATGGAGAGTTGTCTTTATAAATATCTCTTGAGCCTGAGATAAAGGAGATAAGGCTTAGGACACCTGATGTGTAGACCAATTAACTAGCACTTCTACTTTCACATGTTCTAATAGAACATTTCTTCAGCATTTTAATAACCTTTAGGCATATGTTTGAGGTGCTTATTGCAATGAGATTAAGGCTGAGGTCCTTGAAACCCTCAACAATCTTTTACTTTTTATTAGACAGCGTTGTGTTCTAATAATGTTAAAACCTTTTAATTCAGTGAAATAAATTTACTCAGAAATTAATACAACAGAACTGTCACTTGTCCTTTACCTGCAAGAGGGGAAATTAAAGCTGACTTTCCAGAGGAACTTGCAGTAATGCTGGAGCTCTTTTGAAACTTTGGTCAAGAATATCATAGAGGCAGCTTAACTTTCTCTTAAGGATTTAAATCTAGGATTATATCAAATTATTCCATAGTAAAATATAAATAAATGAAAGTATAGGATGAAAATCTGGCCTTTTTATAGTAAATAGGAGCTTCAGCTGTATTTTACTCCACATCGGTGGGGGGTGCATGTGTAAGATGCGCCTAGAAAACCTTGGAGCTTACAGAGGTGTTAAATATCCAGCTTTTGCAGAAATCCCATAGCTGCTGACTTTCCTTCAACAATGTCCTCTGTCTCGTGGCTACGTGATATCCAGCTCTCAAGCAGGACTCTTCATCAACAGGTAGGCCTCAAGGTTCTTGATAAAAGAATTGATTCCAAAGTACTTTATATTAACATCGCAATTAAAATTTAGCAGACCAGAAGTATTAGAAGAAAAAGCCAACTTTTGATGGTTTTAAGAATTTGACGGATCAAGTAAAAAAGCTCTAGCATAAGGTCAGCGAGACATTGTATAGGAAATGGAAGTTTGGGTTTTGCACGATGACTTTGGAAACACTATCTCTCCTGAGGGTGGCTGACGTTGGAGGAAAAGAATTTAAAAGAATGTGGTTCAAGTGATAAAATCCACATACCAAACTGCAAATTATTGCCTGTTTTCATTATTCACATTATGATTCCCAAAACACCATTTTTCTTGGTGCTTTAATTATTTTCTCCATCAACACGTCTAAAGGTTCATTTGAGGCTTGTGAACCTAAGAAACTTTTTTAACAAAAAAAAAAGTAATCAGAGAGGAAGATTGTTTTGCAGGACTGATTCTCTCAGGTATTTCAAATGCCAGGGATAAACTCTACAAGTCCATCGGCAGCAAATGTGAATTTAGCCTGAGTCCAGGATAAGCACTAGGCCCATCTAGAATTTGCTATAAAAACTGCCAGTTGACTGAAACTAAGGTTGAACTCTCCTTTCTAAACATCCTGTGTGTGAGAATCGACATACCTTCAAACAGGAGTGCCTGATGGGACAGAAGCAATGATTCCTACTGCAAGAGCCATGCTTGGAACCTGCCGGCACTTCTATAGCTGCAGATTAGAGAGTGGCCATCATCCCCTCCTGTGAATACGTTCAGATTGCGTTGGAGCAGAGTCATGCAATCCCCCTTGATTTCAATAAAAGTTGTGTGGCTGAAATTAATGTCAATACGGGATATGCACAGGCATCAAGGGGAGAATAGACTTCACAGTCTGCTAATTAAAAAATATTCCCCTATTGTACCTTTCCCTAGAACCCCACTCTTATAACCAATTTACTCTGCAGAACTGATTAGCATACTAATAGCATTCCCTCCAGTTCACAAATAGGACTCCAGTTGAGAATATCCATTAAGTGTAAAGTTATATAACCTGTGAGGTGCAATACGGGAAGTAAAACTTGTTAAAGGTTTCCTTTAGTATGAGTTGACTTTGTTACATCTTTCTGCTTTTCAGCTTTATTTTTGAATGTTCACATAATAATAATTTCCAGGTGTAGAGTGCTCAATTCAATACCTGAGGAGGCACACCAAAGACATCTTCCAACACGCACTTCCTTCCGAAATTCATTTTTAAGTTTCTTTTAGACTTCGCTTTGTGTCTTTACCTGATTCCCCTTTACTCTTTCTTGCTTTTGTTTTGAAATCTTCCCCTTTGCTTCTCTCTATGTTGTTATCTTTACTTTTCTGATTTTCTCAAGGCGTAGAAGTGTCTATGTCATTCTTCATCCCTTACAAGCAGCCATACTCTTTCTTTTGGCTCAGCGGGTTTCAGCGGGGATTCAGTCCTGGAAGTGTTTTCAACTGAGCACTGAGAAATAAATATTAAAAAAGAGTAGGGCTGTGTGAAGTTTCCCCATCAGTGCTGCTTCCCAGGGAACCCCTATGTTTTCTAATTGTTTTCCACACAAAACAAGTACCATTCACGAGACATAAACTTCCCTTTGAAAGAAAAAAAAGAGAAATGCCATTAACAGAACTCTGACATAATTTGGCTCCAAACAATAAATATTTCAATACACATGTTCTCCAATAACTTTCCTGCTACAGTTTTCCTGGATCCTAGTTTTTTTCTCCATGGCTCAACTGAGATATCAGTTGATTTCACTCCCCTTAGGAGTCAGGATTTCACTCCCCTTAGGAGCAGGGCTGAGAAAAGTAGCTGTGCTACAAGAACGGGCATCTCTCTTGGAGGTTGTAGATAAGGCACTTGGTCATGCCCCCCTTTTTAAGTCACTAGGCTGGTCACAAGGAGTTGAAACACTCAACATAACCGTCTCTGTAGTAGGTCAAGCCATCCCACCTTTGACAGCGTACCTCCAAGGGTCCAGACATTAGCAAAGCATTGGCAGACACAAGTGGAAAAGCAAAAATTGTTAGTACAAAATGAAAAATGTATCTTGAGAGAGCATCATGATCTCTGAGAGCAAAACAGAATGGGACCATGTGAATAATGTCTCTTTGTGATAAGCTTCTAAAATCCTCGCTGGAGAATGATCTGATCTTTTTCCATAAGCTACTGTGATAGTTCTCCATAGCAAAGCCGAGGCTGTGAAAGTGGTTAAACAGGAGCTGGATGTGAGGAGGCAAGGCTCAACGAGAAAACCACTTCTGTTTTTTCACATATAAGCTAGCTAGATAAGACAGGACTGTCCCAGGAAGTATGACAAGTTAAGGGATTATTTTCAGGCCAAACCATGAAGAATAAATCAGGGATGATTAAAAAGCCTAACGTTCAGAAAGTAAGACAATATTTCCTTCCTTCGGGCATAAGGTAAAGGGAATCTATATTTAAAAATATGTATGCAGACAGATATTTTGCTTAAATGGGTTTACATTGTTCTAACTGATGTGAGGGCTGCAGCTTCCTTTGACAAGGATAGTGGAGACATGTCAGACTAAGGCAGAAATGTTTGTAGGGACCACCTAATAACCATCTCACTGATGTGATGGCAATATCTTATTACTCGTAGTGAATAACAGGGTCAAAATACCTGCTTGCTGAATTATAGAAATAGCAGGGACTTACACAATTTAGAATAGACTCAAGTTTGAGAATCCTTCTTTTCTGCCAAGGTCCCAAACTCTTATAATCCCTTCCTCTTGATGCAGCACTGCTTTGAGAAACCTATGCAGCACTGCCGTTTGCCGTGGGGGCTAATATAGAAATAATCTACCTGTAATTAAAAAAGATAGATATCTTCCAGCTCAAAGATTACAGCTCATTACTTTCCTTGGTCTCATGTGAAAAGCAGTCTCATCTATCTTGTCAAAAAATGTAATCCAGGAGTCTTGCCCATTTGAAAAGCATAAAAGTTTTACAGGAGGACACTCAATAGGAAAAAGGGCTTGTGTTTGATATAGAGAGAGGGAGAGAAAGTTATGGCCTTCAATACGCCGTAACATTACGAGCAACTGGGCATGGCCCAGACTGATGGCAAGGAAGCAGATGACTGCGATCGCTTTGTCGTTAGTTCAATCCATGTTGTTCTCCAGAATATTTTAATATCTGATATGATTCATTATGACTTTAATGCAACCAAAAGTGGCAGCTGAAGAGAATTCAGGATTATGTGTCTGAACGGCTGCTGCGTACTTTGCTGTGCTAACTCCTTGATTGAAAGAGCCACGTGGAGAGCAAGGGACAGGGAAGATCTTTCTCCACGGAAAACGGGTGGCACAACAGCACTTGTTTAATGTGCTGTAAATGGAGAGTAGGAACATGTCATTTTGCCGAGATAGCCTGGAAGAGCTCACTGTGTGCGTTTTGTGTTTAAGGGATGTTACGGTGAGTAACCCAAATTGCTTTAGTGTCTCATGAAATTGCATCTTATTGCAATTGCTAGCAAGACACGCAGGCAGTTTGTTCTGAAAGTTTCCTAACGCTTCCAGTTACCTGATACTTCCCGAAAGTATAGAACTGTCATTGATGGATTATTGAGAAGTTTAAAATACGAAATTCCAAACCAGAGATGGCTAATGAACATTTCAGTGCATGCTATATTTTACCATCTGTGGGTTAACTGTGGTTTCTAAACCAAACGTCCATAAACGACTTGACATATGCTTCATCCATTGTGCACAGCCCCATTTAAAACAAAAAAAACCCACACATGAAATGCTAGCTAGAAAAGCGATTGTAGGGGAAAAACTCATTGTCGTGGTTTAACACCAGCCGACAACTAAGCACCACACAGCCAAAACCAGGCCACGCATCTTGGTCCGGCTCCCGTGAAATAGTTCATGTACTGGCAGTCTGTTATAAGTAAACACTTGCACACTGAAAGCTATTATGAAGGGCAGGGCAAAAAAGGCAAATCCTTTGACAGCTAAGGATTGGAATCAAGTCTTCAAAATGGTGATGATAAAGTAAAAGAGTCAAATAAAAAAAAAGAGAGTCAGACCTCAGTTGATCAGTTGATGGCAAAGATGTGTCCCTGAGGAAATCTGGGGAGTGGAAATAAGAATCTGTTACTAGAATATAGAAGGAGAGAGTAAAAAAATTCAGAAAGCTTGTCTATTCTTTTACTTGTTGAAGCAACTGTAAATTTTTTTTTTGGTTAGCTTGTAAAACTCTGATCTGTTACTCCTATGTGCCAGTCTTCTGCTCGCCCTTGCTGTGCTGTACTGACATATCGCATTGTAGTTCGCCTAATTGGAGCTATTTGAGCCTATTTCGAGCATCTTTAGCAAAGGAGAATATATGGGAAAATAAAGCAAGTAGTGCTAAGGGAAGAAGAGTTTCACATGAGATGCTCAAGAATTATATCACTGTTAAGGTCTTGTGTAAGCTAGGGCAAAAGGTTGCAGTAGAATATGTGAAGCAAACCTACTGGAAACGTCTCCTGGGCACGAGGTATTTTAACATGAACAGCTTAACACACATAAAAAGCTGTGTGCTCCTTAAACTGTTACCAGTCTTTAAATCTTGGGCTAGATAGTGCCCGAGTGATCAATTCTTAAGCATACGGCTTGCTAGCCTCTAATGTGGGAGTGCAGAAAGTGTGTTAAAATGCAGATCCCCCTGCTTTCAGTGAAGGCTGTGGCAAGGTGTCCTTTAACTTCTGATCTCAGCAGTATCTCTTCTCCATTTGGCACAACACTTAGGGATGTGATTTAGAAGGAATTAGAAAAATGAAAGACTTATTAGGGAAACAGATCTGTTATTCAGGTCTGTTTATAAGTAATGAAAAGGGATAAAGTGACCAGACAGTGAGTGAGCAGCATAGCCGAACTAAGGACGTTACATGAATTTCCACAAAAATCTTGGCGAGTCTCCTTGAAATACACTATATTCGAGTGCGTTTCACTTACATAAGTAACTGTTGCCTATTAACCCTATAAAGAAGTGTTCCACAAGAAGATGAAGTAAAAAATTAAGGTTTTTAAATGTCCCAAAGTTTTAGCCCAATTGCTTGCATCTTCAACAATTGTGGTGTTTTGGACTTGAGTTTCCCACTAAGATGAAGTTGCAAATGTAAAAAACATTATTTTTGGTGGAAAATATGGACATAGACTATATAATGAAATGCAACATCCATAATGTAGGTAAAATCAAAAACTGAACCTGGTACCTAATGAGAAGTGAGTGGAAACTCTTACTGTTGTTTCACCTAATGATAAAATCTTTGCTGTGGAGCTGTAAAGTCATACCGAGATCAGTGGTTTGATCATCTTAATTCGTAACCAGCTACCTGTTCCAAAATGTTTTAATTCAGTAACAGGCTTTCCATCAGCATCAACTTTCAATCTAGAATGAAAAGGCCCAAGACGTGAGTTTGAAATGCAGCCAGTTAGACTTCCTAATTTGTTGTCATGCCAAGTTGAAACATATTTTAGCAGAGAAAAAGGCTCAAATGCTGTTTTCAAATCTATTTTATCCTTTATGCTTCAAAAAGGTTCAATTACATGTCCATTATGGTAGCAAATAATATGCCATTTTATCTATTGAGAAGTTGACACATTTCATATGTTACCTTTTGCCAATAATTAAAAGAATTCAATGTATTTATTTGTTGCTTAATTTTTTTTAGAAATTAACATAAAATAATTAGTACTGCTCCTTCGTACCAAGTAAAACATTTTATGTGCCAAGGTATTTCTGGTTTGTACTCTAATTAGAGAATTTTGACTTGAACAAGAAGGTAAGCAATCAATGTACTAAGTAGAGGAGCAGCTGTTATCAATATTCTATGTTTTCAGATAGATGGAGACACACAAGATACCAGTGAGGTGATTACAGTAAATGGTTGGAAAAGTGCACAGTCTTTTGAGCCTTGTTAGTAGTGTGGGAAAGGTGAACTTTCTGGAAGATTCAGTGCAGTTTTGTAGGTATTTATATGCAGATGCTTCCAAGGCTTGACAAAGATCATTGGAGAAGGTATGTGAAGTTGGCTAGCAAACACTGTGCTTTGGCAACCACTCTCCTCCCCAGTCCTTGTTTATGAATTAAAAGTGGAGTCCTTTTTTGGGGGGGGACGGGGAAAGGATTGTGAAGTAATGATTCAAAATAATGTGAAAGAACACTCACTGTTGCATAAAACATTTGTATTAAGTTTGGAATATGTGCGACTTGTTTGGCAGCAAGCACAGCAGCACAGGATGCGGCTCTTTCCAAATCACTTGGTGAGTCTCAGCTGTGGATAGGAAATTAAATGATGTCTTGAGGTATTCTAAGTAAAAGCAAATTTTTCTGCTCATTAAAAATACACTGCCTTAAAGCATACATTATGAATCTTGTGTAACATTGTACGTAAACTCTTTAAACATTGGTAGTCTGCGAATCTATGGAAATAATGAAGAATTGTGCGGAGATGCTTGCCTTCTTTTCCATAAAGACAGTGATAGATGTGGTCTTGAAAATATAATGGCTGAACAAAGCTTGTTCATAGACAATCTGTTCTAAGTCAGGGTTTATCTAGTACAAAATAATTTAAAATAATCTTGCCGAGTGATTTGCTAATTCACACTAAAACGGTTTCTACACCTCCCATAACACTGTGAAACAAATCAAAGGGGAGCTTAAACTGTCCTTAGCTTATTATGTCTAAAGATCTTTAAACTTTTTGATTAAACATGAAAAAAAAATCAGCCACCGGTTGCTACATTCAAGAAGGTAATGTCCTGCACCCACAGAGTATAATGACTGTCTGCCCTACTATAAACTGTCTTATTTTCTCTTATTTTCTTTTCCTAGCGATATCTTTTCACCCTTCAGAATCCCAGCCAGTTCATGTTCTTTCTCACCTTTACATTTGAAAATAAGATTTATGCATACTTGAACCAACTAATTTTTAGTTCCCTTAGTGTATCCCATCTCCCCTCTGTCTTCTTCCATTGTGAATACTGATCAGATAGGTACAATGCAGATGGAGAAATAAAAAGCACTTTTTTTTCTTTTGAGGATTCCCTTAGGAAGGTCATAATCTTTGAAATACTTTTGTTTGGTTTTAAGGGGAAAGGTGCGCGAGTTGTCTGGGTAGTCGGAATGGATGTGGCTTGTTTCTATTTTCCTGCACTTTCAGAATGGGCAAACTATTTCTAAAATTTATGAAAGTGAGTGATTATTTCAATAGTGCACTGAGTCCAAACCTTACCAAATAATAAAATATAGCTGTGACTATGACCAAATAGAGCTGAAGATTTGCAGGGAAATACTCCACATAGTCTAGCCTGCTGGTCATGTTTTCAGGTGCCTTTCTAGTTAGACAAGTTAGTGTGCTAACCTGTCTGAATATTTAAACTATCCTAGACTAATACATACTTCTTCCATAACTAGAAATTAAAAACACTTTTTTCTTTTTTGTCTTAAAAGACCATTGAGGTATGCTAGATAGGTAGATGGCACTTCTAGTGGGACATTAGGTACGAAAGACAAAATTCCACCAACGGAAAAATGTTGAAGTTGTATTAACATCATCTGACATCAATATGACTGAAACCATCATCTGTATTAGAACAGCATTATTTTTCAAGATGCAACTAATATTTCACTATTTTTTTTGTGTAGCCATAAAAGAGAAGGCTGTATTCTCTCTGTAAGGTTTACTTAATTTCATTTTTCTCTTGCGGCAGTTTTTGGGGGATTTGGCTGCTTTCATATTTCAGTGTACAATTTTGAGGCAAACAAAGGCTGTGAACCGCATATGGAATTAGTGATAAAAAAAATAAAAGTGCTGTTTGCAGAGAATAATTCCTGCTGAATTATCACTATATACCTTTGATTAGAAAGGCAGACTCTGCTGGGATGGAATATGGGGGAAGCACTGTAACGTTGCATGGCGGGATGGGGATACGTGTGACGATTCGAGACTTCTCTCCCAATTAAATACGCTTAAGTGCAAGATTATATCACTGCACCTGAAAATAGCAAGTCTTTATATGAAGAGCACAAAGTCGGTGATTAGTGATTATTTTGGACCAGACTGTGGATGGGTGAAAAAGCAGCGATGACTTAAGCACCTTCTGCTCCTCCCCTCTCGCTTCCCCCTGCACCCTCTTCTTCCCACTCCTGATTCCCGTCTCAGTTCTATTACTAATTGCTAACAAGAATAATTAATCCCCCCCTACTTTTTAAAGTAGCCAAGCAATCTGCAAAGCGTTTGTTTGGAGTTGGCTTGGTTCTTTTTTGGTATGGCTGCCAAAATGGAGGGGAAAAAAATGAAAGTTCATTTTGCCTACTGGCAGTTGGAGAGTTTAGCCAAAACCAGGCACTGCTTCAGTAAGGCAAGAAGGAGTTTTGGTTTTTTTTTTTTTTTTAATTCATGAATCTTCTCTCCCCCTGCATAAGCCCTGAATACAAATTTGTTTTATTGGCCATTTCACAGCTGTTGATTAAAATAGTTCATTACAAAACTGCAAATGTGCTTATTTGGAGGAGTTTCACTCAAAAGAATAGTCCCGTTCTCCCCCAAGTCAAATCCTGACAATAGACAGAGAATTAAATGACTTAGTGGTCAATTAATACATATGCAAAGTTTTTTCCAATGTAAAGATGAGGGAAGGAAGCGAATGAAAAGAGTGGTTAAAAGGTTAATTAAAGGTCAAGTCGTGTCTCATAAAACATCAGGCACAGGGAAAAAAAGCAACAAAAAGCTTACAGAATAAAATAAAAGAATAGCATAAAATTGATGATAAAAAGAAAAGTAGAAAAAGAAAGGAAGCTTGCAGTTGACATTAATATGAATAATAAAACGTGTTTCAAATGCATGTGGAAGAAGAACCTAATAAAGTAGAAAGCCAGGCCTCTAGGAGACAGCAAAACAAATTTATTGACTAAGGAAGCAGCCCTTGATAAATAATTAAAGAAATTATTTGCTTCATTGTTCTCTGGGGAACTCAAGGGACAGATGCTGGCAGCTGCTATATATCTTCATGGATGCTGAAGGCAGTGTGTCACAGAGGGCTTCCGGTATCTGCAGGGTGGAAGCGACGGAGTCGCAGCCAGGCACAACTCTTTGCACCACTTGGGCGGGAACGGAAAGAGGTACACAGAGAAAAAGAGGGAATGGGAGATACATGTACATAAACTGAGGCTTCTGTTCTAGGCTTCTGGCTGTGGACATTTTCTAAGTAACACAGTCCAAGCCATTAAGTTAGACAAGTTAACTGAAATTTATGTCTCCGAGAAAAAAATCCTTTCTTCATTTGTGTGAGCTAACAAGCAGAAACATGAAAAATAAAATCCTTGAGGACTGAAGCAGCTAGTAGTTTTTATCTGAATTAATAGCTTGGGGTAAATGTGAGGATCCTTCATAGCCCTTCTTGACCTGCTAACTTTGAATTAAACTACATTTTGCTGTCACTGTGATTTAACTTTCCTTTCGTTGCCTCATGATTTAAGAATACACCTTTTCCCTGCTGAAAATAGAGCTCGTGAGAGGCACTTGGGTTTCAGCTCAGTTGCTTAACATGTTGATGGCAAAGTCTACAATATACTGACTTTCCTTACTTTTTGGGGAGTGCTTGTTAAAAGACGATCTATTATATTCTAGTCTAAAAAGCCTTTGAAAGACAGGAAATAATGTACTGCTCGCAGAACTGGGTTTTTGAGATGTATTGAATTTGCTGTGTAAATGCACAGCCTTATTAGCTCCAAAAGAGAAATAGAAGGAGAGAGATTTTCATTGACAAATGATATCTTGGGTCATGAGTCAAAGATGCCTTTAAGAACATATCTAACTTGAAGTGCATGAGTCGTTCTTGGGAAGAAATATTATACTTTCCCGAAAAGAAACCTCATTGTCTGCACGTCAGTCTGCAGAAAGACACGGAACTGGCACAGGAGGGAGAGATAAGTGCAAGGAAAGGGTAAAGATTTTATTCTGCCCTTGCAGGAAAATGTTACACTCTTCCTTTGCTATTCAACCCTGCCTCCTCCCGGATCTCCTTTCTCTCCAAATCCTTTTGCATTACTGCAGTTACGCCTGATGGGGAAAACTGTGGTATTAGATCAGACAGTCAAGATCAGTCGTGCTAAAACATTAACAGAGAGGACATATAATGGTTTTTGTGTCTCCCGGTACCTCTTCTTGTCTGTCCACACTTGTACACAGGCAGAATGCATAAACCCAATGTGGACCAAATAAATAGCCTTCACTACTGAAGGGTGAGCACGCAACTCATGAGTGGTGGAGCACGGCACTGAGGTGAGCCAGGCATGTGTGATTGTCTGCAGCAGTGGAAAATAAATTGATTCTGAACCTTTCACTGTGTCTTCTGTATTTTCTGCTTCATCTATCCGACTGTTTATATTTCGTCTAACAATGGGGACGTTCACTTCTCTGGGACTGTGCAACAGGCCTCAAGCTCTGGATCACGTAAAAATATGGTCACCCGTAAGCAAACTCGTCTGCTGCCTCAGATGTTCCTCCAACCCCAGGAAATCCCCAGGAGGCTTTTGTTCTCCACTTCACCTGCAAAGTCTGCCCTTCGTGTTAAGTCTTCTGGCCTGTGTCACTGTCACCAGTCCAAGTGGGGAAGCTGGTGACCCAGGGCTGGGAAGCACGAGTGAAGAAGGGAGCTGGCACAATCCAAAGAAAGCGTGATGGGCTGACATGGGAGATGTTTATGACTGCTAACATGCTTTGCAGCCCTGGCAATCTACTGGGTTAGGGCACCAGCTATACCAGGAACACAATATGTAGTGTAGAAGAGCCTTCCTAGACTGTGCTGTAATACCAATGGTACTGAAAATACACTATAAATCTCACTGAAGACCAGCTAGAACACAAGCTATTGTTTCGTTTTTCAAAGACGCAATGTTTCACTGCTTTCATTTCTTTCTGAGATGAAAGAAAGACAAATCCAGCTTCTTTGGATATGCCTTTGTCACAGGAAGCTGAAGATGCTAAGGCAGAGGAAAGAGTCAAGCCCTGGACGTTTTGCCTGGAGCAAACAAGATTGAACAGGAGAAAACTCCACCAGGGACACACCAACAAAATGGCCTGAGATGATAAAGAAATTAAAAATATCAGTGTTAGTTTTTTGGAAAAAAAACCTGTGTAATGGGAATCCTTGGAGCCTTGTAGAAGTTGCCAGCCTCAGGAGCCCCCTGAGGTGGAGAAGCCTCCATCCCACTTCCACATCTCGCTTAACATCCCCCTATAATCAAGGGAACAGAAACTCTCCAGGAGCCTAATGATCCCTGAGGATTCCTTCTCCTTCTCATTGACTTCTCGCCAGTGAAGCCGGGTGAGTTAAACGTCCCTCCTCCCTATGCTGTTCCATTTCATTTTCTTCTCTCTCATGTCTAATCCAACTCAATACCTACTATTTAATTTTAACAAGACTGTATAATGTTTCCTTTAAAAAATATTGTTTTCTTCCACAACGCTTCATTATGAGATCTGAATTACTCGATCCCTTCCTTTTGTCTCTTTTGCTTGTTTCAGCCTCTTCCCTCCTGTCCTGTATTGATACTGGACAATAAAAAACATACAAAGCATACACTTTTAAAAAAACCCACTTTTTCCATTTGTGCCTCACCCAGGGCACTGCAGCTTTTCACTTCTGCTCCTGTGAAGTGTCCAGATGTCACCTGAAAAAATCAAAAGTATGAAGAAGCAGCTGTACAGCTACGTTTGAGGCATTTTTTTAAACTGGTGAGCTGTGGGCCCAGAAAAACTGTAAACATCTGTACTGAAACTTGTAATTCACCATTCTGCTGTTGCTGGCTTCGCTTTAAAACTTGTGAAAGTCAGAGAGGAGGATTTTAAATTTTTTTTCCTTGTAGATATTCGGGAGAATTTTCCACTCTGTCACTGAGTTGTTCAGCTACTCCAGTGACGAGCTCAGTAGGAAAAAAGCTCTGCAGCTAGATAGATGAGATGGAAATGTTGGCATCATTGCACTGTATTAAACAAGCTCTATGATTACACTCGCTAGAGTTCCTTTTTGAATTTAATGGAAAACTTTATATTGATGGAATGCCTGATTAACAGGGATTTATAAGAGAAGCTCTGTTAATGTGGAAATCATATAAATCTCATATGTCTGTATCTATTGCCTGTCTTTACTAGATTATTTTCACTTGGTTCAGGATTTAACTCTAGTAGGAAACAACCTTTGAGAACAAAAATCCAATGGCCATACCAAGTATGCAGCACCGCAATTTGCAACTTTGTTAAATAGTTACTTTAAAAGCCCTTCAGATTAATTGCAGCTGCAGGAAAAACTCAGATTAAAAGACATGTTTATTCTCAGCTTTGGGAGGCTTCAGATTTAGCAGCTTCACTAATAGGTTACGGTGATAAAGGGTTTCTTCCTGACGTTAATACAGTACCCTGTCTCAACCCGAGTCTCTAAAGCCAGCTGAGGACGTGACATAGTATAAGTTGTTTGAATCCTTAAGTCTTTGTCACGCTTTTTTTTCCCCACAGCTTTTGCCATTGTAGAGCCATCCATGGATTTACAGTGGCATAAAACTGGTGTAAGAGGGTAGAAAATCAGGCTGTTGTTTTGTGTCTGGCCTCCTCCCGTCTTGCATTTCCTCGGCTCCTCCTGGACGTGGGAGCCGCACTGGGATAGACCTGGGACCAGCCTGGACGGCTCCTGCTGTGGGGAGACCTCACGAGTCCTCAGAGTCCAAGCAAGCCAAGGTTGCATGGTACCATCACTTTTTTACTTGGGGTAGATGGATGTTAGAGGCTTCTGATTTAATTAGCATGCTAGCCTAGTACCTGCACCAGAGGTACTTGAGATATATAAAGTAAATTCACCAGCCAGTATACATGAGCTATTTCATTTTCCTGCCCTTTCTGCCTTCTAGATCTTAGATTCAATCTGATTTTATAAGGCTTACTGGAGCTTCCCTGCTTCATGCCAGATGAGAGCCAGATCCATACGTATCTGAAAATATGGCTGATAGAATTTGAATGAAAAAAAATCAAACCCAAAATAATCAAGTTTTCAATTTTCAATTAATTACATATTTTATTGATAGGAACAGAATGAATCCGTATTCCTGTTAAAGCCTTTCGGCCTGGCATATTGGGGTATTGATCAAAGTTGCTGAGAGAAATGGTTGCCTTTGTGGGAGATTGCCTGAATAAAGATTTCAGTACTGGGCTCTCCAGCACTTAAAATGTTTCATTACTCAAGATCCTGGAGTATGAAGATTCTTGCAGCGGATGTGTTTTGCACTGAAATGTAATTGAAACATATATCCTGGGCAAGAGATGCTTTAGACTATGCTGAAATAAATACATTACATGGTAGACAGAGTTCATATTGAAATAGGTAAATGGCTTGCCTATTAAAACATGACATATTAAATCAGGTATATCACTGTGAAGCCAGAGTTCTAGGCAGTGCATTGCCATAAATTTCTTTAAAAAAGACAATTTTGCGCTGCAAAATTTAAAGCCAAAGTCTTACTTACATCAGATACAATGTTTGGGGCATAGTAAGACAGCTGTATTGGGTTTGCATGGCCAGGTTTTGGTAGCGGGGGGGCTACAGGGGTGGCTTCTGTGACAACCTGCTAGAAGCTTCCCCCATGTCCGGCAGAGCCAATGCCAGCCGGCTCCAAGACGGACCCGCCGCTGGCCAAGGCCGAGCCCATCAGTGACGGTGGTAGCGCCTCTGGGATAACGTATTAAAGAAGGAAGAACAAAACAAAAAAGCTGTGCAACTGCAGCTGGAGAGAGGAGTGAGAATATGTGAGAGGAGCAACTCTGCAGACACCAAGGAAGAAGGAGAGGGAGGAGGTGCTCCAGGCGCCGGAGCAGAGATTCCCCTGCAGCCCCTGGTGAAGACCCTGGTGAGGCAGGCTGTCCCCCTGCAGCCCAGGGAGGTCCATGGTGGAGCAGATATCCACCTGCAGCCCAGGGAGGTCCATGGTGGAGCAGATATCCACCTGCAGCCCGTGGAGGTCCATGGTGCAGCAGATATCCACCTGCAGCCCGTGGAGGACCCCACGCCGGAGCAGGTGGATGCCCGAAGGAGGCTGTGACCCTGTGGGAAGCCCGTGCTGGAGGGGGCTCCTGGCAGGACCTGTGGACCATGGAGAGAGGAGCCCACGCTGGAGCAGGTTTGTTGGCAGGACTTGTGACTCCATGGGGGACCCACGCCGGAGCAGCCTGTTCCTGAAGGACTGCACCCCGTGGAAGGGACCCACGCTGGAGCAGTTCATGGAGAACTGCAGCCCGTGGGAAGGACTCACGTTGGAGAAGTTTGCGGAGGACTGTCTCCCGTGGGAGGGACCCCACGCTGGAGCAGGGGAAGAGTGTGAGGAGTCCTCCCCCTGAGGAGGAAGGAGCGGTAGAAGCAATGTGTGATGAACTGACCGCAACCCCCGTTCCCCGTCCCCCTGTGCCGATGGTGGGGAGGAGGTAGAGAAAAATCGGGAGTGAAGTTAAGCCCAGGAAGAAGGGAGGGATGTGGGGAAGGTGTTTTAAGACTTGGTTTTATTTCTTATTACCCTACTCTGATTGGATTGTTAATAAATTAAGCTAATTTCCCCAAGTTGACTCTGTTTTGCCCATGATGGTACCTGCTGAGTGATCTCTCCCTGTCCTTATCTCAACCCATGCGCCTTCCATCTTATTTTCTCCCCACCCGTCCAGCTGAGGAGGGCAGAGACAGAGCAGCTTGGTGGGCACCTGGCGTCCAGCCAAGGTCAACCCACCACAACAGCATTGTCAAAGCAGAATCCTTCTAAATTAACGTATTCCTTGATTAGGGTTTGGTTCTACGTCACTCGTTCAGACAGACTGTTTTGCATGTGAGTCACATAAGCATAGTTGCATTGTAAGAGGAAAAAGGTGTGACATGGAAAAGAAAGAAAGAAGGAAATGAATTCTCGGCCATGAACTGAGTTTCATTCACGAAAATATCTTTAAATTGTATTTTGGCATTTAGGCTAGTTCTTAGAAGCCTCCGTTTACTCTACTTTTCTTTTTCTGCAGATTTGTGCATAACAGAAAAAAAGGTGTAGGGCAATTATTCCAAATAGAAATGATTTTGTAATTAGTATAAGCACAAAAGAGAAGATGGTCTTTTAAAAAATTCAGCTCTCATCTTTATCTCAAATGCTGATGTCTTAAATTCTTCCAGTACAAATCTGCAGTCACTTTTCTTGCTCTAGTTTTAAAGAGTATATATAAGTGTCTAAATTAATACCCATTATTTCTTTTAAGTGCTACTTAAGCGAGGTTGAGAGCAGTCTGAGGCAAACACTTGATTAAAATGGGTGTCTCCATGTCAGTCAAAGTTAGTGTGTTTGCAAAGAGATGAAGCAGCATGCTGATTTATTCATTTATATATATCACAACAATCTTTTTTCTTTTCTTTTTCCATTACTAGATAGTGGTGCAGTGCAATATTTTGTATGTCAAAATAAGAAAATGTTCTATCCACATTCCCTTCCCCAGGGTTTGAGTTTGCCTGTCAACCGACCAGAAGACAGAGCTGATAATGGTAAAGACGCAGCAGAATTCCCTTCCCTGAAAATAACTGCATATGAATTCTTCATAGGAACAGTCCTCAAAATACCTGCAGGCTGGGACCCTGGTCCAGCACAGTACTTAGCAGCATGTCTTTGACTTAAAGTTCCACCTTTGTTTCACTAGTCTCACCCATTTAAAAGAAAAAAGAAGGAATTTTCTTTCCTTTCTAAAATGCATTGCAATGCAGCCCCTGAAATTTCAAGCACAGATGATTTTCATCTGTGCTAGTGGAGGAAGAAAGAGGTGTTTTTCTTTATAGCTGGGTATTTTCCCCTCCTCTTTGTCTTTGGAACGTAAATGATGTCCCAGCTGGATGAGCAAGCCAGTAAGGTCAGTTGGACCACTGATCCCTGCTCACCCTGGCTGTGACTCCTCCATCGCCACCTCAGTTCCTCCCCTCCACGCCTTGCAGGGTAAGACTTTATGCTATAGGGCTAGTATTACTTCTCTGCAATCACAGGCAAGAACATTTTAATTTAAGACCTTATTTGAAAAAGAGTATTATAGCTTCCTTGGCTTGAACAATAGCAAAGCCACCATAAATCCTGAGACAGATGGTAGATTGATGTAGAGAAGTGTTTAGAGACCCTCACTGGGTAAGATAGTGCAGAGCTTTTCTGTGTCTTCCTTTATGGCCAATGAATCACAGCAACTGGGATCTGGATTTGTGAGCAAAACGTTGCCTGTTTGACCCAAAGTTTCATGATAGGCTTCTCCCAGCTGTTTGCTTGGGTCCTGCATGATAAGACAGATGCCAGTTGTTATGGAGAGAAATTCATGGTACTTGAAGAAAGAGTATGAATCATGAAATCCAGCATTTGGATCTGTTATTTATGTCCCCCAGTGGGAGCCATTTCCCTCAGAGCTCTGCAGGTGGGACTCAATAGCAAGGCGGATTTGGGATGGTGTGACAAGAGGACCACCTTCTGTCACCTCTCGTGCGTTCAGACAGCCCTCCTTTACCACAGAAAGAAGTACACTACTGGAGTTAAAAGGCAAGGGGAATTAAATGTGGAGAGATGGACTGCTCATGGCAGCCCTGCAACAGATATAGTGACTAAGGGCTGCAGAGTCCATCCGAGTAATTGCAGTGTTCCCAAAGAGCTGTAATTAATAAAGATGATGAGTCAACATGGATCCTTTATATTTTGTCTTTCTTTCCACATGCCCACAAGAATGACACAATGAACCATTAAAAAATATCCATATCCCAGGACAGATTTGCTATTGGGGCATATTATCATAGCTCCACCGTAAATATTGGTTCTGTGTCAGTAGGAGCCTCTTATGCTGTCTTACAGGCTCACATTTCTCATGCCCGTCCAAGAGCAGGCTCTATTTCAGTGATGAATGAGGAAATTGTGATGGTAAACAAGTCTTTGATCTAGCAGAAAAAAAGATATTGAAAAGATTTTGCTGAAGTGAGGCTAATTCAAATTTGAAATGAACATTTCTAGCCATTAAAATAACTTATCTTGGAATTAAATGGACTTTCTGCTCTGCAATACCCTTGAATCAAAAGCAGCCAACTTTAAGAAAGTACAGCCAAAGAGTACAGGCTTGATGAACAAATTACTGAGTAAAGCTGTTCAGCCCACATTATCCAGTGCGACAGACAGTGATTATAGTGGTTTGATCTAAAAATCGGAGGGGGGGGTGGGGGGGGGGGGGTGTATTATTCTCATGTATATTCCATAGTTTAGAAATTAGTTTTGGAGATGTTCAAATATTGTGTTCTGGATAAGCAGCAACTGGTTATTCCTATGCTGAAAATGTTAAGGGGAGACTAAGAACTGTTTTTATCGCATTTTCAGTATCTGGAGAGAATATGCATGACACTTAAGAAGAAAATGGTGATCTAAGTAAGAGAAATGATGGAAGCTTTCTCCTGGGAAGGAGGATGGAAGAAAAATACGAAAAGAAAATGGAAAAGAAAGAGTAATAGCTAGCCCAATAGAACCAGAGGATATTTTGCTGGTTTTAATGATTTTAAATTTTACCATTGTTTCATGCCTGAAAAGTCTTGAATGTTTTGTTGCTGAACTCAGTTTTGCATTTCATCATTAATGTTGAAGGATAACTCCACTGACTTTACTTTGTAAAGGGGATGAAGAAAAACTCTCCAGCTCCTGCTGGGTGGAAATCAATGACAGGTTTACCACTGATTTCACTGGAAGCAGGATCAAAGTTTATAATAATTTTTGTTGCTTTTATGGTTAATAAATATTATTTATTGCTGCAGTAGTGCTGCAGTAAGGTCCCTAAAATAAGCTGTAAGATAGGAAAGGTAACATTGCCCTGCTCCCCCTAAGAAGTTGTAATAACAAGAGACAGGAGAGACAAGAAGGTAAAGTGGGATTTTGATGCAGGTAACCATAATGATGATGATTACGGACAAAAAAACCGAAGACAGCCCTTGCTTGCCTGCTGCTGCCAGTGCCTAATACCTCAGAGATATCATTCAAAAAGAACAGCCTACCAGTATAAATTATATAGACGTTGTAATATAGTGTTGGGATTGCAGGAGTAAGACTGAGTAATCTGCTGTCTGTCTGGTTCTAGCCCCCAAGTTAAAACTTACTGTCTGCTTTAACTTGCACATCGAATTTTTTTTTCCCTAGGCTTGCTGGAAGCATTACACATGCAACTCATGTCACTGGTCTGGCTCTGCGTTTTCTTTTCCTTCTACTGCATCATCTCTCATTTTCTAGGAAAGATTATTTTGAGGTCCAAAACACATGACAGAAATCATCTTACGTTTCCTCCAGCAGAATAAGTGCCATCCTCTAGCACTAACATGTATTCAGTGTTTAAGCTTCTGTTTTTTCCTCTAGAAACGGGTGGAAATACCTGGGGGAGGTAAAGCAGTTCTGTAATAATCAAGGTTGCTCAGAGACATAGTGGTCAACCAGCCAGCACTCCCTTCTGGGATCTGTCTCTACTGCTCCTAATGTCCCCAGACAGAAACACCGCTTTCCATCTCTTTCTTTTTATTATTCAGTGGGCATCTTTTCAGGTACGAGATGCAAAGGGAATGCTACGTGAGATTATAACTCAATTTCAGACCCAAATATCTGTTTTTAACCAAATATCTGCAAGATCTGTGCACTTTTGTGTGTACGTGCTATGCAGATGTTAGACATTTTGCTGTCTGTAGTGCATATTTAAAATCCTCTATTAAGTCCGTAGCCAGAAGGACAGGCTGTCAACAGTTGAACTAATCGAACTTTCAGCTTTCACTGAAATTTCTCTGAAGTTTGGGTCACCTTCATTTTAGATCAGGATTTAACAGTTCTTTCCTATCCTGAATATAGCTCTGTTTAATTGCAAGTCGTGGCTGTTTGAAGTAGTTAGGAAATTATTTATGCCTGATAGCTGGGATTTCCTAAGAAGCCTGAGAAAGTTCGGCATTAAAATCTAATCAGACTTTAATGGAAAACAGGTACTTCAACACAACGAATAGTTCAAACTTACAGAAAATCCTACGGACTACAAACTAGGCTAACAGCTACAAAATGGGTGCACGGAGAGTTCTGCATCCTTCTGCAAATGCCATTGAAAAGATTGAGGTTGTTTTCGAAAATACACAGTGGAGGAAAACAAGCATATAAACATAATAATGGCAGTCTATGAAAAATATAGCAAGGGAAATTTCTTTTCACTTTATTCCCGGAAAATGGGGAGAGTGTCAGTAGCTTTTTCCTCAACCCTCTAAGATTGAATTTTGCAGGGCTTTTTTCAAAATGTTCTGTTCTTTGGTCCTAAAGGAATTCTTAATCAAGTGAAAATGACACCTGGATTTACAGCTTCTTCCCCCCGCTCTTCCTACCCTCACTTGCTCTTCTTTCTCTTTTTGGTCAATGTTGAATTTATTCTGAGAAGCCTCGGAGAAAGAACGATGTCTGGTATGGGGATTTTTTGTGTTTTTCATACAGCATCCATTTTCTGAGAGTGTGAAGGAAGTACTGGCAAGTTTGCTGGCTTCCACAGGCAAGACGTATATAAAAATTACTCGAAATGGACATGCTGATGTTGATGGCAACCATTTTTAATAGAAAAACTAAGGGCAGTGAAATAACTCAGCAGAATGGCTGTAATTTTTTATTACCCTCCCAGTAAGGTACAATCTTAATTTCAAATATGAAAGAACACATAGCAGTTAATGGAAAGGGTCTAATTCTTGCTTTGTTAGTTTTACCTCACTGAGTTAACAGAAATCAGCTGATAATTTACCTTGGGATTCCGGGGGAGATATTCCTGATCTGTATTGATGTAAGTGAGAGGTGAATCAGCTAAAAGTCTGGGTTTTTTCAGTAAACTGTTTCTACCACTATTATATACGTTTTCATTAATTGTGCTTGGAAGAAGAGCTTGTGTGATAAAACATTCCCAGGGAGCTTTACTTACCTGTTCATCTTTTCAGGGTTTGAAAAATAGCCCCCTTCTGTTTTCAAACAATATGCAGTAGTTCAATGTCACAGACAAATGTGTGCTGCAATATTTAGACTTAAATTATAACATCCTGGAGTCTTAAATGGTGGGGGGGAACATGCAGCGTGTTCTGATTCATTTGAGGTATAATCTGAGTGCACCTATGCTGAATTTCTGATGAGTCTATACCCCTTCCAGTATGCACGTTTTTACAGGAGGTTGGATCAAGCCTTCAAACAAATTTTGTCTAAAGCTTTGAATGGGTATTTTGATGTCCACTTAGGTGCTCCTGAAGAGAGGGTTGATGCTTTGGAGTAACGTAGTCTGAAACTGAAAAGAACTTACAGTACAAATCTTTATCTGGTATAAATCAGTCTGGCTGCACGTAGTTATTGTGATTTGTGCCAGCTCAAGACCCGGCATTTGAGTTTGAAATAGGAAGAACAAGAGCCTGGTGTGGTCGCAGTGCTGCAGACGCTGGCTGCATACACAGAGCAGTTTGACACCCATGGCCCATGACATCTCATCTGCTGAGCCTGCAGCAGGGCATGGTCCTGCTAACCTGAGGGAACCAGCCTAAACGAGTCCTCAAAATCGTGCTACTGCCATTGGACTGGCCAAGAGCACTCGAAATCGGGCATCGGGAGCTGGGAGCTGTGCTCTTGCTGCCCCTGCCCCGGATCCACTCGCTGCCTCAGCCGCCCTTTTCGTACCTCTGCCTCTGTCTTGTCTGCTCTGCTGAGCCTCCCGTGCCCCCTTCACAAATCTCTCATTCCTTGGTTGTCGTTTTCTACTTTTAAAGTGACAGCTCATTCTTACTTGCTTCCCGAGGATGGGGAAAGTATCCTTTTCCTTACATGCAAAGCATTAGGTATTCCCTTAAATCCCTTTCTAGAGCACGCTCTCAAAGCCTGCACTTCCGAATGCAGCATGGGACTGCGAGAGAAGGAAAAAGCGTGGAGGAAAATACTGAAGATGAATAGCCTGCATTTGGGCAGATCTTGCAGGGACACGCCCTTGCATAATCTTGGGGTTTCCCCTCTATTATAGTGAGTCTAATGTTGCTGTTGCTGAAATATAACTAACTTGGCATCCACTAATTGCTCTCCAAAATAACCAATGGTTTTTTTTAAAGACAACAGCAACTTATATAGACTTTGTAACTGCTAAACCTGAATGCACCAACCCATGAGAAAAAAATGGAATTATATATGTTCATTGCAGAATCCTTAAACGCCTGTTTCCAGTTTAACCCCAAATGCGCATCTTCAAGTGCTATACTCAGCTCACACAGTACAAATATCGCAAAATTATGTTTATTTCCATAGTCCCCAGTCTGCAAACACTTACAAATACATTCAAGTTCAGATCTATGACTACTCCCACTGGTTTGTAAAATTAAGCGCGCGCATAAACGCTACCAACATCAGAGCCTTAATTTGTGTTCCTTTGAACTGGCAAGGGGCCCATCTTCTACGTAGCTTTAATTCCAGTAGACAGTCTCCGTGCTCAGAGAAACACATTTTAAAAACGGAGCGTCTGTATTAACAAGCGCTTCCATGAGCAATGAAACTAATGAAGCCTGCTTTCTTACGGTTTTGTCTCTTGGAGTTGGATTCTCTGGTGCCTAATAAAGTGAGAACTCCATCAGAAGTTTTTCACACAAAGGAGGCATTCACAACATCTCCTTCCTGTATAGGAGGAAAGGGACAGGACAAATGAAGGTATTTTGCCTCTCTTCCCCTCCCCCCCCCATTTTCAATACAAAAGCAGTGTCTGTTCCTAATGCAGACTTTTCTTCATTTCTATTTTTGTGGAACTTGGAGAAATATCTTATTTTTGAGATGGATACACAATCACTGAAAATTGGTTAAAATTGGTCACGGAGCTCAAAAGCTATATGAGGGAGGACAGCACAGCAAGATGAGGTGGATTCAATAGGTTTTGGGTTTTTTAGGCAAACAGGATTATACTTTTTAAATTCTTGCCCAATTTCAAGGTGTATTAGGATGACAAAGGCATACGTGAAGAAAAGAGCAATTTTCATTGCAGTACCAGTAGTTTACACTTCTCGCCTAAGACAGGTGTCAGCAAAGTAAATAATTAACGGCCTCCAGAAAGTATCGTAGGTAGATATTAGATAGCTAGCAAGTATTCTTTGGGTCATACAAAACTAAACTCTGATGCCTGTTTTGTGGACGACCTGGACTTCTCAGTCCCTTTCTCTTGTTGGTCTTATGGGGAGAACTGTATATTATGAAAACCTACAATTGCAGAAAGCTGGGTAGGCATTTTCTAATGCAGAATGTCCATATCAGTTGAGATTTCTGTTTCAAAACGCTCAGCAATAAGCCAGGACTGTTTGAGTTTGAAAAATGCTATTAGGTGTATTCAATATTAACATCTCAGGCTCCAGCAGGAAACCCACGATTGATAAATAGACACTTCATTTGAACTTGGCACAACCTTCAGTCAGCTTTGCATAACTCTGGATGGTATTACAGATTGCGAACAGAGTAGAATACATTAAAGACGGACCAGGTGATATCAATTCAGTGACTTGCTAATTTCAACATTAAATATTTCCCCACGTA
The DNA here is from genome assembly GCA_013389945.1 of Fregata magnificens. NCBI lineage: Eukaryota > Metazoa > Chordata > Aves > Suliformes > Fregatidae > Fregata > Fregata magnificens. The sequence continues at coordinate 64,793 of WAAD01031135.1, forward strand.
TATGGGAGTATGTTTACTTCAGGGATAAGTACAACACTTGGAGGTTCTGTTATGTTTGGAGAGGGAATGGAAATGTAACCAAAAATCTCCCAGAAAACTATTTGGAGCTTGTTTCTCCCCTTTCGGTAACACATATTAATACCACATTTCAAAATCTTCCACCGTTTCTTAGCTGCTTCTTTACTTGCAAGGATTCAGATGTTCCAGAAAAGTCCTCTTCTTGTACGATTTAAAATATATTAAGTATTTTACTGGTATAAATCAATTAGGGCTTAACCCAAAGGCCACGGAAATCCTCCAGGATGTATTTTAAAATTTATATTATTATTTAATATGCATATTTTAACACTAGTGCAAAGGCATCTGAGAGAAACTAATAGGAATTAATAGCTTAGACATAATTTCAAAACCCTGAGTTGAGGTACTCTCTTAAATCAGACTCTTAATACTAAGCTGTAATTTTATATCAAACCCAAGGCTGGTGGCTATAGTGTACTGTGCCCAGTGTTCTTTCTGTATCATGAAAGCACCAGCCTCAGCCCAGCAATTTTTCTTCTTTGTGAAAAATGCTCATATCTGGATCTCACCTGTCTCTTTATTATTCACATATTACCCGTTTGAAAAACTAGATTGATATCAAGTTATAGCATATGGAAAAAGTGAAGGAGAAGGAGAGGAATACGCATGCCAGTTAATAGATGCAGAGAGGAGAGGTTACAGAAGGTGATGTTATCTATTAGAAGAACAAAGGAGGAGTGATATCCCTGAAAAGGCTGATGGAAAATCAATTCCATAACATGCCATTAGTCTGTTAATATCAGACAACTTAAGCCTGGAATCCTTGCTGTGAACATAATGCAATATTCAACATTTGGAATATGCCCTATACAGAAAGTAAATCAACTGACTTCTTTCTTTCTTTCTTTCTTTTTTTCTTTCACCCCCCAAAGAGAACGGCTATAGGAGTTAGGTACTTTTGAGCCCACATAGTCCATGTTTTAGACAAGCAAGGCAAAGGGAGGATTTCATAGCAGAAAGATCTGTTGATCTATCAACAGCTATTCAAATAAAGCTGGGAGTGGACTTTTTCCCCCAGATATGGGGAATTGTACATCTCTGAGTGTTAGTGAAAAAATTTTCTGGGTGGAAAAAATAAATCCTTCCAGACCTCCATAAACCATGCAAAAGACGCTTCTACCACTACACACTTGCTGTTAAATTTACAGTTTTAACAGGGCTTGATATAATCTATGGATGGTGGTAGCTATAACCACAAAATAAGTCAGCGCTTGTAGCAGACGGGCACTGCTGTGCCTTGGCCGTGCAGAAACGGGACCCCGCACCCTCCTGCGCACCAAGCAGGCAGCGATGGAGAAAAGGACCCCAGACCACCACTGCAGAGTGGCAACTGCTGCTACAAAGTGACCCCAGAACCCCAAAATCAGAAACCACAGGGAAGTCCAAGTTTGAACCACGCTGCCTATTTACAGCAATGTCCCGACGGACCAGCTGAAAGACCTGGCTCCTTCCTGATGGTCTTTCCAGTACGCACATTTTTCACACAACCTGTGGCTTTCGAACCCAGGATGCCTTGATTTCATCTCTCACTGCCACCCCCGCACCTCTTTGTGTGTTGCAGTAACTTTCATTTTTCCATCCTTCCCTGGGTCTCTCTGGAAAGGCAATTCATTTCCTAAGGACGAGTAATGGCTCTCAGAGCCCCAGCACACGCCAGCTGCTTGCAAAAATAGTCAAAATCTTGACAAGCTCTCACCAAAACGGATGAAAGGTGATGCATCTTCTTTACGACAGAAATGTACCCCGCATATGCATATTTTCAAAAAGTTTAATGTATGCAGTATCTCTATATGACCCTTTCCAATGCTTTTGCATGGAGCTGGACAGCACGCACGGCTTTTCCTTGTGGTAAGCAAATTCTACAGATTTCCCAGTAGAGCAGCAAATTCTTCTTAACATATCTTGCTGAGTCTCCGGAAAAAAAAGTGAGTAGTTTCTTAAGCTCCTCATATTTTAGCTAGAATTGTAAGTTCTTCATCCAGTGGTCACAATATCAGACAGGGCCTTACCTGCAAGTTTCTCTTTTTTCTTCTGGGGGAAGGGAAAAGTAATTATGTTTTAGTGGCTGAAAAGAATATTTTTTTCATACATGTTATAAGTTCGCGGAGGCTCTCTGACAGGAGTGGGGATAGAGTGCATGGGAAAGGTCTGCCACAATTCCAAGGGGAGTCCATCAGGGTCTGTTTTTATTAAGTTTAACACCAACTATATTTCTTATGGAGTTATTTTCCTCTCCAAGGATAATTTGTCAGAATCAGACAGGCTATTCATTTCTCCCCGCTTGTAAATACCCAGTGTGTGCTCCATCACCAGCACACTCTTCTGAAGTACAGGGGGACTCATAAAAACAAGCAAAAGTCTCATTAATAACGAAGGAATATTGGACTTTTTTTCTTTCCATACTAATGTTTAGAAATAAAATTATTGGCTCCCTCTTTATTTGCCATGCAACGCATTTTAATGCTCAGTCTTCCACTTTGTACGACCTAATACCCTAATTCTGGATTACAGAACAAGAATATTAGGCACTATATGCTCTTTACAGCAACCTCCTCCAGCTTCTGGATCCTCAGTGATGCTCTGAAAAAGCCTAGCACTTGGCTTTCATTTTCTGTATCTGGACGAGTTTTACTTCCCAAGGGGTTTAGGCAACAGATTCTGGGGATGCCACATGTTTCCTGCCCTCCAAGCTGGAATTTATTTGCTCTTTAATTAAACAGATAAATAACATACACATCTACCGCTGTGGCGTTTTACCTCTCTTAGTTGCGGCTGTCAGCTTTCTGTCAGCATCTTGTGTTTAAAAACACTGTGCTTTCTCTGCTGACAAGAGACCACTGAGCTCCTCTCTTTTAACAGACTTCCACTGGCTTATTTTAGTCCAGATTGTGGCTGAGCAAATTAATTGGTCCTCAGTTTGATGTAATACATGAGGTGAAATGTTGGTTTTGGATGAATAAGGAACAATATTAGTGAATGGTAGATTTTTTAAAAGCCTTTATCATTTAACATAATTTGGTTTTATTCTTAATAAAAGGTTAGTCATCATTTACAGAAGGCAAAGCTTAACAAAATTCCTTTTCCTCAGAATTCACTGAAATCGTACAACTAAGCCTCTATAATTCACCTTGCAATATAGATCAACATTTTCCAAGGCTTCAATCCTGCAAAAATTTATCCTTTCCTAGCTTTATAGAATGAATTGTCTTCACCAGGAATGAAATGCTTGTCTCCATCAAAAGGACAAATTCCCTTCACTTTCATTTAGACTAATATTCATCCCAATCTGCAAAGGGATGGTAAAAGCGTGTCTGTATGTATATGTATGTGTGTGTGTACACCTTCGAGAGAGCAGCCTAAACTGAGTGGACACAAGATCTAGAGCTGCAGATCATTGCTCTTATGATTAAAACTTCTCATGTGAACAAGATTTTTTAAGACCAAGGTGATTGTTAATTCGGACTATATCTATATGAACATAAGCTTGAATGTATGGGGTCAAATAATTCCAATTTTTATCCAACTTAGTTTTAACTTTCCACCATCTCAATCCAAACAACCGTGGATATTGCAGCGTTAGCACTTACCTCCTCACTCTATCCCCACTGGAAACGGGGAACAAGTTTTCCAGACAATGTTTTGAAAGTAAAGAATAATTTCAAATCCTCTGTATACAATATATCCTTGAAAAATACTGCTGCGTACAGGAGTGTAAGACAGTTTGGAAGCCAGGAGGTTAATCTGGTTTGTAGATATAGTCATGTGCTGGGATGGCAGGAATAAAGCTGATTAGAAAACCTTAATTGGCTACTGCCTTAATTATGAGAGAGGTTTGCCATTGACTTGAGTGTCCTTTGAATGCTGCCCTAAATTTATGATACAACACTGGCTATAAATGATAGAAAACTAAAATGTCAGAATGTTAAGTCTGATTTGAATACCCTGATCCTTGTGTTTGCCTACAAAGCTCTAGGTAAACTGTAGCACTGAAGAAATAAATAATAAATTATGACAATTAATAATTGATTGTATTTCTTGATCTTACTATTTCACATTCAGTGACCTACCTGGCCTCCTCTAAGACTACAAAGATTACCCGCCAGCAAATGCCTTCTAATGGTTGCTTTTACCTCTTGTTTACTAGTATTGTTGACCCCGTTCACAGCCTATAATGTAATTTTAATGGTGACTTTGTAATCAAGGAGTGCGTGTGTCTGAGAGAACTGTAGCTAAGATTCAGAGCAACTCCAAAGCCTACAAAGCAGGCTTGCCTGAATACATCCCTTTTTCCTTACACGAGGAGTACAAGTAGATTTAATATTAGCTAAAGCAGCAAACATGTTAAGCATCCAGTCTATTGATTGCAGTGGAATTCACAGAGATCCAAACACACTCTGAAAAACTTACCCCTATGTGCCCAAAAAGTGGTTTACAGGAGGAGACTTATTCTGCTGCTGTGATGGGCACGGGGAATGTAACGGAGCAGGCACCCGGGCTTTACGACCACTAAGTCTGGATCTGCCCATAGGATCTGGCTGAGGCACACAGGCCAAATGTCCATGGCACAAAGGATTGAGTTTATGGTGCTTTTTCGAGGCTGGCTGGGGCAGATCATGCCTGATGTCACCGGCTCTTAGCTGTGAAGTCAGCCCCTCAACATTTTCTAAGCAAGCCTGAAGTGATAGGCTGTACTATACACCACATCAGCACTTGGTGTCGTCCAGCCATGGGGATTTTCATCTGAACATAGAAGCCCTAAGCTGAATGAAAACCTATCTTCCTTGCTTTGAACTATGTGTGTTCAGTTAAAGTTATACTTTCAAAGCACAGGTAAAAAGGCTATTGCTTGGATATTTATTTTTCCCCCACTACGCACATGCTCTGCATAGGTGCCTTTACCCACAGTAGTGAAAACCAAAGAAAAATTAGGACTCTGAGCACTAATCTAAACATCGGGGTTTGTGTCATTCACAAATTGATAAGAATAGGAATAATAGTCTCAACTGTAAATGTAATTATTTCTGGTGTTTCCTTCAATAGTTACTGTCATATACACCTAAGACAGGCAACGTTATCTATATGGGAATTTCAGGAAGAAAGTTGATAAGTAGTGAAGATTTGAACACAAAAACCTCACGTCCATTTTCTTTTAAATAGTTTACAAAATTATCTCCAAAGACAGTACGCTGCAGCAATAAGCTATTCTGAAATTAAATGATAGTCACTAAGAGGGAAATCTGGAATAAAAACTACCCAGGAAGAAATTGATTCAGTATTTGAAAGGAAATTACATTTGTGAATTTATTTTTGCTGATAAAAACTATTATGCTTGACAACTTGCTGTGGTTCTTATAAAAATACAGTTAGGGGAAATTTATGAGAATACAAATACTGTACACATTAGCAAACTGAGGCAAACCTGCTTTTGAAAGGACATGTGTATTCACATATATATGTGTGTGTGTATACATTGCTCATGCGACCCATATGCATCCATGCATATCTAATCATGATTACTTATACATATGTATCCTGAACTTCTGCAGAGTTGGCAACAATCCTCTGCAATGTGAAAATCCATGGATTTTAGCAAATTTCAGTGCTACTTATTGGATTTCTCTGGTCAGAGAAAATGAGAAATCAGGAGAAGGAGGCACCGGGGAGAAAATTACCCAAAGCCATGCAGTAGCATCGAGAAAGACATTAACAAAGCTGGCAAAAATTAGCAGAATTGGTTTCCAAATCCAACTGGCATCAGAGGCCTTGCAGAGAGAGGATCAAGTTGATGTATACAGGGGTTTCCATGTTAATCATCTCAATATAACCTTCAGCAATGTCTATTTCCATAAATGTGTAAACAATTGGCTGGAAATGGTATTGGTATTTTGGGAAGTGAGAAAATATCGCCAGTATTTAACCCCAGGGAAGGAGCAGCTGGGGTGAAACAGGAGGATGCTGAAATCAGGAAGCTCAGTCTTCTCTTAGCCCAGGAGTGTCTGAAATATAGTTGTAGCTCCCAGGACGTAATGATAGCAGCATCCACTTCTGCAATGCCTTGTAGGCTTTGCTGCAGATCTTCTAATGCGAACTTTTGGGATTTAAGCTATTGAACTGCTGGCAATTAAAGTGAGTCAAAGTGAAAACAGCCATTTCCTTCTGCTACTTATCATGCTGACCATTACTGTCTCACGCTTCCTTGGTAAATTTGTCTGAATCCATCCCTGCGTCTGCCTTTGTTGAACGGTTTTCCATTTTCTAGCACAGTGCAAATGAACAGTAACAAAGAAAACTGAGCAATGGGAGCATCACCACCTCTGGTAAGAAGGGAGCAAGGAATCTTGCCCTTTAACAACCTTCTCGGCTTTAGCAGGGTAAAATTGCCTTGTGCTCTTGGGAGTTCAGCTACCAGTAACTTGTAGAGCTTTCTAGCTCAGCCTGCTCAAACCTGATGAAATGAGCAGGAGGACATCTTCAGGAGGCTCTGCAATTCTCAGGAACCGCAGCCTGCTTTTGGAGGCCTGCTCCAGTCCTTCAGCAACGTGATCTAGCACACCGTGACAAGCAGTTGGGAATGCTACGCACACAATCTCAGCAATTTAATTACAATCAAATTAGTTATTTAATCAGAATATCAGCTTGAAACAGAAAAAAAAAAATCTGTTTTTTCCTCTTCCTCCCCACACCTCACGAATCAACTGATGAGTGCGTAAAGTAGTAAGGTGATAATAGCTGTTAGTTCCTGCTGTGCAAAAAGCTTCATTAAGTTTTTGCTGAACTCTGTTGGTATATCTCTGCATGCCATCCATCAACAGATAGCTTGAATCTGGTCTGGCTATTGATCAACTTGTTACTCTGATAGCTGAGCTAGTCAAAATCCCGTATATTCATTCTCACCACATCCCAGCGGAGAGAAGTGCTTTTCCACCTTTTTCAGAGACTCGTTAGCTTCTGAATCTAAACTAGTTACCTAAGTAGCATTAGAGATACAGGTGAAAACCATTTTCTAAAGTCATACGGGAAGTTCATGATGGAACAGGGGAAAAAACAAGATCTTTCCAGTCCCAGACCTGCATCCTAACCAGTGACCTATTCTTCCCTCTGACTCAGAAGGACACAGTTTTAGCAGAAAGACAAAGCAATTCTTTTTTTTTTAGTCTTAGGGTCATAAATCACTGAAGCATTTGGGAATGAACCACTAACCCAAACAAAATTCAACATTGTATTTTTGATATCTTTATGGCTAAAGACACTCAACTGCGACTCAGATATAGAACAACCTCCCCCTGACTCACACCGTTCAGCTAACACCTGTCCTCTGCTTGCCTTCAGAATCCCCAAAGGAAAGCCTTCTACCCTTTTTCACTAATCGTCTCTGACGTGTAGTTGGCCAAGCGATCTGCACAACCGCATCAGGGGTATTCTGAATTAGCCTCTTCACACACAGAGAAAAACAGATGGAGAAGTGAATACCTTGCTGCCCTGAGCAGTGGGTTGTCATTTGTGCCTGCACTCAGTACATACAAAATGCTGCCCTTCTGAGGCAGGTGTATTATTAAACAGTTTTCACAGGTGCAAACAATTATACAAGATGCAAAGCAGGGGCTGCATGAGCAGCTGAATCTGCTCCTGCTTGCTGTAGCACCAAGAAGGTGGAGGGAATACTTGTTTTCTGCTTGACTTTATTACCGAAATTGCTTTATCAGGTGAACTAAAAAACAAAGGAGAGGAAAAACTAGAACAGGTCAATCTGATTTATTTTTTTCGTCACTCTTTCTCGCCAAAGTGAAACACCCAGATGAATTCAGTTGTATGACATGCTTTGGTGGGATAACATTCGTGGTCCTGCTCCAGGAAGAATAACGGCTCTTCTTTGGTCTCCTGTGTCTCCACTTAAGCAATAGTTCAGTAGTTGTTTATGCAGAATAAAGAGAAACAAATTTTCAATTTCTTTTCCTCTCTGAAGAGATTTAAACCTGATCTCATCTCTGAGAAGATTGCCCTAATCACCATCATCTGTGTGTCTCCAGTGCTCCCCACTCTGCTCCTGCTCCTGCTGATTAGGTAAACGTAGACCACAACGGCAATAAGAACCAGGCATTTCACACTTGGTGGGGAAACCAGTTGTACTTAGGGAGATGAAGTGAGAGTGGTCTGACTACCAGCCTGCTAGGCGCTTCCATCTGGCCGCTGCTTTATATCTGGGCAAGAAAGCACTTTTGGGTTTTTGGTTGGGGTGGGTTGGTTGGATCGTTTGTTTTTTAAATAGCATTTAAGTGGGCTGCTGCTCCAACCCCATCTTCTTCAATGGCAACATCTACAACTTTGCTTTCTTATTGACAGTACTCATGGCCTATCTTCCTTGTCCTGCTCACGTACTCTCTATCCTCACCCTCTTAAAGTAATGCCTTGGCTTAACACAGAGGCTGCGGGGGTGTTTGGGTGAAGACTGCAGGCAGCAGGAGCTGCTATGGGCTTGCCCAAGTGCCCCAGGATTAAGGAGAACTGAGAAATGATAAGGTGGAACTGAGATAAAGAACTGAATGGAAGGTTGGAGAAGGCTGTTTTTAAGGTGAGGGATGGCACTGCTGAGCCCTGTGGTAGATGAACAGGGTCCTTCAGCTTCTTGGTGTGTAAGTCATTGAGGCAGGACAAAGGACTGGGTTAAAGAGCCTGATTTACCTGTTCTGCCTTTGAAGAAGTGCTCACAGGTGCACCTGCATAAGCTCACGTGTCCGGCAAAATGCAGAGCCACTTCCGAAACTGTGAGTCTGACTGCGGCGATCCGGGTCTTGGGGGGTTTTTTTGTAGTTTTGGCCTTGTTTCAATAACTAACTGCACTGCGTGCTCCATTGATCTCAGGAACAATTTGCAACCAGATTAAATCTCTACTAATGTAATTGGTTAAATGCAAGCTTGGCCTGGTGTGTGTCGAAGGAAACGTGCTCGGCAGTGCTGTGTGCGGGCTGTTTGAGAGCACCCGGAGAAAGAAACATCTGTGCAGCTGTGAGCCGCCTCCGGGGCACGTGGAGATGGGAGCTAACGCTGCCGTGCCTGACGTCTTCCCTCGCCCACCGGAAGGTGGAGGATGTTCTATGTCCTCCTTCTGTTTTTTTCTTATACCTCTTATGCTATTATGCTTTTCATTTTGTGTCACCTTTATGCCTCCCTTGCCCACGGTGAAAGGCATTGAGCAGCAATAGCGCACAGAGGGCTTCCAGAAGCGCAGGTGGGTGACTTCTGCTGAGCTGAGGAGAATTTTAATTAGCGTTTCTTTTTGATATTTCTGGTACTGTCTATGGAAATCTCTGTTGAATCACACGGAGATCCCTCTATGGCAACACTGAACTGTGATCTTATGAGCACAAGATGTAAAGATCGACACAGCGAAGCAAAAATCAGTTTAGTATCAGGGTTTTTTCTCAGCTTTCTGGTAAGAGAAAGATAAGCCCTACTTTGCCGTGTCACGGTGGGGTAGGAAGGACCAGTCACAGAAAGCAGAAGAAGCTGTGCGGTTTCTGTCCAGCAGGAACGCTTCCCACGTGTCCCCTGGAAGGTGCCACTGGGGAGGAGAGCTCATCACCTCCTGGAAAATAGCCTAAGTTGCATTATCTGATCTTATCTTCAAAAAACAAATCTTTTTTTTAAAGTCTAGTTCTGTGGTACTCAGTTACTCAGTAAATTCTGTCATCTTACCCATCTTTATGTACCTTGTAGGCTTAACAAAAAAAAGTTATTACACTGCCACTACAGCCATTACAGGCGGCACAACAGCAGAAAGCGTGCAAGCTCTTTGCCTCATAGAAATGAGTTGCAATACTTGGAGGACGTGAGTGAGGCATCTACACATGCAGAGCTACACTATTCCCTTTTTCCTCCCTCTCTCACCTTCTGTTCAATCCTGAACTCTCTTTTGCCTGAGCAGAAGGCCCCCACCCAGTAATTTCCACATTCAGTAGCAGGGGTGGTGACTGTGCATTCACGCGAGGAGCTGCGAAGCCCTGCAGTGAACCCTCGCTCAGGGCTGTGCGTGGTGTCTGCATTTGTTTCTAACTACAAATCCAGGAGTTCTCTGTTGTCATCCTCCGGGGCTTTAACCTGCTTTCTTTTAAAATTTGACTTTCAACCTCAGCTCATATTTTTGCTTATTACTAACGTGATTATGGCTGTTTCCTCCTTTTTATTTAATCTACTTCTGTCCCCTGGAGTAGTCTTTCAGCGTAGTTCGCAATGAAGAATAAAAGCTTTGTTCACATCATAATCTCCTGTACAAACAGCACATTTCCAGTGCAGGGATGTCCAACCCACCTCTCCAGCTCAGTGGTCCTGTGCACTACCAGAGGGGTAGCTATGAAACATCAACATCTGGTTTAATTGACAAGATTAATCCTCTGCTTCAATCTAGCGCTGCATTTCATTTAAAAAAATATTATCCAGATTTCCACTATGCAAAAAACCCTCCACTTGTAGAAACTAGATTGTATGTAGGTATATTTTTCTAAATATAGGGACTATTTTGTATGAACTACTGGTAACTCTATCAGGTAATTTTTCTATGAAAACCTGTAGCATAGGTGTTGCTTGAGTAGCAATGTGAGTAAATACAGCGATGGATAAAATCAAAACATTATCAACCATTTATGAAGTTGTCTGGAAAACCTTTGTTGTGGGGATAGGACAATGAGGATAGGCATCTATATTATACATGTCACACTGCGAGGCCCTTCAGGATGCGGGCTCTATGTGCTGCTACAAGGCAAAAAACACTGTTATTGGATTGAGAATTCAAGGCCAGCTGGCCCAATGTTACTAGATCTGTGCAGGTCATCTCCCTTGTGCTTATTTCAAAGGCACTGTTAGGAAATCTTCTCTTTATCCAAACCCAGGAAACATTACCTAGGAGTTGAAGACAGTTATGGGTCATGTTTCCTGGCCACATGATGGGGAGACAGGTTCTCCACGTGGAAAAAAATCTTTCACTGCAGATTGTTCAAGGAATATGGATAAGATGTGTGGATGTTTGCCACGTGTTGGTCACCTGGACGGCAGCTGCTGTACCCAGGCCTTATCCTTGTCCGTTACCTTACATGGTATGTTAAATATTTGCTGCAGTATATTTGGCATTTTTTGCAAATTTCCATGTGTATCTTACAAGTCAACATTTCCATTGGCTGGATGTTCACTGTAAACACATTAATCATCCTGAATTCTTCCCAGATCCAGTTGCAGGATATACACTACTCTGTAGAATTAATGTGTATTCAGATACTGAAGTGAAAAAATGTAAGAACACTTAACTTTGATTAATTAAACTGTATTAATTTAACAGATGGTGTGTTCTGACACCCACCAGGCTTAGGTTTAGATTTGTGATACTTTAAAGAGGGATCACTGCCTCCATTTTGATATAAATTTTGAATCTCTACACAGTCCACAGATGTTCAACTCTGCTTTTTTTTCTGTTTTGTTTTGTCTCCAACTGATAGTTGGTAAGGACTGATTCAGCCAGGTTTGACACTACTGCCTTATAAATCTGAATCCTTGGTAAGGAACCGCTATCCCATTGTGTGCAAACAAATCTTGATCCTTAAGTATCAACACAGAAGGATTTAGTGGTGAATCTCCTTTCTACTAGTAAAGCACTAATTAGCGTAGGGAACCCCTGCTATACTTTGGTTACTTTGAGAGGAACCGTCTGAGAGTTCAAATGGATTTCTTAGTATGAAATTAATTCAGAAAGAAGCAAGACTGTATCTTTACAGTCTTTCTAGATGGACTCTCATAACCGATGTTTTCTTCTTGTGGCTCACTTTGACCAACGCCTATGCTTGTATACCGAAATAGTGTGGGGTAAATCATATCTTACATTTAGGTATATACTTTTGATTATGTCTGATACAGAAACAGCTGGTGTTGGACTTCTCTAGGGTGCACTAATGCACTAATACCCCTTATTTCTAATGACCTCTGCAACACTACCAAAAATGAGCAGATTTTATTTATTTAAGTCCATTTCTCCTACTTTTCCCACTGCTGTAGCATCATCTAGTAACCGCCTATAATTACAGGCTATCAGGACTATGCTTATGCAGCCTGAAACTTGCCAAAACACTTACGATCTCCAGGAAGCAGAGCCTGCTCTTTGTTATTATTCCTGATCATAATGACTTGGATGGAGTAGATTTNTTTCTGTTTTGGCACAGAATCGGGACTAGCACTAGCTTGTGAGCACGTGTATTAGGTTACCTTGTAGGTCACCCAGTCTCACACTCTTCCACCACAGGTTTTCTGCTTGTCAAAAAAGATATCTCAAAAATTGGCAGTTTATGTTACTCATCTATAATCGCGGAATGCTCTTGGGAATCCGAGGCTCATAAGATGGCAGGTTCCTTACACATTTACCATCTGTGTATATTTGCCACTTGCGTATATTTGATAGAAAAAGAAAGTAATGAAATAATGGTATCACTGGGGAGAATGTAAGGATAAAGTAACACATTTGCTTAAGACCATGGATTTGCAGTAAAGAACAATGTTATACAAAGCAAAAATGCATGGGGCACCCTCTTGAGCTAGTACTTATAAGTCTGTAAAACTTGCCTGGGCTTACTGTGCCTGATCCTGCGGCTCCTTCTTGCACCCCCTGTTCGAGGGGCTGGTATGACCTGCTCCTCCGGTTGCCCAGGATGGCACGTCTCAGCCTTGTTCACTTGCCCTCTGCCTCTTACATTGCTTATCCTGTCTGACCGGGGCACCTGCTGACAGTCCGTGAACACCCTCTGCTCACGGAGAAACAGCTATCATCCCCTTTAATAAGTCCATTTCTAGTTTTAGGCTCCAGGCTGCTTCCCCTTTCTTTTCAGCCTCTTAAAACTCAGTGGCGCTACTCAATACCTCTCATGATATATGTTAGAAGCAGTATGAGCTCCTTTCAAGATTTACGACATTTAGCTTGCTTTGAACTCTTCACAGATTTTACGAATGACACATAAACACAACAAAAAACTGATTTGTGAGCTGGGTTGTGCAATGCTCTACACATGCTTTTTTTATATTTAGGAGAACCCCTCAGGGCCCCCTTCTGTAACCTGGTCTTACAGAGTTGTATAGATTCTGTTGCAGGCAGGAAAGCTGCTGAAATTTCGACTGACCCTGGCCCCCAGAGTTGCTTAGTAACTACGAGTGATTTCCCAGGCACAGCTTCCAAGTACCAACCTCAAAGTCAAGAACAGCCAGACTGTACCTCTAAAGCAACACACAGCTTGCAATTTGCTTCGGCTCAGTACCATACAGTAAAGCAGCAAATGTCACTTCTGAATTTTTTGGTGCATTTTTCTCTAATAAAGACAGGAAACAGGAGCTAATAATTCGGACAACTCTATCGGATAAGCTTGGGAATTGTGTCATTTCTTAACTAAACTCCTCCCGTGCAGACAGCTAAATCATTCTGCATCGGTGCCGAAATCTGACAGCACCACATTGCTGTTCCTACTTTAAAATGCATCCCTTGCAGGATGCTAGGCTGACAGGGATGCTATGAAGGCACTGCAAGGGGGAGAAATGAAACTGTAAAGACAAAATGCAACTCTTTAAATATGCTATTTTGCATTATATACTTGTCTGAGCTAAAAACCCACAAGTATGTTTGAACCACATCAGCGTGTTTCTACTTTTTTACGAGGAGACCTCTAAGGAATTTTTTTAAAAAATTGTTTTGTAGGAGCCAAATAACTGATTCCTTTGTGCCAAAAGTGACCATTCACCACCAAGTGATGCGGGACAGGACGAAGCAGCCTTAGTCATGTGTAGGTATTTCTCTTGTCAGTATTCCCAGGTGACCCTGCTCAAAGCAGCACTGGGAAGGCTGGGAGCTCCCTAAGGCAGCTGAACCTCGGGTCTCTGCAGAAGGTGGTGATACAGTACTACAGCGTGTTAGGTTGCTTCGGATTTATAAAGAACGCATACTGTGTCCCCCAGATACGTGCACTGATCTTTAACAAGGACTGCACGAAAGGTCTATGGTTATATATCAGTTTTTCAATATTAGTTAGATGCCTCGTGTCTTGATGAATGTGAACTGTCAGTGCATTCAGTTGTTGGGTTGGGGGTTTTTGTTGTTTTGGGTTTGTCTGGGGTTTTTTAAATCAGCAAAAAGCACATTGAATGCTTTGGTCTCTATGCTATGGCAGCACAGTTTTAAACTACGGAGATTTCATCATTATATCACTACACAGTCTGAGCAGCTCTCTTAGTACAGCTATTATTTTGTTTCTGATATTTACATGGCATGGCTATTTAAGCCCATAAAACTTCCAAAATACAGATGTAAAACCCTCGATCGCTTGGAGCCCGAGCCAAGCTCCTATTTGGGTAATTGCTTTCTGTCTATTTAAAATTCACACATCAATTTTCAGTTTGATATTGATTGGACTCTTCTTCACTTTCTTGTACTAAACCATCTGCACGCTTTTAGACAGTAACTGCAGTTCATCTTCCAGGTAGTTGCATTTCAGTCCCTGATGCAGGGGCTGGACTAGAGATGTCCAGGCTGCTTCGGTGCCATCGGCAGTGGAAGCGGCTCCTGGCCTGCCCGAAGAAGCCAGCTCTGCTCCTGCTGCCGCCCCGTCTGGGTACCAGCAGCTGCCCCTCTTCCTCAGCCGGGGGGTCACCTCTGCCTCCACAAAGTGACCTGATCTCTGCCAGTTCCATCCCAGGAAATGGCTGAGGCTTGGTTTTTTGTTTTGTTGTTTGGTTTGGGGTTTTTTTTTTTGCATCAAGCCCCTTTAGAAACATGGCCTGGAAGGAACCTTGTGCATTAAACTACACTCTGTGCCTTGCTATGTTGGCAACCATAGCTTGTAAAATTACGCTGTCCCATCCTAAGCCATGGTATGTTGTATTGCTCCCATTACTCCTATTGAAAAGCTGTTCCAGACTCTCGCTATTTTAGCAGCGCAAACTGACCTCGGAAGGCCTGAAATAGCAATCAGCTTGCTTGCTTTTGGACTGTCTCCACCTCTGTATTTTAATATTCCAAGAGAATACGCTTAACACGAATGTGAACTTTGCTGCAAAATCAATGCATAGCTGAAAGGTCCCCAAATACTTGGTTGGGGAGGGGAAAAGAAGAGATATATTTTTCCCTTTTATCCTGAACTTTCCATGAAGCGGTCCAGTAAATGCTTTCCACCAGCTCCAGGTAATTCATTACATGAAGGAGAAAAGTAAGATATAACATCTATTTCTTGCTGAATATGTTGCTGATGAACAGTTGCTGAAAAGCTCCAGTGCGTGATTACAAGAAGAGAGTCCTGGAGCCAACTGCAATTAAAGTTCTTCTCACATTATGGTAAATCCTTAGTAGTAATGTTTTATTCCAGCTTTCTTTACTTGCAAGCCTGTAACGCCCGCTGGGTACGGAGGAGGAACCCTCCCATGTAAACTCTCTTGTGTACTCTTCCTTTTTGTAATTAGCGTGAGTCAACAATACTTGCAAGAATCTGCGCGAGCCACTCGATGCATGCTTAACTTTGTTTGTGCTGTCATCACTTGGAGTCCTTTTTAAACAGAAGATAATTATCAAGGAAATAAATACAGCTAGAAATCAACACGCTCTGCCCTGGCTACGTTTGGCCATCTGAAAGCTGTATCCGCAGTCTGTCAAGATTTCTGCTGTAAAACGTGGTCACCTCCCCGTTCTGCCTCTCCGACAGCTTTCCTCGTGTTGGATGAGTTGCCCTCAGTAGATGTCTTTCTCCTTTAGCTACAAGGATAACCAGTCCCATATTCTTTGATTGGATTAAAGCTAGCTGAGATGTGTGATATAGTTAATAAGGATGTAATTCATCATAGGTAAGCCTCATTTATGTTTAAAATTTGCTGCAAATCTTCTCTATTAGTAGACTGTGTCTAGCAATGCAAGTGCTATAGTGTTTAAAGCTTTTGGTGCATATAACTTATGGGTTTTTCTTAAGCTGCACTGTTTTTTAAGGTGTAAACCGAGGCTAGAAAGCCATGCACCCCATTCACTCAGATAAGAAACTTAGAAATGTAGTCCAAAAAAGGACAACATTATTTTAATAATAACAGATATGACATTTTCAGTGTTATCTTCTCTATGATACCTATTTACCTCGCAATAAATCTTGGTTCTTAAATATTAACACTGGGTGTAAATACTGCAGATTTGCAGGCACTGAAATACCTGCAAAAGCAAGATACCTAGTGACATTCAGAGCAAACTGTTAACTCTCCTTTCCAGATCAGATATTTGTTACCCACTTTTATAGCATTTGTAAAAATAAACAAGTAAATATATATGAAAGAAACACGCAGTAAGATGAAAAAAAAAAAAAGAGAATTCAAAAGCAGGAAGGGAAGGGGGAAGAGGAAGCAGCTCGGATAAAACTGCTGGTAACAGATTTAGCAACCTGTTTACTGAAGGAAGTTCTTAACCTGTGCTCTCAACAGCACAGTTCAAAATAAGCATCACACCTCGGGGCATACGGCAAAGCAGTTCAACCAGTGTGAAGAATTAGGGCCAACTGTCTCTCTTTAAGCAATGGAGATAGCATTTATTTGTATTTCTTTAATTCTTGGATTATCCTGATATATACAATGTACTAATGCTTCTACAAAATTAAAAGTTTATTCAAAGGTTGCCTGTAATGTCTTGAAGTGGTGGCCCTGCTGGAGCAGCTGCCCTGTGCTGGAGTATACTCTGTTCTGTAGTGAACAAACTAGAACTGGACAGAAAAATATCACAAGTTTTTTTTTTTTTTTCTGGAAGAAAATAAAGTTGTGAAATATGGGAAATTGTCCCTGAACTTTTGTTTTGTTTAGTTGAGGTCCATTAAAGAAAAAGGAGGAAAAAAACCCCACCGAACTCCAATTAATGGCTACAGAATAGCTCATTTAAGCCCAGGCAAGCCAAGAGATATACTGATGAAGAGAAAATAAAGGCTGGATTATTGTATGAACATTGCCTTGGAGCAAGGTAAAAGTGTAGTTAACAATGCTATTGCTAACTATCTGAAGGCTCATTTTGTGCCTTTTGCTGTGAACAAAACCCTCGAAAGGCAATTCAAAAGCCTGATATGGGAGACAATCATATCCTAATTTCATCTGTAGGCTCAGTTAATGGCTTGCAATGATTGTATATATTTCTACAGTGATGAGAATGTTTGTGTAGCGTATACAGCCATCATAAACCCCAGGCTGGAAGTGGATTGGCTTCCAGTTCCAAAACAGTAACTTTTATTTGCTGAGTTGGCAAGAGGGGTACCATTTACAAAAACTGACCTGTCTTCAAAAATAGTCTTATGGCTGATGTGCACTGTTGGGAGCCTGAGTACAGCTCGCGGGGGGGGGAAGAAAATAAGGTATTTGGTGTCACTGGCACATTGGATGAAATTCTGGAGGGTTTAAAAGCTGTTACCTCTTTTTAATGAGAACATTCCTCTAGAGAAATATAAATAAGGAGGACAATCTGAAATATTTAGTCTGCCAAGGAGCTAAGAAAAAGAGGAATGACTTATTAAATAACTAATTTTGGTTATTTCTGAGTATTCTAAAAAGATGCCAAAAAATTCTTAAAAATGAAAGCGACATGTTGAAAACATGTTTTCATATGCTGTATCTGAAAACTGTGGAAGATAGTTATTCTGAGCTTCCCCGTAACACAAAGGCTGTTGAAATGGAAACAGACCACCAGTAGCAAACAGTGATTTTCCAGATAGATTTGGATTGGAGCAAAAATAGTGCAAATATCTACACAAGATGTTTCTGGATAACCCTAACCTAATGAGCATGAATAACTGCACTGATAGGTAAGCACAAACATACTTTGAAAAACTTCACTTTAATTTGCTTCTTTTGGCAAGTAAAACACACTAACGAAGCAAGCGTGTGCTCATCCCTTAGAGTTAGCATTTCTTTTATTAAAATGTGGCATCTTATCTTCACACAGCAGCCAGCCCTTTTCCTCCCATCTTCTTTTTTATGAAGCTGTTTTTCATATATAGCTTTGAATTATTCCCTCTTTCACCATCAGAGTGGAGGCAATGAAATATGTCAAAAAGATGACTGCAGCCCAACAGGTCCTAACGTAAGTTCTTTTGCTCCACTGTAGCAGTATAACTTAAATACTGAAGGAACTTTCTTTTTTAAAGATGATCTTTATTTTATTAAGAGGAGAAGTAGAGGATCAGAAATCCCTTGATGTTGTCAGTGCTCAATCTCATTGAATAGACCCTACAGACTGCTCTAATTATTCACAAAACATTTTGAGCAGATGTCCACAAAATGAATTATCTGCTGTCTGCCAAAACCTACTTCTGGCAGGCAGTGTATCAGGTAAATAAAAAGAGAGGTTGAAAACATGAATAAAACATGAATAGAACAGCTTAGGGCATTTTGATCCTCATAAATTCAGAATCACCAATTGAATCCATAGAGGTGCAGAAGGTAGGGTAGGGCTACCATATGAAAACATGTTGAAAACAGTCAGCTTTGGAGGAAACACTCTTAACAAGCGTTTCCTCATGTTAGTGGCAGTATTGCTGTGCCAAGTAACAGGAACCACTTTAGGGTATGGGATGGCAGCAGTCTTCAGCATCTACCACAGGAGACAGAATCTGAACTTCCAGCATCAGTCAGAGCCCTGCAAGTCACACAGGCCGGCATCTTGGATTCTTAAATTTAGCAGAAGTTGCAAATACCCGTAAGTCTTGCTATTCTGCCATTGGCAAGGACATCCCTACATAATTTAGCCTTAGTTTGAGAATCCAATGAAAAATATTTAATCTCTTGCTCTTCCTATTACAAATGTGCATGATGCTTTCCTAATTAAGGCAGGCTGTTCTATACCATTAAGATCATGAAAACCTGGCTCCTACCCTACAAAAAGGCTGAGCATTGCATTTAGTAAATTTGCAACTAGAAATGCTATTCAAGAGGTGAATTTCAGGTTTTAAAACAATCATTCTTATGTTAGCACGTATTGTTCTGAGATCACTTTTTAAAAAACTATCTGTATGGCATCGTTTCAGGCAGCTTGATATAGAATCAAACCAAAGAAAACGTCAATTATTGGAGAGGAAGGGGGTTCCCAAAGACTTTGTATCGAGTTAGTGTACTGTGTTCTGTGCTCTTTCACTGGATAACAAAAACTTTATAGTACTTTAGGAATAGGTATTGTCCTACATCCACACCAAAATTTTATCATGTTGGACAAAATGCACTAGTTTGTTGTTTTGAAGAGAAAGAACCCGTAAAGTGGGACCATTAGTGGACAAAGAAATATGAATGCATGATTTTGCATATGGAACAGGTCGCTACATAAGTGGTAGAGGAAAAGATGGGAGGACAGAATGATTTGAAAATTTTGATTAAAAGAAATGAATGGGTAGGTAGGTAACTTCATAAATAATGGACCAGATTTATTCATGGTGGTTTCATTAAAAGCAGCGATAAATTAATGTCAAGGAGAAGTCTCTTTCTTTGCAATAGTTTTGACCTATTCAGTGGAACCATTGTAGTTACTAATTCATACAGGATTATACATAATTGGGATGCCCAATTATAACAGCTGAGTTTCAGAAATGACAACACTCTTTCCTTCAGGGATCTGTAATTTATTCCATTACCTTGAACTTGTGTTATGCAATATGCCAAAATAAAATTTGCAAACATTCTCTTAAATCCTGCTGTCTTTGGTTCATACTGTATATGTGAAGGAAACATGTTGAGAGGATTAAAAATATGGGAAAGAATTACCATTTTAATACACTTGACGCGTCCACAATAGAAGGTTTTCAGCCTCAGTAAAATCCACTTTAATATATGTAAAAAGTTCAGAAAAAAATTATTCTATCCCATTGTCTTCATGAAAGCAATAGCAGTGTGGCCAGTGCTAGAAATGCCAAGATTAGTTTATTTACCAAAGAAATCGGATGGTTTATTTTGGTTTGCAGGGATGGCTTCCCTTACCGTGTTTTATTCCACTAAAATATTTCCTTACTGCATTAATTCATGTGAAGTCCTATGCATAAACTGCTAGCAGAAGTATCTACACTTTCAAAAGTGTGGCTGATGCCACGTTTCCCTGCACTTTGAAATTTCCAACATAGAAGCCAGTCTTAAATTTGGCTAATGGTTTTTCTTTCTATGTGTTGACTCTTAAAGCTGCTGAGATATTAGGATAATAAGTGTTTGAAGAAAAGAATAATCTATTTATACAGAATCAAGAAAGCGTTGCCATGGGAAGCCTGAAGCTCTCAAAAGGAGGTTTCCTAGAATAGAGGATTTTCTGGGGGAGAGAATGGCTCGTACACATTTGGTTCTTTCTGACTGCTGCTGTCTCATTGCC
Organism: Fregata magnificens; assembly: GCA_013389945.1. NCBI lineage: Eukaryota > Metazoa > Chordata > Aves > Suliformes > Fregatidae > Fregata > Fregata magnificens. Next base: position 85,236 of record WAAD01031135.1, read on the forward strand.
TTCGTTCACGTGGCACTCAACTCTGCCTGGTTCAAGAGAGGAGTTCTCCTCATGTAGATCATTGAGCAGCAGAAACTGGAAAAATTACTTGCTAGGATGTCCCGTGAATGTTACAGAGGTTGGATAAGAGAGAGCTGTGTGAGCAGCAAAGCAACAATCCAACTTATGGGAAAAGATCTGTAAAGGGGTTGTCCGTGGAGGACCTTCACGTACGCTGGAGAATTTTGTATGGAGGTATTTTAGCTATGGGGTTACACAGCTAGCTTAAAGGGCAGAAAATATGATGACAATATGGTTAGCTTGCTGGGACTCAGAGGAGAAAAAACTGTTTTTTCTCATAGCTTTGTTTTCAGTATAACATTGCACACATTATTTTGTTTGTGCTTGGACGGTCTCAACACTAGAGTGTGCATGAAAGTACATTTATACATTTTCCAGGGTTTGGGGAGGATATTAATATCTGTAATATGTGACATTATTGTCTTCTGTTGCTACAGTGAGCAGTACCCCATCAACTTCTAAAAAATGACTGATGATAAACTGGAGCACTTTCCTATTGAATCATGCAGGATTTTTCCTGTGGGGTCAGCAAGCCTTGGGGCACCTAAGTGATACAATAAGCAGTTTTGTTCTAACCCTTTCTGCCTTCCTACAAAGGCAACGTAGCTAGATTGTACGCCCAGTGCAAGGACATAGTTTGCTCTACTGTGCATTGTGTGTAATATGAACTGAAGGTGTCAGTCGTGATGATGTCGCTGGCTCGTACTCTTTTGCTGCCTCTGAATCCAGTTTACAATGAAATGAATTGGAACAAAGCCAAAGATAACCCTGAATGTCAGAAATGGTATCTTTAAAGTGATTCTGGATGCACAGGCAGCCAAAGAAGTTCAGTCCCTCTTCAAAGTCATGATGCCAGTATTGTAATGCAGATTACATCGATTTGCTACCAGTTACTGACAGCTAGCAGGAATCTTTTAAAGATTCTCCACAGTACCCATGGCATAAAAAGCTCTCTGCATGAAAAGGAAGCTGTATTTTCATGCAGACGATCCATCCTAAAAATAGTATCAATGTTATCATATATGTAAGGCAAAATTCAATTTTGTATAATATATTTTAGGACTATGACAGGATTCAGTTTATAGCATAAACAGCAGTTACGTTTAAGCACATAAGTAATGCCGCTGACTCAAATGCATGCTTAAGTACTTGCAGGTTATTTTGTAGTAATTAATTTATTGCAGAAAGGCAATAGAAACGCTGACTTGCCATATACCGACAGTAAGTTTGCTGTGGTTCCGAACTATCCTTGTGCAGGACTGGTATGCAGGTGCATGATGAATGAGAGTTGACAAGATTCTACAATAAATACTTGAAATACCAAAGCAATGACTACTGAAGCAGAAAAGAAGTACTGTACCGGGCCATAATTCAAACCAGCATTCCATTTACAAATGTAATAAGAGTAATAGAAAAGATTAACTTTCATAGGAAATTACAGTTTGTGTGCGTAAGTGCATGTTTTTATGACATTCAGTTTCCTACAGGCTTTATGTTTCTGCATCAAAGTTACCAGAATAATTTGAGATTGCAGCTCCATTCAGTAATGTTATGGCACTCTGTATACAGTGCTCACCAGGACTGCTTCCCACTGGGGACTCAGTTTTTGCAAAGATGTCTATGTGTTTTAGGCGTAACCATAATATGAGCACTGCAAACTGCACTGTGTGTGCTCGTATCTTTTATTTGCATGTAAAGGCACCCACACGCCTTTGGGACTACGTCTAGACAATGGGCAGAGCCTCATGCACAGGTTTGCACACAGGAGGAATGTTCTCCAAAATCTGGTTCTCTGTGGAGGAGATGGAAGTGATTTAGATACAATTCACTGTTCATCCCATGCCATAAAGTATGCTCTGTCCTCTCTAGCTCCTCATTATATGAGATGTAAGTGATGCAACGAGCAACCTTCCTACAAATAGTGTGATTCACTGCTGAAAAGAATTGCCTGAGTGGCAAAAGATGCTTCACTTTCTGAAGCTACAGATACAAGTTCAAAGAGCGCTCGCTGCTAGGATCCGTTTGTTTCCTGTTGCAGTGGATACAAATGGATGTGAGTTTAAGAGATTTGCCAGCAATCAGGGCAGAGACTAAAACCTGTGCCTTCTGAGTCCCTGGACTGTACTGCAGCCCTTGTGGTTTTCCTCCTTCTTGATGAAACCTCACGGCCTAATAAACCTGTCTCAAAAAAAACCCCTCAAAAACCTGAAACCAAAATGAGCAGTAAAGAAATCATGTTATTCAAATAATATTTAATCAAAAAAAAAAAAAAAGTGATTATGAGAGGAAAAGGAAGAAAACTAAATCATTTTTCTGCTTCTTCCTTCCTCTTCAGGAACTTCTGCTCAATGTCTGAGTTCCACAGAGCTGTTTAAAAGAACCATCATTAAAAAGTTGATATCACATCTCTGACAGCTTTATTTTTTTGTGTGTGCTCATAGCCTATCGAATTTAGAGCAAAACACTGTGAGAAATCCCCTTTGTTTCCAGTTGCAGATCTGGGAGCAGAAAGTATAGCTTGCTGTAATTGCTGCCTTAGATTTCAACTGGCCACTTTCTAGCATTATTCACAAGACAGCTTTATTGCATTTTGAGATCTGATTATTAACTGTCACAAAAGCCTCGGTACCAAGAAGGAGGAGTGACATCCCCAAAGCTAAACATGGAGAAGCTGTCATCTAGAAGACAACATAGTTCTCGTGCTCAAATATCACAGCTGTTTATAATGCCACCGTGGTGGTCTCCAGTCGCAGTAACGCTAAGAGATGTCAGAGACTTGACTGGTGCCGAAATGGAGGAGTGCGGCACCAGGGTGTGCGTACTGGCAAGGTGAAAGCGTGTGTTCGCTCAGAGTAGGTTTCACTAGCTGTTGGCAGAAGAAATGTTATGGTTGCATCTTATATCCGATTCAAGTACATGGAATAAAAGGAAGCTCCGGAGCTCTGCTTATGAAGCAACCTGTCGCAATGTCCATTGTTGCCCTTTGTCAGTGATGAGGACTATTTTGCCTTATACCACGTAGTCCAATTCGGACCACAAAAATTACCAGTACTACCTGTTAAAACAGCTTGGTGTTTCCTCAGATTTTCAAATTATTTTGTACAAATCTTCCATGTTATAATTTCTCATATTGCAAGAAGCCTTTCACTATCCAACGTTTTCTATTTTTTGTTAAAAATATCAAATAATCTTTTAAAAATGCATCTACTTTTTAAAATTGCATATAAAGCTGATAATTGTGATTTGGCTTAACTCCACTGACAAGAGTGGGAACACAAAAAAATTAACGTGACCAACCTAAGGCTCTCTATTCCGCATGCAAGGCTTTCTTCAATGTTTGTTCCTTGTACCATTTGTAATAGGCATTCCCTTTTTTTCCCAAATAACTACCGAGATAATGACTCTGAGAACAATTTTCAGCTTTCTGAGTGACAAAGACATTACAACAGGATTGGGTTGTCCAGCCTAATTGAAAGAATGAATTAATTTTCCTCTATATTTTGCTGCCATCTTGCTCCGTTGTAAATTATTCCGTGTATTTCAGGTAAGCTCCATATAGTTAATCTGTTTTTCACAAAACATAGGTCTGAGCCTGTAAGGCTTCTGGCTCTGGAACACTGCAGACTCCAGATGTGCTTCTGTGTGCTGAGCACTTGCATGACTTAAAATCCAAACTGGAGGTCCTTAACGTGATGAACCACATCTACAATTCTAATAGAGCTCTTCACTGTAATAGATTGGGGGAAATGAGGTAAAACATTATCACTAATTTTCGTGCTAACTGCATTAACTCTCAGGATATATTTATAAAGGCAAGGGAGGATATTACCAAAAAGATTTATTCAACAGTGAAGATTTTTTTTCCCCATTAACTAACTACTAAGTTTCAAAGTTCTTACAGTTTAATTGGGGATAGTGGAATCTGGGAGAAATAATTATAAACGTGAGTACATAGGCGATATGCTAATATTTAGCACAAAATACAACAACTGTTTTGGGCTAGTAATTTAACCAACACAAAGACAGAAAATTCAAATAAAATTAACTTTCATTGGCAAATGTGGAGAAGATAATAAGGAAATTTTGAACAAGCTCTCAAAGGTTTAATCTGAATACTGTTGAGAAGAGCATAAATAAACGCGGCAAGAACGGATCACCAACTAAAACCGAGTAGCCTTATAGAGGGTTAGGGGTTGGTTTTTTTCAAGGAAAAGAAAGAATTTAATGTCTGGAGTCAAAGTTAGACTCAATCAATACATTCAGGGCTCTTGAGAAATTTTGAAAATAGTTTCCTACTTGTAGTGATTTAGGGCAGTCAGGCATGTAAAAAGATCGAATCGGTTGTGAGAAATCAATGACCTCCCCCGCCAAGATTCCCACTGAAATGAAAACTTGCCAATTACAATGGGAGTTTTGATAAGGCCAGCAGGAGAAGGATGTTCCAGACTCGAAGAAACGGCACGTGAAATGTAATATCTATTATTTTTTGTGCCATTAGGGTGTGAGACAGAGGCCTGCTGAACATCTTATCTTAAAACTCCAGAATATCTCTCCCGTGGCAGATTAGCAGTGGTGATACAAAGCAAATAAGCAGAGCTTACGCAAGCATGTGATAATCACTCTCCATCTACTGGCGACGTCTGCAGACATTTACCTCTCTGCTCAGCAGGTAACTGCGGTGCTACTTCATTGCAGCCTTTCAAACCTTTTGTCAAAACTCCCTTTGGACGTAATGCGACAAAAAATATGACAATGGATAAGTTTGCTTATGTTCTGAAGCCACCACTTAACACGAGGATCGCTATTTTCTTATTCTTTCACCACGATGGTCTGTCTTTTGTTGTGCTAAGCACTACGGGTACTGGTCCATGTGGTTGTGTCTATACCAGCAGGTAGGGCAGATGAACGGGAGCAGGTCCGTAGCTGGTGTGGGGGATGTTTCTGGGGCTTTTTACTGCAAAACAGGGCCAGTCTCATCCCATGGGCTGAATGCCTATTTCCTGACGGCGTGCATTAGGTGTGCTCCTGCGGGGACGTTTCCCAGTTTATTTTCCTCTGAGAGGAACCAATTCGTGCAACGTGAGAGTGCTCCACAATGTGAAACGAGTCGTGACACAGGGGGCAAGGGAAGGATTCGCTTCGGTCAGTGCAGAAAGTAGGTACTGCCTTATGGGGTGGAAAGCGCCAGGGCGGTCAGGCCTGGTTTCGCTCAGAAAAGGGAATGCAGGTTACCCTGACACTGCACAGCCCTTCCCCAAGCCTCTCCTCCTCTTCCACTCCCCCCTCCTTTCCAATTTAGAAATTTCAATTTGGGGTGGCATCCTTCCTTGGCTTGCTGCTATGTGCCGCTTGCCAAAATATCTCTCGTAGGGATCTGAAGTGCAACCGAGCCGTTGCAATGCTGGGGACGAAGCTACAGGACCTTGACATAACCAGAGGTAGAGTGGACCCCCCCGAAAAACTGTGGCTTTATGCAAACACTCGGCGATTCCTCCTAAAGGGAAAGCGCATTCCCTCTTTCTCTTGCCTTCCAAAAGCAGTGTTTCAGAGACAAGCCAAACAGCTGTGCTTACAGGATCTCACAGAGATTCCTAAAAGCTGATAATAAGGTTTGACAGTCATGTCATAATTGTTAACAATGGTATTGGAGATGTGCCAACAACCTCACAGTCTCTCGCTGCTTCTCTGGGTGAGAGGAATTGCTCTATTGCTGTAAGTCTGCAAACCAAATTTGACATAAAGGGACGTTTCTTACAAAAGGAAATATAAAGCAATGTATTGTATTGTGCCAGATTACACAATAGCCTTGAAGGATAAAGTAATGATAGAGAAGAGCCTACAGTGACACCGCATTAATATTTGCTATTTCTGCTCTCCGTGCATTCAAACATATTATGCAGTTAAAGCTTTTAGGAGCCCGATGGAACAGCCTGGTGTAAAGGTCTGGCAGTGGGCATTTGGCATGGTCCACTTATTTACGGTGTAATTGATAAAAGTTTGCTGATGAGATCTCGCCCTCTGAAAATCCATTGCCTGTTCTCTGTTACCAGCATACCATACCGAGAAAAGTTTCTCAAAGTGTAATTTGGAGCTCCTTGTACTCCTCTCCTGTACAGCTATTTGTCCTGGTTAACATGCACCCAATAATGTAACTGTCAGAATAAATCACAGCAAATGATACTTTTCTACATGGGTGTCACGAGTTTCAAAGCTCGAGGTTCTGGGATTTTTTCAGGCCGATGGAGAGGGCTAGTTCCTTCTGCAATTTGTTGACCCTCAGACAGCCATAACTCTTAGCAACCTTCACTGCAAAAGGAATCAAAATACAAATCAACACTATAAAAAGTGACATATGAGAACTATGTCCTTTTTGCCTGTATTAGTAATTCCTTTTCAATGGCTCTATTAGAACTCGTATAAGCAAACCCATGCAGATTTCTGCACTATCTGTTAATGATTATAGACTGTTGTTTACCTTATCATGGAAGCTATCAATAGACCTAGTTAATGAATTTTTTTTTTCTTGTCATGCGAATTTTAATTAACAGTTTATTAACTCACAATCCAATTCCCTGGAGGTCTCCGTAGAATTCAGGAGGACACATTATGCATATGCTCATGCTTTCTCCTAAATTTAGATAATTTATGGTCCAGAATTATTACATCAGTTTCACAGCACTGCAGATACAGCTCTGACCACTCCAATTATCTGTCTACTCCAGAACATAGCAGCCGTTACTTCAAGCCATCATAAAAAAGTTTATTAATTTAGCTCCACTGAGTGCCAACCATTTTACTGCAGTGCAACAGAAAGCTATCTGCCACGTAAGAAACCTTTAGCTATTTTTCTCTCGGCTTGGCTTTCTAAAAGAACTTTGTAAAATTTGCGAGGATTGAATAGTGGGGCCAAACAGAATTTGCATGGAAGCTTCTCTAAATCCCTGCAAGAACAAACAAGTATTTAAGGCAAGAAGCTGCTATTTTCTGAGCCTCAGAAAAGTGAGGGTTGGCTAGGGACTGCAGCAGCACCATAGCTCTCTTTTTCTCCTAATTTCTAAGGGCTGCGAGTTTGTTTGTTTACACACTTATTGGTGTGTGCTGTTTCCCCTTGAGCAAGCTTTTGCTGGTAACTCTGATAGCAATAGCTGAATATAAACTTCTAAGTTCACTCTTAACCATATTCTTCCCAAGATTTCTCACAGTCTTAATATCCTGAGCATTGGATCCACCTGACTTTCAGGCAAAATCCGGCATCGGTGTTGGTTGAACTTCAACTGGCCATTGTGCCCCGGGACCATACAGTCACCTGGGATGCCCGACAGCCTGGCAGGAAGGATGGGAGGCGCAATAAAAAGAGATGCCACAGAATAGATAAATGCTAGTACCTAATGACCAGCGTATCGTGGAGTCCTCCTCTGCGGAGGAGCTGGGGAGCACCGACCTGAGCTGCTGCAGGTCCAAGCCTGAGTAGGGGGAAGGAAGGGGAGAGGAAGCCACTCACCCAGACAAAACGAGGTACCCACCCCAGGAGAGCAAGCACCGGAGGCAGGGAGAGCTCCCCTGGGGACGGTCAGTCTGGGACTGCCTGGGATTGTAACACCTGGTTGTATGTAACCGGACTGAAGTGCCTCCAGCATGGTTCTCATTCTCCGTCTTTCACGCGCCAGAAAATCCCACAGGGATCTCCTCTGGCAGAAAGGCTTGGGTTTGGAATGCAAATATCCTCTTTCAATAGGATTGCTTTGTCTGCAGCAAGAATGTTATTTTTCTATGTTTGGGATAGATTCTGTACTTACCCAAGTGTTGAAGTAAAACAAAATTCCCTGAGATCATGGTAGGTCCGGCTGCTGCAGCAAAACCAGCTATTAAAACTAAGCCTGCTTTGTAACTCCGATGCCCACTAGTTCTTTCAGATGTAAAGGTTCTGATGTGCTCTTTGAAAACGTTAGTTGTCATGAGTATTACGATACGGTTATACCGATCGCTTGTCATTTTTTATTACTGCTGGTCAAATATCTGAAACCCCAAATTCAAAGTCTGTCTTTGAATTACAGAAGACAGCTGCCAAAACTGGCAGCTGAAATATCATAACTTCATCAGCTGTGCATCAGCCTACAGCAGATGCCAAGACTGGAGGAAGCACTGCAGCAGAGTCAGGCAGGAACACTACAGCCAGGGCAGTGCTTTCGGGATCTGTGCGTCTCCCGAATACATCCCGTTGAGGGTGTGGAGCCCTGTTTAGCGAATGTTGACTAACTGGGAGCAGGTTTGGTTTTCTTTACTGTTGTGAGAAGTCACGCACAAACCCCTAACAGTTAGCGGAACAGAAGATGAAAATTGCTGACCTAGATTATCTGCTGACCGGGTGGAGGAGAAAAAAGGCAACTCTTGTGCATCGCTCCCACTGCAGCCAAAACTGACTTTAGAGAGACACGGACGCTGCCCAGGGTAAAGGCCACGCTGCATTTCATAGGAATATCAGACGTACTTTGAGAAGTCAGAAGGTCTTTTTCTGACCTGAAAATGAACTGTTGCCCTTCATGGGCTGTTACTAGTGCAGATGCTCGAGGTTATGAAAGTGTAAAGATAGATTCCCGATCTTTAGGCAAAATACTGGTGACAAGGCAAAATGGAAACTGGGGAAAAAATACAGCTCTTCTCAAGTGTAATAAGGAACCAAAGTGAAGTAACTATTTGAAAACTGCTTCAAAGCCACTTAAGTCAGTGAGAGTTTTCATTTTCCACTCATATTGGCTTTTAATCAGGCCAATAAAGGAGAGGCAAAAATAGACTGATGGAAATTACAGAGGTGTAATCAAAATGTATGTATCCATTTGGAAATGGGACATAAAATGGACTTTTTACTTTACACAATGTTTAATGTTCATTCTCTTGAAGATACTCACTTAGAACAACAATCAGACTTTCATTGGCAGAGAACATAATAATCTAATAGGTTTTGCAGGCTGCTATGGAATGCTAACTATAAAATACATCACCTATAAATTAAGGTTCAAAAGGTGACACAGAATCAGAATATTTAATAACAGCATCTTTCCCTAAGTTGAGTTAACTGTTACAGCAAAATTTATTGCCAATCTGGCTACAACATCTGCACAACTAAAGGACTTGTTAAAGAAAAATGAAACTTGTCTTTCTGCCAAAGTTTGGAGAGGCTTAAACAGAAATTAATATCCTTAAGAAACCCTGCAACATTTTTGAAAAATTATCTGGCTGGCAATACCTGCTGCTTTTCAGAGGCAAAAAAAAAAGTGGTTTAAAAGTGCAGCTAAAACTTGCTCCACAGAAATGATGGTGGTTTGATACAATTACTTTCAAATTTTGTTACTGTTGTTAAGGTAAATTTACGCTAATCACTTATTTCTAACAAAACAAATCTGATACGTTCCCTACAGAAACAGACCATAGGCTTTTGTACGCTCACAAAATGTCACACACGTTGATGTTAAATATAAGGGATATGGATGATAATGCAAAACCGCATTCTTGTGTGCAAGTTCAAGGTGACAATTCAAGATAGGTCTCTCCTTTGGATCACAAATTGTCTCTCCAGTATGTGTTCTGGAGGAATACTGCCAGAGTAGGAATACTGCAGTTGAGATGGTCTGCAAATGCACACGTGGTGCCTGAACACTAATAATTTGAAAAATCAACCATGGAGATGTAGAAAGAGATACCAAATTACTGTACGCGCTCTTCTCTCTTGCTGTCTGTGAGGAAAAAACGTGTTTGTGTGTGTACATGGCAAATTTGTAATAGTGATTTCTGTGTAGCTATTTCTTTTTCACAGCGTCCTTTTCCATGTTCCATCTAAAGACAAAACACTTTGCTGCAAGTCTCAAAGAAAAAGGCATAGCCTTTATGAAACCTTCTAGATTTTCATTTCGAAACTGACATAGAGGAAAAATCTAAAAGGCACATTATTCACAGTGGAAGCTACAGCAACAAGACAAACTAATTGTCCTTAATTCTCAACCCAATGTGAATTTATTTATTTCCTTAATTTATTTATTTCCTCATTTTAAAATTAAAAAAAAACCCCAAACATTTTTCAGATTTAGAGATTGATATTTGTTGACCACGCAAAGTGAACAGCTAAATCCAAAAGTCATTCAAGTAGTGAAAAGATTAAGTTGGCTAAAATTCTGTGTATATATCATGTCTTAATCTTCACTTCCTAAATTTTCAATGAAATCATGAAGAGATTGCTCTTTAACCAGCCTGGTACCTGTTCAAGAAGCTATCTGGGCTAGATATGCTTAAAAATATTTAAAGTCCCATCTTGACACTTAACCACTTGCCCATTTTTTTCAATAAAATATCCAGCTGCTTATAGTTAAACATGTTAATGGCTCTTCTTTTCAAATTCTGGAATCCTCCAGTTCCTTTTAATTACTAGATTATAAGAGATTAATAGTACCAAGACATTTAGTCACTTGAAGGCATGCTGCTTCTCTTTTTATCACTGAAATTTGATGCCTACAGTTTCTACTATTTGTGATAATAGACCATGGAAAAGAAAATAACCTATACTGTTAAATTTTAAAATCTGAATTCACTATTCTCTCAAGGCACCTCACAGAGAACTGGGGTCTCTGGGCTGTTTTTCATTAGCTAGCAGGAGGCATGCATTTGATTACCAAGCAACATTAGACGTGCTAAGGGAGATGCAAGAATTCCTGGCTCAGGGTACAATGACAGCACTGTGTACACTGTTTGAAAACTTTAGCTTAAAATTGCAAGGCGCAGAGAAGAGAACGTCAGTTATAAGGGAGCAGGCAATGGTGCGAACTTCCATCCCAGCTGACAGTGCCAGGGACAGTTAGGTGCTGAGATGCCGAATTCATGACCTAGAAAAATAAACTTTGATTAACCAGTAGTTGGTGGAGATCCACAAATCAGGAAACTGAGCATCCTTTTATTCAATGAAATCATTTCACGGATTGTAAAAGATACAGCGCATAGATGGCAGGAACTTCAACAATGTACCGAGCACTCTTCATTCCTGTTCAATCAAACTGCGAGAAATTAATTCATAGCATTTAAAGATCATCAGGACTGTGAAGGATCATCAGCACTGTGAACAATGATTTCTGTTCATAATGCTTTGGTTGTTATGACACCTTCTGGTTGTGGATTTCAGCCAATTAACAGCAATTATTTTACCCACAGCATCTTTAGTTCTGGAGTGACTTCACATCTTTGAGGCCGGTTGGTTCAACAGTAAAGGTACCACCACCCTATTATCCCGTAAGCACTTCTGCATATGGCAAGATCCAGTTCCACTGTGCCCATAAGGACCGACGTCTCCGGGATCTTTTCTTCCCGACATACTGACACAGACAGAATTGAGGTGCTTCGTGGCTCTGGGATTTCAAACTTGCACAGTCCTCCAAGTGCCAGTAATGTAAGTCCCTCATGCATATTTGATTGCTGCCTTGGGTGGTAATATCCCTGCCTTTAATGTATGTGCACATTGTGCAGTTGCTGTGGGAACCGTAACTTTGAGGTTTCACGATTTAAAAAAAGAAAGAATGTATTTATAGACTTTATTTATTTTGCTTATGAATCAACATGTTAATATTGACGCAATGGAAGAAGAAAGGAAAACAAACTTCTAAACAGAAAGCACAACATCAAACACTGATCTGTTTATTTTTCTCTTCTGCGAAGTTCCCATAACAGGCAAAATCGCAGCAACAGAAAGGGAAAAAATTATAAAACAAGAACCAGACAAAAGAGGAAGAAAGCAAGCTGCAGATAGCTGAGTAGTTGAATTAAGTTGTTGAGAGATCAGGTTTTACCAGTCGTAGATTACAATGTGCTAGAAGATGCTGTGATGCATTGCAGACTTTTGCCGTGGGGTCCCAGGCAGCTGCCCCAGGCGCTTGGAAGCTCACCTAAGGCACTAGGTCAATGCAACAGGCTGCTCAGACAATCGCAACAGTGGTTTCTAGGTTCATCCGTTGGGTTTTGGGTGGTCACAAAATGTGGGGTGTGGGTTTGCTTGTAGGTCTTAGGCTCATCTGAGCTCTCTCTCGAGGTACGTGCTCTGAGGAGCTGACCCAGCACCTCTGTCACAGCCCAGCACTGCCCGCACCGACCGTGTGAGTGTGGCTGATGCTGGAGGTGATGCAATTACAGCTTCACCACAGTGCAAGATAAAATCACAGATATATCATTAAGAAGATAAGAAAAGAGGAGTCATCTCACAGGTGGCCCTATGGGGTGAGTTTATTACTGCAAGTCAGATGCTTCTGTAGTCAAGCCAGCTCAGTAAAGCACTGTGGTTAATTTACTGAGCCAGGGGATTGCAGAGAAGGATCCAGCATGGTCTCTCTCTACCTCTTAGGGCACGAGCGAGGTTTGGCCAGGCCGGTTTAGCGCTTCCCTCTCAGATGTGCTTTTTCTGCATTTCCACTACATGAATTACGGCCACAGCAAATGCTTGATTTCAATGAAATGCAAAAGGAAAGCAAACTTCTTTCCCCTCACGGTTCACAGTGGGCTGACCGTGCGCCAGAGTGAAAGAGCCAGGCAGAGGGCTGGGGAAGCAGCTCTCGGTGTGTAGATGAAGTGGCATGAATATGTATGAGAGTCTAATTGGCTCACACACGTAACCAAGGTGCCTAAAGACCTAGGCTCCCTGGCTAATTGTTGTAACCAACCAGTAAGTTGGAGTCCACTGAGTCCATACTGTCCCATGCAGCTTGTTACAAGAGCAAGGAGTGAACTTGTCTGCAAAAGCTGCCTGGAGATGGAGCGTGTTTGGGGTTCCCAGGCTCAGGGGTAGAGAAGGTCACAGCCAGGCTGGCATCATCCTCTGGTCTCCTTAGGGTAGGAGAGACCTGTGCTGGGGCAGGCAGGGCTTCCCCGGTGCCCGGGGGTTGGCTGGCATTGCTCTTGGTCCTCATCGTTTTATGCAGCAGTCCGAGCAGTGATGGACCCTGGTTCTCAGAGTCTTAATTCACTTTTCTCGTGTTTAATGCACGTGTCACAGCAGCATTCACCGTGAGTGTCCAGGAGATGACTGGTGGTCCAAGCTGCCACTTCACGGGCAGCACGGAGCACATTAGACCTAGCAGCTGCCAATTATTTGTGGCATGTGAACAGACGTCCCTTTTCACCGCCTTTCCCTCTTCCCCGCCTTTCCTGAACATGGCCTTGTTGGGTTTTTAACTGCACAGCCACAGTGGTTTTCTGTGCCTCCTGTTCCTGTTTTATGCCCTTCTCCTCCTTTTTTTGACGTCGGTTAAAACTTTCCCTATAGTTTCATGCAAAACATAATAAAGTTGTCCATCTGCAGCATTTCTATCCATCTCGCCTAAGTTTTGTGGCAGAGTTTGTGGGTGCCAGTGGCATGTTGTAGTTTTCCCTTTTTTTCCCCCTACCATTTAAAAACCCTTTATCTGCCTCTTTTTGATTTTGTTTCCTTCTGCCTAGTCCTTCTGTTTTCTCCTCTGGGCCACTCTCTTTTGCTTTACCCACCCACACTGCTGCGTCTTTCTCTTTGAGCATGTTTGAGCTCCATGGGAATGGAACTGGGTTTTGCCTCTGAGATAATCATGTGATTGATACATAAAAAAATATTCTGCTTTCCACTGATTCAGCACAGATACATAGTAGATTTTTAACCTGGAATATTAAAGGATATATTTTTTGGTTCAAAAAAGAAAGATTTTTTCATAAAGCTAAATATGTTTGAAACACATAGCAATTCAAAGCAATAGTCATGCCTGAGATAGAAACTGATATTTACTTTTATTATAACGCAGTTCTGTACAGAGAAGTTGGCAGAAAGAATTGTGTTGTAAGCATAAGAGTCTATCCTCTGCTTCCACGTATGATTACAGCTCACTTCGGTAGCGTAGTTTTCTCTGGCAATGAAGCACTTCTTAATAGTGGACTGAGATTTCTGAAAGGCTGACCCCGTGCTATTTGTACCTACCTCATTTCCAGATGCAGTTACTTACGAATAAAGCCAGTTATAGGGTACATTATAACTTAATTTTGTGATTAATGATTTTGCTTCCGCTGGTAAATAAACTCCCTTTCCACTACAGAGGGACAACATTGGAGCCAAAGGAAGGGGCAGGAGTATGTTGGCCTCTTCATCTGCTGATTATTAAGTTTTCTGGAAGGTAATTATTTTTCTTCTGCTCTGATCAATGTAGTCTGGTATCCGTTTAATCTGTAGTCTGTAGCTCCCACATTTTATAAAAGGTGAAAAATGAGGAACCTGAAATGTTCCTTCTAGGCTAAAAGAAAACTGTGGAGCTGACTTGCAGTCTGTCACTCTTCTCCACATGGATGCTACAGCTCTTTTAGATAAGAACATTATTGCCACTGTGTTGAATGGATATTATATGATGGTATAAATATGTCAATTAGTATTTCAATTAGCATCCGTGACTAATCCTGCCCACGCTGGGAAGTTGCAGTATGCAAGTTTCTTACCAAAGGGTATGTTTTTGTGTCTTTGTTATTCAAGTATAATGCTAGTTGACAACTTCAGTAGTGGGGGATAGGACAGAAAATTATAAGCTTTCTTTTTAATGGAAGGCGAAGGATTGGCTAGAAGCATTTCAGTAGAGGGTGAGGTCTTAATTCTCCTGTATTATATGAAATTCTATATTCTATTTCACATTATGCATCAACTCCTACAGACTTTCTTTTAAATAATTGAATGCTCCAAAGTTTCTATGAACTTTGTAAGGGATTTTGTCATACAGCTTTGTTCTCATACTCTCTAGCTGATAGTATAGCTCCTTAAAAGTCTCATAAAGTTAAGAATAACTGTGTTACCATACCATCCAGACCATCATGTTCATCTATGGCAAGGCCATTTATACTGCCTTAACAGTGTAAACAGTCCTTTTTGTAAAAAAAAAAAAAAATCTGTAAGCAGTTAATGTGCTAAGTTTTAATGTTGAAAATAATCTAGCCTTCAAATGTGACTACGGCATACTACAAAAAAAAAAAATACCCAATAAAAAGTTGACTTCGGCGCTCTGTTTTGATACATCTGGAAATAAGGCATTTCTTTCTCTTTTTTCACTATTTCCTTCATGCCAGTAGAGGGCACACCTGTTTAAATCACATTCATTTCATACACAGCGTGCCATAATAAAGGCAATTTAAAAATTTACAGGAAAAAAGTAACATACATCTATTTCCAATAATGAACATTTTGTGGAGTTTGACTGCATTATCCAGGAACTGCTAATAGCAAAGAGGAGGCTATTTAAATGATTTTGCATTCCAGAACTGCAAGTGTGTTTGAGTGTTTCTGTAGAGTTCAACATCAGAAAGCAATATTTTGGGCAATGGGATTAAGGGAACAAAAGATAAAGAGATGGTAGTGCACGGTTAGAATAAAACCAATATTAATGTAAAACCAAAAACCATTAATTAGCTGCTTTTAAACAATAGGGATTGGAAGGTTTGTGACTTTTATTCAAATTTTATATATAAATTTGGTAAGCTTTATGTAAAAAAACACCTCTGCAATGGGAAACCAAATCTTGGGGTAATATTTCATTGTATTATTTCATCTGAGATCCATGTAATGGGAAGGAGAGAGGACTCAGTATAAACCATGGGCTTGAAAATGACAAAAGAACAGTTCTGCTTTTCATGCATATCTTATGATAGTTTCATTCCAGTGTTTATTTCTGGAAAGGCTTTGAAAAATCCTCAACTCAATAGATTAATAGCTTACCTGAAATTGTAATGGAAAAATTAATTAACAGAAAGAGTATCCAGTAGGACAAAGTTTAACAAAATACAGAAAAAACAGTAACTTATTTTCTTCCACTTTTTGACCAACGTCTAAATTTTTGAAGATAACTATGTGCAAGATTGCAGTCAGTAGAAAACCTAATATTGGATTTATTCTAACCCTGAAGTTAGAGATGCTATCTTCTAGCCAACCAGCACACTGCTGTCAAAAAAACTTTGACAAAATTATTGAAGAATGCAGGAAACTGCCAGCCATGGATAGAATCATAGTTTGTGATAAGGTCACAAGAAGGATCAACATAGCTAAAAGTATCAAGACCCCACCAAACCATCCTAAGGAAGGTTCTGGCTAAATCATTCAGCGTGATGCCAGGAACCGAGCCAGAGACCCTTGGCTCTGCAGTGAGCTTAGAAGCGATAATAAGAATAACATAGAGACGGAGAGTGAGTAATGCATGTACTAGAAAAGAGCTAGCTTTAGCAGGGACTGTGCAAACTTTTCAAAGTAATTTTTGAGCTTGTGAAGCTTTTCCCTTCACAATTTAAAAACAATTTCTTTTGTCTTGTCACTTGTTTTTGCAGATGTGCTGCAGCTGAAGAGCAGATCTCCTAGTGCATGCAGTTACTCTTACAATATTTTGTGTAGCTAATTCAGCAGCAGGGTAAGTTAGAATTAGCAATAGCATCCTTAATAAATGTGAGTTCCAACATCTCCAAATTCCCTCAATCTTCAGATGTCTTTACAAGATAGAGCTACAATGACTTTCCAAATGTTAGCTTGAAAACAGTAAGAAACAGCCGTCTGGGCATCTCTCTCCTCCTGGAAATGCTTTTTATCAGTACAGTGACTGGCTTAAGCAGCAGGGTGGTCAGTCCTCCGGCCCCTCAGGATCAGCAGAGCATCCTCCTCTACCACCTCCTTACAGACCCTGGGAAATGGGGACCAGCTGGGAAGATGAAGAAACAGTCAAGAAACGGCTTTATTCAGAGAGTCATGGACTATGGGAATGGTATCCCTGTATCTGAAAGCAGCTCTCTGCTTACAGAGGGGATCTTGTCCAATTTCATAAGAATTGTTCCTTTAGATTCAAGCCGTAAAATCCCACGTGCCCTGCAGGAGCAGTAGGATTTTCTCCTTAAACAGACATAATGGCTTACATCCAATCTACAGCCCTTTTTACTATTCCATAACATTCACCTTATAGAAGTTTTCATTTTAAGGTAATAAAATTGTAAAGCATTGAAGCTAAAGCAACTGGCAACTTAAAAAAAAAAAGAGATAAATGTGTGCTGATTAAAGAGCGTGACTTCCATTTGTATTTGGAGGTGTGTTAGCTGGATGGCAATGCCATCCTTAAGGATTTCCAACACAATTCCCATAAGTTAGGGGACATGGGGCTGGTAGTCAACAATATTAGCAACTTGAATGCTCTCAGACTCTTCCTTTCTATTTTAGAATTTTCTAAAGATTTTTAAATTTGCTCTCAATATGTTAAGGTCCACAACTGCCCTCATGTTGAGATGCAATAACATTTTGGTTGGAGGTCATTGACATACTGTTTTCCTTATTGTTTCTGTTCTAAGTGCATTTGCACAGGGTCATTTGTATTCATTACAGATGCAGAGTTTTCCCATCAGGGTATTTATAGATCTCAGAATTATTAGTACTTGATTTAGGAAAGTATTCTTAACCTAGACAGGAATTAAAGCATATGTTTTCATAGAGACAAACATAAATACTGACTGAAATACTTCACCAAATTGAAGCTCTTGGGGCACTTCTTTGTCTTGTTTATCTTTCAGGTATGCTGTTTTTCATTTTGTTTCTTCATAGGTCAGTGTTCCTTATGCTCATTGTCTTATCTGGCTGCATCTGATCTTGCTGACAAAGTTTAGGATTAAATGCATTTACCTTTTTTTTTTTTCCTCAGACACGTTTGGATGCCTGAGCTGAGACTGCATGATATTAAAACCTGAACCTACTTCATCATATTAAAATTTAAAATGTCAGATGATTTTTAAAGTTCTACATACAGAACTACGTTGCTGGAGCACCACTCCATGGATGCACAGAGGATGCTGCATAAGAAATGCTAGCTGATGGCTGATATGATGAAGACAGTTCCTAATATTTGTGTGTCGTGACTGCCGTGAATTTCCCAGCTAGAAGTGAAAGCTTTGGAGATGACTAAAATCCAGCGTCACATTTGGAAACAAATATTGTACCGTTACAGAAATAACTTTGAAGACGTGGATTTTTCCAAGTTCTGTTGAGCAGAACGAAGAATCACTGTCACACTAAGAAGAAGGGAAGGAGGAGTAGCCTGCTCTTTCCTCCACTCCCCCCTAGCATGATAGTGACAGCGATCACATTTCAGAGGAGTGCTTTAAAGGAGTATGTCTTTGCTGGTCAAAAATTTACTACCGCGTCTTTAACTGCCAACAGCTGCCTACGCTTTGGTTTCTGTCTTCTAGCCCTTACCAGCAAACTCACAGTCATGCTTTGAATGCATTTATCCTCTGGGTGTTCACCTCTTCAAAAGTCAGTTTGAGCCCAGGGGAGGAGTTGTTTCTCATCCTGAGAGAGCCCTCATGCCATGCGAGAGCTCCTCAGTGCTCTAAACAAAATATCACATTTCTCTAATAAACTAAGCTGAATTTTAGGTAGAACTAAAACCTCTAATCTAGAAAATGTTCTATATTCAGTAAGCTGTTGAACAATAGATCAGGCAATTTGTTTGAACAAAGGATAGCAGGGGTGGTGGGAATGTAATTTTGTATTTAATACTATTTGATTAGGAAAGTTACACAGCGTGTCATTTAGCTTTTAGGAAAGCCATAAAATGTCTTTGCCTTCTGCTGAATTGCTAGCCAGGCCTCCAGGCATCAGGCTTGTTTCTGCTTAACACTTCAGCTCAAGGTTGCCAGTTAACAGGTAATGATAAGAACCGATCCATTGCATTTTAATAGATATGACAAAATCAGGCTGAAGTACTGTGAAAATAACTTGATCTATAGGGAAGTAATCGTATTTTAATGCCTAGTAGCTGCAGATGTTCAGATTACTGTAATGCTATTAAAATGAGTATCTATTAATACACAAATATTTCAATGACACACAAAAGCAGAGCCAAACAAAAACCCCAAATAAAAATAAAACTAAAATTGCCTGTTTATTGGAATTAGCCTTCAATCACTTATTCATTTCTAATAGGCGGAAGGCTGTACATCTGAAAATATCACGCTCTCACTCTGTTCTCCCTCCCATAGTTCATAGATTGCTTTTATGCCTCCATCTACCTATATGTGAAATCATTTCACCATTTTAATTTTCTCTCTCTGTGATTTCAAGATATTGTATATCAGTTTGCACTCACTGGGCACTTAACCTTCCTATTATAATTTTCTTTCTCTATCATGCTCTCCAGTACAATTGCACATAATTCACTTTATCAGTTTTATATTAGTCACTGTGCTCTGATCTAGGTCCTGCCTGCATTAAAGAAATTTGCATCCATATAACAACACTGCTGTGGTTATTACACCGGCGTAAACCTTTAATGCATATATTCTGCGTCAGGGCAAAGTGAGGCTTTCCGTGCTGCAGTTTAATCCAGCCACGTAATTAATTTCCTTAATACAGACAGGGCCTCTCATTAGCCTCCCCCTCCCAGTCCTTCCCTCCTGCTGCTCCAAACACCAGTTACACTCTCCATTTATTAACACGAGCAGGGGCTCATGGAGACAATGAAATGGAAATTTTAAGATGCTGGTGATTTAATCAATCGCATTTGATGCCAAAAGAAGTGTTACCATTGACTTCAGTGAAATTGGACTAGACTGTTGCTGGATGCTTCTAAAAATACTATCCTTTTCAACGTAATGCCTCCTAGGCCTACGGAGAGCAGGATTATACAAAATGGTGACAAAATACAGATGGCTATGGGCATGAGGAGCGTGTCTGATATTGGTGTCAGCGTTGGGAACATCAACGATGTGAGATGACTGTGGACGAAGCACAAGAGTGAATGCAGCTTATCCCCTGACACCGCCACAATAGGGAGTCTCCCTGTGCTTTGAAGAACTGGCATGCTATCTCGTGATATACATATTCAAAATGCCATCTAGTTACCACAGTTGACCTCGTCTTGAAAGAAATGCATAATCTATTAACTGTGCCTGCAGATCAAGGCCTCAGATACGTTGATATCAATGTTTGCTTAAGGAGAGAAGCATGTCTTAAAAATTAGAAAGATTAAATTTACATTAAACACTTATCTTTAAATAAGATTCCCATAAGTATTACTGGAAAAAGTAGATTTTCTACTCATTTAACTGCATCCAAAGCATCACGTATTTTGTCCATATATTTTCATCATTGACATTATTATGCCCGAAAGCGTCATTGGAAAAGGTGGGCTACTATAACGCTTACACATACAAAGACAGAAAACTAAATTTTCAACTGTTTGTTTAAAATGCTTAATATTCTACTGTCTAGTGGCTGTTTCACATTGATTTATTTATCTACCTCCAAAGAAACTGATAGCAGTGATTGTCAGTGGTAAGACCAGACTAATGGTCCATCGAGTCCCATTGACTATATCCCATTTTGACAATGTCCTAGAGGTCTTTTGCAAAACAAGTTCAATTTAAGCTTCAGGTGAGTTGGTTGGTATTTCTGCCAGTGGTAAGAGAAAGTGTTTGAAAGCTAAAGCATCTAGGAGACAAGCGATGATTGATTTTTCTGGAGGAAATGATGGTGGATCTGAGTCTACTTGTTACTGGTGGCTAAATTCCCATCTAAAATTTGAAAAAACAAGGTTTGTCAAAGCAGTGACAACAGCAGTGCACAAAGCAGTTATATAGGCAATCCGTGTGCTGAAAATGTGCACACGGCAAGAGAAATATTACTTGAAAGTAGACATAGCAACTACGGCAGTTGGCAGAGAGCAGTGAGGGGGGTGTAGTTAACGGGAGCAAGCACCGAGCAATGTGCCCATTACCAGCTGGCATCAGGATGGATAGGGTTAAGCTGGGTCTTCCAACCAAATTATTTATTAATTGGAAAGTTTAAATATCATATGCATTTACCTGCTTACACCCATGCTCAGAAATTAAAGTGGGGTTTTTTTCCACTTTAACCCTTAGGAAGCATTGATTAGACAACGCTAGAGTAGAAGCAACCCTGTTCTTCTCATATAATTTCTGAGACATGTTGACAGTGACGTTTGAATGACAAGTGGAAATGAAAAAAATCATTAAGCTGGAAGTAGCGTGAGACTTGCAATTAAGTTGTTATTATTGAACACGTATATTACGGTAGGTCCAGAAGCCCCAGATGGCAGAAGGGCATCATAGTATCTATCAGGTACTGTGTGAAAACATGCCATCCAGCCTCAGAGAATTTACCATCTACAGATTGATTATCTTCAGTAAGTAGACAGTGATACTGCATATTTGCTGTGTTTTCTGAAATGAATACAGGAAAAGCACTTACAAAACCACTACTGCTACATGCCTGCGTTGCTATAAAATAAGTGAGGGAAAGAGTGCTTTTTGTCCCTTTTTACTTGTCATCCCAAAGGTTGGAGTCATCTTTTTAACCTCACAATCTCACAAAGTGCCTCTCTGACAAACTTAAAAAACCCTGTATGTTTTCATGGGGTAACTTGAAACCTATTATAGGAATCTGAAGTCCTTGACGTAACTGAAACTAAAAAATACATTAGTTGGCCAAAGCAGTCAAAATGTGGGGCTGGGCTGGAGGTGACCAAGGACAACAAGGAAGGCAAACTGCAGAATACATTTGCAAAACTTTAACAGCTCCTGTGGTCAGTCAAGCATAAAAGTACAGGCTATCCTTCTCATGCTGGTCTTGCACAGCTAAAGCTAGTATTTCCGAGTGGAGAACTATGCCATAGGTCCGTGACTTTGTCAACTCTCATAAGCCCAAGTGAATCGGGTGTAGTGAATATGTGAACACCAGACCTCTGAGGAGGCCAAATCTGCATTTTGGGCTTCGCTCCTGGGTCCATGCTCAGTC
Organism: Fregata magnificens; assembly: GCA_013389945.1. Taxonomy (NCBI): domain Eukaryota; kingdom Metazoa; phylum Chordata; class Aves; order Suliformes; family Fregatidae; genus Fregata; species Fregata magnificens. Next base: position 107,104 of record WAAD01031135.1, read on the forward strand.
AATGCCCCGCAGAGGTGTTCCACAGCCACCGTGCTCCTACCTGTGCCAGAGTTTGCTGTAAAACTAAGGCTTGACCCTAGTCCTATCATAAGACTTTGTGTAATAATAACAAGAAGTTAATATTGTCTTCTAGGCAAAAGCCCAAAGTGGAGTTTGAGAGACGTGATGGAGTTACCATACCGTAATACCTCAGCTGAGCTACAGTAACAGCCTGAGTGCACGCTCCTGCTCCGTGCCAAAGCTGAGCTGAACCATTAGTATGAATCTCAGTGCTCAGCTCATGAACGGTAACTCGTTAAATCACAGTTATTCTATCACCTCTATGAGTCCTATGTGATCATACTCTGCCAATTAAAAATGCTTCTTGTTTTTCTGAGATAATTTATTTTTTGACATCCCTTCCTCAGACCAGTGCCACATTTCATTACAGAAGTGACTACGTTTCAGTGCTGGACATTCCTTAATTATAGACTTGCAGATGCACAGAAAGGTAAAGATGGTCTCTTCAGGTCAGGGCTCCTACACTACGTCTGGATCAACAGACGCCGTGTCAAGTTTCTACTAGTCCCCAGAGGAGATGCCACCGTTTCCCAGCCAGCACGTTTCAATATTTCACCACAAGAACAGACAGAAAGGGAAACAGAGGTGGCAGCAAGTTAAATCTTACTTGTTGAGGAAGCAAACTGTTTTCTTCTTGTCCTTCCTCCCGATGCCCGGAGAGCAATGCATCACCACCCCTGCCCAAGAGTCCTCTGTGCAGCAGAGGACAGGCACCGACTCCTTCCCTTCTCTTGCATCAACAGCTTCACTGTGGCTGCAAAGCCAAATCCATCCTTGGTGTAACTCCTGACTTCCACTGAGGCAGAGCAGACTAATGTGCACTTTATTATCATGTATACCTCCCTGTGCTTTGGGATCCTGAAAGATAATAGAGGTTTCAGGAAACTTATTGCCATTTGTTATATAACCTGCTAAAAAAACCAGGGACATAAAGGAGTTCTGCTCAGCCCTAATTACAGCAACACAGCGATAATACTGTGATCAGCTGGAGCCAGATTCAATAAAACCTCCATCCGGCTCCTGTACAGAGACCTGCGTGAACCTGATTCTTTTCCTGGGCTTCCAGCCCAGAAATTAGATGGGAGTTTTTATTTAAGCTCTCGTGTGTCAACTTTCTTCGTCAACACCACGCTCGCCCAGCCTAAGCAGGAAGGGGCAGCCCGACGCGGCACCCCCTCGCTGCAGGAGCACATTTTACCCGCTTTTCCCCCTCCCGCCCCGGGTGAATTCTGGCGGAGCGTTCCCGGGGCTCTCGGGCAAGCCGCCGCCTTCCCCCTCCGCTCCCCGCCGCCGCCAGCCGGAGCTGCCCCGGCG
>WAAD01031135.1:109323-134585 GCA_013389945.1 Fregata magnificens
CCCCCCCCCAAATTGTTTTAAGTGAGTCTGGAGTTACTCAAGTTCTAAAGCTGTGCTCCTGTCTTTGCTTTTAATTAAGTACTAATAATGGTCTCAAATTGAAGAACACGAGCACATGAGGGGAAAAAAACCCTCTGTCTCCGATATCGGTGGGAATGCTAGCGCCTTGGTTTAAAAAAAACTAAACCCCACACCGCTCCAGTGAAGGCTTTTTGGAAAGCTTTTTCTTTTTCTTCTTGAATAACGGCTTTGCTCTTGCTGTGCGTCATTCGGGACCGTTCAGTTTGCGCTGAATTCTGACAAAACCAGAACTTTCCCATCAGACATAAGGAAAAAAGGTTGAGCTAGACGTGAAGTTTCGGCGGTATCTGACTCGGTGTAGCCGGTGGTAACGTGGCTCGGCACAGCCGATGGCTCTGCTCTCCCTCCGTTCCTGTAGCTCTCTGCAGTAGCCTCTCTGCAGGTTTTGTCTGCTCTGGTGTCTGTTCTTTAGCTGGTGATTTGCCTTCTCTTCTGGAACTTTTTGATTTTTATTTATGATTCATACCTTACTGGGTATGAGCTGCTGATGTCCCCGGTATCACTATGTGACCTTGCTGCCAATTAAGTATGGTGCCTGGCTGTGATTAACCTAAATCCAAGCACCATTTTGTTGTACGCCTCGGAGAGGGATCAGTCCATTTCTGATGTGAAATGATCCAGCAATAGCCTTGGGTGCTAACTGGTTAGTCACGATTACCTTACTGATGACAGTGACACACACACACAAAATCACTAGCATACTGATTTTGAGCTGTCCTCAAAGTGCTTCTTTTACACAAGAGGAAATAATGTCAGTATTTTTATTCTAAGTGCAAAAATAAAAATCAAGATCTTATGAAGGACAAGCAAACTTTCCAAACTAATGACTGTGATATTTTGGAAGAGAAACTTGAACTATAGCTTAAGCTGCATGCCAAGTTTGTTCAGTGATACCGTTTTATAATGTATATGGGAAGTTATGAACAAATTATTAAAATTAATAATGGAAATGCTGAACTAACGTTTAAGCATTGAAAGTGTATTGCTACTCCATGTGGAATTATTCCAGAAAGTTATTTATTATGCAGGAGAGTTTCCATAATAATCTGGCAGATGCATTTGTGAAAACATTTGAGGAAAATAGTCTAGTGAACATGTATAATTCTTACTAAAAATGCTGCCAACTTAAAGTTGGGGCTGCAATTTAAAGGCATGTTGATGCCCTGCAATTCTTCCCTGTGCTGTGAGCTCTCTATCCTGCTACACAGGCACTTCCCTTGCTCATAAGGGCACCTACAGGCTTTGTAGTATTTTTACTTCTATTAGTTAAGACTAATAGCGTTACCTTGCGCTGGGAATGAACTACAGGCTTTGAGCTGAAAGCGTTGGTGTTTTCTGTGTATGCTAAAGTAGTAGGAGGTGCCACTCGGGTCTGTGTTGTCAGAGCAGAGGATCTGCAGGTTGGCACTAGCATTTGCTACGGGATTTTTCCAAAGTTGGTTTTGCGGACGGTTGCTTAATGAATAGGGCATCAGGTAGGGGTTGCCAAATTAATCTGCAACTTGGTACCTTTTATGTTAAGGGCATTAATACTACTAGATTTTTTTGAGAAAGCCTGCGGGGTTTGGAGCCGCTGCAGAGTAGTGGCAAGCTCTGGCCCTGCACGTAACTCCTGTAGCTCTGGCAGTCACTCAGCTCCGATGTTGGTGACCTTAGTTAGGGTCTTGCACAGAAATCCATGCACGTGTCCAGTTGGCTGCACGCTTTGCAAATCCCTGGGCTTGGGGACTTATGGACTTGTGAGTTACGGACCTACCAAAACAACTTGTTCTTTAAATTCCTAAAGAGCAAGTCACTGTAGCTACCTAGTGACGCCATATTTTCATGTTACTTTTTTATAATGTTTGTGTTGGGGTTTCCCCCTACAGATAAACATTTCTGACCACCTGTGCAGGGGGCATGGTTTTCGGGTTTTTTTGAGAAAGGCTCACTGTCTTTCATTTTGTGCTGCATCTTTATGTTGTTGTGGTATTGTAATGGGGAAATTTCTGCAAATAGGTTCAATCTTTTTACTTTTCTTCTTGGAAGAGACCAGTTCTTACAAGTGACATAAGCCAATGGTTTTATATGAATGTAAGTGATTGTCAGGGTTTACTTTGATACTGGAAGACACAGATTAACTGCAATCTGCAAAAAAGATTTTTCACTCATTTGAAACGATGAAAGGCACGGTGGTGTGGTGCTGCTGTCTGAGGAGCCAGCAAGCCTGGAAAGAGGGAAGAAGTTATTAGTGATGAGGAATGACTATGGCTGGTGGTGAGTATCCCTCCTGAGTATAAAGAAGCCTTTGGATGACTTGAGAAATAATTACAAGATGGGACTTAATTTACTAGAAAATGCAAGGAAAATGGGAAGTCTGTTCATCTGCAGAGTTACTTTTTGTGTGCATTAGTTTTTGTCCTTGGTGCTGACTTTGGCAGCTAGGTCTGTCTTATTCTGATATCAGATATGTAACCTTCTAGTTCATGTTTGGAAACCAGTGAACACGAAATAATAGTCACCTGAGATGCATGCATGCATGCATTAAAGTTGAACACTACTAAAGTTATAAGTGATGGGAAATGACTTATTGAAGGGACTTCTGTGATGAATGCATTGCTTAAGCTCACGTTGTGCATGGGTGATGTCAAGATGGATTAAATGGCAAGGTACTTTGAAATCAACTTTTATTTAAAGAAGTTTAGAAACTTACTGTTTTGGTTCTTCAAAACTGAATGTGCCCCAGAAACTGGCTCTGGAAATGGAGGAGCAGACGACTTGCTTTGATGCTCATTGAAATGGTTGCTCTGTTGCTGCTATCCTTAACAAAACATCTGCAGTGACAGTAAGTCCTTTCCCAGGTCTTTTTTTTTGTCTTTTTTTTTTTTTTTTTTTTNGGGTGGGTGTTTTGCAGCTCTACAGCTTGTTTCCCTCAGAGGCAGCCTCTTTCAGCCAAACCAGGGAAAGATCAGTCAGTGGTTATCCCAATTAAAAACAATTAAAATGCAGAAACATGAAGTTGATAGAGCTGCAGTCTTCTCTTATGCTAACATCTCCACCTTTGATTTAGTAAAGCTATTTAGAGTTGTAGCCCTAACTTCCCAATGTAGATTTGAATATCCACATTTTATAGCATGTGGTGCAGGAGAATGCACGAGAGGAAAAAAATTAAATAATCGTCAGTGATACCTTGTAATGTGCCTTAACATAGGAAAGGATTAGGTAAAGGCTGCAAGTTTGCATAAACTGAGAAGTACTTTCCTGTGTGCAGGTACTGATTAAGTGCTCAAAAGGCCCCATTGTTCTCGTGTCCATTGAGACAGATGAAAAACAGATCAAAGTTGATGGCCTTTTAAGTGAAAGTGTATCCAGGAGGGTACTGTTTGGATAGCAAAAATGGGAGGGGGGGGGAAGCTTTGACTGCAGTCAACTTAAATTTACTATACATAGGTTGTTTGGTGGTTTGTTTGGGTTTTTTTTTTTCCTAGTGTGCTAATACAAAGAAAAGAGGAGCTAATACAGAATGAAGGGAAGTGGCAGGAGTTCAAAAAATCTTATGGATTTTCAGTCTTGTACTTGATTGAATGAAGAGAGAAGGTGGTGGGCAGCTGGTGAAGTAATGCAGATGGTCTTTTTTGTCTCAAGCTAAAATATGCATGTTGATCTTTTCTCAGACCAAATTTCAACTAAAATACAGCTCATAATGTATATACCATTGGTTTTATTTGAAAGAGCAGTTAGTTTTATACTCTTAAAGTTTCATTTTTTTAATGTAACAAAGTATAATATTATTCCTTAAAATTAATGATACTTCCATTTTTGCATAGCTGATGTGGGATTTTTTTTCCCCAAACTGTAACTTTTAAATATTTTTCTCTTGAAAAATATATGTTTATCAATGTAAAGAATAAGTAACTGGTAAAGTTGCTGCATTTCCAGCTAAGAAGCAGCAGTCAGAGCTACTGAAGCTGTGCTCAGCCCTGAACAATCATGTCTGCAGTCTACTTGTGATCTCCTGGAGAAACTTACCTAGTGAGAATGCACAGTATTTGAAACCAGGACATGTATTTTTAGTATTTTGTTAATCCTGATTGCACACAGGAGAAACTTTGTCTGTGTTTGTGGTGTTTGACTGTAAATCATGAAGCATTGAAAATACGTACTGCAGAGCTACCAATATGGTGAGCCCCCAGAAAATGAGACGGCAACGTGGGCTGTAAAAGACTTTTGAGCAAGTGCTTCAGGTAATAGGAGGAGAAAACCAGAGATGACCAGACTTGTCTGGGGGCTTCTTATTGATCAGTCAGTTATTGGGTGCTGAAAAATACAAGAATAAACCTCAGGTTTTTTTCCACGAGAGAGCTATACTGCCAACTCTCACCCCAGTGCACCAAACTCAAGCAAGTATTTCTTCTAACTGGTTTGCTCTGAGGTACTCTCTCACAGCAATAAGTTAGACTTTTTTTTTCTTTAAATATTGGAAATAAGCAACTTGTTGTCAGAGAGACTAATTCCAGACAGTCAGGCTGACATTTATGGTTATGAAGAGCATGCTTTTGAAATTTAACAGTTGGCTGAATTGTGTGTGCCCCCCCCCCAATGCTAGTAGGACTTTAGATGTATGTGTATACAGGTGGGTGAAGCAACCATGTGAATGTTTTCATTTAAGGCTCGTTCCTTGTGGTACGCTGCTGTGATGGGCAGAGGGCAGGCATGAGGGTCTCTGTAATATAGTGCATATTATTTAAATTTCTGACCTGCAGTTTGAGGGGGAAACATGTATTATGATGACAAGGAGTTAATAAGTGTGAGCATGAAGGAGCTTAAAAATCTTTGTGCAAGTGACATCTGACTTACAAGACAGTGCCACCAACCTCCCTGTCATCCCGGGGGCCCGTGTGGTGTTTGATATATTACAACTCCAACAGCTAAGGGTGGAGCAAGACTCGTATGCTGCGCCTCCATACCCAGGTGTGTGTCTGGTGGTGGCAGGTGTCTCTGCTTTTCTGATTGCAGCTTATTTGCAGCAAAAGTCCAGAATGATTGAAGTCCAGCTGTTACGAATTAGTTCCTCCATACTATGTTTAAATAAAGAAAACTAAATGAAGCTGGTGTGGTTTTTTTTTTTTTTTAACCATAGTAAGTCAGTTGTGTAGCGCAGTGCCAGGGAAGCTGTGGAGTCGAGACCTGCTCTGCTCGAGTGAGGTTTGGTGGACACAGCGCAAGAAGCACCAGAGGCATTGGGTATGGGCAGGTTTCATATCTATTACTATAGATCTATTCCTATATGCTGTTTCTTTGGTTTTGAGATGTATATTTGAGGAAGGACACACTTGTACATTCAATTATAATGGAGAAGTGAGAAATCTTGAATTTTACTGTAGTTCTAACACAGTAGTTTGAGCTTCATTGAAAATACGTGGTTAAATCCAGATTACTTTGCCATTTACATTTTAATGCAAGCATTAGTGGGCCACCCTACATTAATTGTTTTTAAAAAATGCTTTTCTCCCTATTCCCCTTTTTTTATGTATTGACTCAGTTTTTTAAAAAAAAAAATACTGTTTCTCCAGCTCTGCTGAAATCACAGTGCCATGTTCGTCATTTGGGGAGTGTGTTTCAGTTCAGTAGGCCTTGACAATTCCAAAGAGTATTACCGCTCGACATATTTAGGTCTTATGAAATTTAAAATATAATAAATTACAGCTGTTTGTACCTGTAAACCTCTCTTTGGAATAAATTGGTGGGAAAATCAACTGATTTTCTACAATCTGACTTAATGTAAAGCATGGCCAGCGTCCCTTTTACTTGTACTGAGGTCAGGACAATCATTTTCTGCGTATTGCGCTACTTGACTACATAAGGAGCAATCCTGTCTAATCCAATCCACAGCGGGTCAGTAAATGATAAATTTTGTTTAGCTTGCAAGCATACTGATTTTCACAGCTCATTTACAGAAGAATCATGCATCTCTGCGTTTGAAGACGCTCCACTTGTTGGTGTCTCTTAGCATTCCCAATAAAATGTGCAAGATGAAAAATACTATTTTAATGGCATATTATTGTGGAGATATTTTGCATAGAGAAACTGGGAAATCAGACTCGTATGGCTGATGCAGAAACCATCATTTACTCTTCCCGAATATAATCAAATGTTTTGATTTCATCCTGGCTTCTTAAGGCTTGTTGTAGTCAGCTGGATGTGTGTCTGTCCTGCTGGTCGAGGATAGTCTGTTTCTAAAACTATGAAAACAGGGTAGGTGTTTGCTATCACCCAACTACTTAGTGGTGCCCTTGGAGAGGGGTGCAAGCATCAGGGTGAGCTTGATGCTTATCAGGTGCTGGAGCAGTTAGTAACCCTTGGTGGTCCTGATCCTGTAGCTGCAGGGCAGTAGCAGTCACCTGGATGGTGGGACTGTGTGTTGGTAGAACATAAATATGCAGAATCACATGCAGTTTTTATATCAAAAGCTCATGACTAAAAAATGTCAGCATTTACTGTGATGACCCTTTATTTAAATGGCAAGTTTTTTGGTGCTTGCTGCTACAAGTGTAGTGCAGGTCATTGTGTGTGCAAAGTTGAGGTTATGAGTGGGAGGAAAGCTCTCTTCAGCATCCTGGGTTATTTAACAACTCAGCCAAGCGTGTTGATGTAGGTTGTAAATCACAATAAAAAGAAAAGGCTGTATATGCATGTATGTTTTACTAGGGTAATTTATAAAGCAGAGTATGGGTTGATAACACTTCTGCTAGGTCACTGCTTGACCACCAGTGCCTCTTTCCCACTGAAGTGCATTACGCTCTGTGGAACATGTTCCTGGACAATTAAATAATAACAGTAAAATGTTTGTTGCACTTTTTAAAAACAAATGCTCTAAAGAAACCTAGCATGATGATCAAGCATATTAGCATATATGCTATCACATATGTGCATACACTTTGAGTCTTTCCCTTCCATTATTAAGATTAGTAGAAGACCCTTTATGTTCTCACCTTTAGTATTTCAAATCTAAGCACCAAACGCTGTGAAAAACAGTGGTGAATGTTAAGTCAGACTTTCAAAACTGTTAAGGAAAAAATACATTTATCTTTCAGGTTATTCTGTTGAGTTTTCTGTCTGCAGTTAAATATTTTATTGCAGGAAATTATATTGTTCATTGCAATAAGACAGACTGGAGGGTGTTTTTTAATAATTCTAAATAATTGCTGCAATTGATACACAATTTTAAAACAGCAAGATTTATAAAGGTAATGGTATGAGTAGTATAGGATAATGATTATCTAGGCAATTATTGCATATTACTAAAATACTGGAGGTTTGAAGGTGTAATCTTTTTTCTTTTTTTTTTTTTTTTTTTTTTNAGCTGTGTTAAGTAAGGATCTTCCCTAACTCCTGTTGGCAGTGGTTGTCTCCTTGACCATATGTTTCTGTTTGGAAGCTTATGGTTAGGTGGTGAGGAGGATTTCTCTGGGCTGTGATGTATTTCAAGCCCTGGAGTAGATGCTTAGCAGTGATGCCAGGAGGAAAGCTTGCTTCTACAGGTGGGGCAGGATCATGGGGCTGCAATGGGAGCATTTTTCTCTTGCTATAAAGCAATTAAATCACATTATGCAGGATTTTATTGTTGCTTACCTAGCAGAAAATAGGGCTTTCTTAAAACAGCTTCATTAGAGGTCAGTACTATATTAACCATAAGCATTTATTGAGGTGGTGGAACAGGACTTTGCTCCAAGAATACTCTGGCTATTAAATCCCTCCATCCACTGTTCTCCATTCCGCCTCCTCTAAAATTTGGTCACTTTGAATACTCAAGGAGATGATAGCTGCAAAGAAACCAGAAATACATTAGAAGGAACAGCTGATGCTCTTCGTTTCTTCTCCTGCTGCCAGCCATGGCTGGTGAGAAAGGCAAGTCAAGGGTGTGGTCACAGAAGGGAGGCTGTTCCAGTGAAGGCTGACCTTCATCGCAGCCTTTCGACTGCCCTGAACACCCAGGATGATGCAGAAGGAGCCTGTTGCCAATCCAGCATGGTGGTGGGATGCCCTGTTTCAAGCCACATGCTCAAATCTGTTTGCGTGGAATTGAGACTGGAGGGAAGGAGCAGAGCTGAGCTCAGGCTGGAATCAGCCTTTTAATCTTTATGGCTTGGGGTTTTTTTGTTGGGGTTTTTAAAACTACTTTTTTTTTTTTATGATGGAGCATATGCCTGAAAAATTGGTAGACTACTGTTTCCATTTTGAATTACAAGGGCACATTATTATAAATACTGGTCCCTGAAAAATGTGTGAAATTATTAAACACTAATAATTTCTCTGTCACATTGATCTGCACTGAATTTAAGGTTCATTTCATTGGTCCATGCAGTGAAGCTGTTAATGATATCAGTTTAAGTTTCCTTTTAACCTTGGGATTTAAGAATGTATTGCCTTAGAGTTATTAAAAGGCAGGCTTTGCTTTGAAAACATTTGTGCTGTGTCACAGGGGAATATATTTAAACATTGATTGATTGAAGCTAAAACAGGAGAGTAGCCTTGCCACCTTTGAAAGATGCCTGTTAAGTAAGCTCTAGTGTTGAGCGTTGGTACTGGCCTCTGGACCGTTCAGGTCTGCATCTGGCTTTTTTAGGAAAACTCCTGATGTTTTTGTACATGAATTGGCATTCGTTATACACTAGTGCTGACTCCAGCTCTTTCCATCTGTGCTAATTTTTGCTTGTGTTGACTGAACACATCAAGTGTGGGGTGTTGGTTTTTTTTTTTTTTACTGTGAAGATAAATGTATGAAAATGAGTATCTGCTTTGGGTAGTCTAAGTGGAAAAGATACGTTTTGTAACTTTTCTCTCCTCTCTTTTGTTTGAGGGTGCATGTAAATATGTGAATTGAATCATCTGTTAGCATAATGGCTTGTAAAGAGTAATGGGTGTAATTTATTCAGGGTTTCTAAGTGCTTTCATGTAACTGTCCTTCCAGTGAAGCTGAAGCCACAAGATACAGGGAATTAAAGCTTTCCCCGAGACCACAGATCAAGCCAGTAGGTGAATATTAATATCAGGTTACCTTTTCTAAACATGCCTTCCTATGTCTGGATCTTATGAACTGGACACTGTATATAGTGGTTTAAATCAGTGGCAAATGCTATTGAGCAATACCTCCAAAAGGTGTAGTGGAAGCCCTGGTGAAGGCTGTTAGTAAGTTGATCAACTTACAGCGGGGGAAAGGAAATCAACAGCTAAGTTAAAAGGCAGACTCTTAACTTAATTTTTTTTTTTTCATGATTGTTCTCCCTTTCATGAGCAGAAGTACTTGTCTTAGGAACTAATGTGTGGATTCACTGATAGATAAAAGGTTAAATTTTATGGAAGCTCTGCTAAAAGTCATGCAGAGTATTACCTGTGTGCTTGTGTCATTCCTTGCATTTTCTTCTATGGCCAGCATCTTTTTAGTCTATGTAATTGGAAAAACGCTAAAAGTGAAAGGTGATGAGTCACATATTTTGGGATCTTCAGGGAGACAATTTACAAAGTACCCCAGTCCAGCTCTTCAGGTAGATATGTGTTGAATGGAGAGGATGACTGCCTACTACTCAAAGTTTGGGGTATGGTCAGGGTAACATTTGCTATTCCTTAAGAATGAGTTCCTGAATATTCAAAGTTGAGTGTGACTACTGGAGTGGGAGTGAGTACCAGTGAATGGAAATAGGGGAGAAATCTGTGTCACTGTGTTTATGAATGAAGTGAATGCTTAAAAGATGATGCAAATGAGCAAATGTGAAGAACTAAATACTTAGAATCCCTTTATATGTTGCATACTGAAATATGCAGAAACGTTGGCAATGTGCAAATTTGCTGCATAGGGTTGGTAAATGTTTATCTTGTGGTCTAGGTAATGCTACTTATGGCAGATTACTTCAAACACATTAAGGTCTCCTACAGTGATGACTGTGAATTTTTAACCCTTTTAGAAGAACGCGTATGTAGCTCACAAACTTTGCAAAGAGCTGTTCAGGCCGTTATTTCGTCTCTGCAGATGGGGAGACTTGGGGGGGTTGAAGGGAGGTGCCGATGATCAGTGGTGTGGTCAGGGTGCTCTAAGTTCCCAAGGTTCACTGCAACTTGTCACCTGTCCTGCCTCCCAGGGGGAAAATGGTGTGTTAATTAGTTTCGTGATTATGAGTTGGTATCTGTAGGTAGAACAGAGACCACTGCAGCACTTCATTTTAGTGCTGACTCTCTTCTACCCTCTTTCCCGAGAGCCTCTTATCCTCTGGCCAGACACGTCTTCTCACCCGGCAGGACATCTGCACTTCCCTATGGATGGAGGAGCAGCTGAGGAGAGTGGCCGGGGTCTTGGGTCTCCTCCAAGGGAGAGGTATGACACGATGCTGAGCCTCCCTGCTGAACCATCTTCTGGGATTTTTCTTTCTTTCCTCTTTTTTTTTTTTTTTTTTGATGAAGCCTGAGAACACTAAAATGGAGAAGCGTTTGATTCTTCACTTAAAGTGAATTGATTTCTTCGTTTTATCTGTTCTGTAACCTGATTTAAAACAGACAAACTAAAACAACTTTAACAAGGAGAGGTTTTATGTTTATCAGCCATATGGTATACTGGGTTTTTAATGTAACAGTTTCTAGCTCTCACATTTTATCTTTAGGATTTTTCTTACCTCTTTTTCCATTAAATTCTGAAGCAAGCTGCTGAGGTCAGGAGGTTGCAGATGATGCTGCCATATTAAAAAGGGGAGGGGTAAGAGTTTACAGCAGAAGTGAGAGTTTTACCTAAAAACTTGCAGAACTCATCAGTTGATGCTGAGTTGTGGTGGAAAATAAGCATTGCTGCATGTGTCTTGGAGGCTTTGGCACTTCCAAACGATGCACAAGACATAAGTTTTTAAGTCTCCTTTATGTGCAGTCATTGGTTTACAGGATAAAAAGCAAAGCTAAAGCTTGCAGAAGAGAAGGAGGGTAAACAAAACTAATTTAGCAGCCAGGAAGGAAGGAGATACGGTTAAGAATAGAGGTAGTTCAAATAAATTTTGAATCCTGTCTAGGTTTGAAAGATTTTGGGATAATGAGTAAAAAATTAGAGATGCCGAAGTGACTTAACTCAAGGATTATAGCTCAGAAACAGCTAAGGGAGACATACAGAGGATCAAGTCACCTATCCCCTTAATAACCCTTTAATTTAGCTTGCTCTTTGACTTTGTTCATTGCAGGTCTGACAAATAGCTGTGCTGGCATCACCGAAGGAGTGAATAAGTAGGTGAGGGTACAGGCTAAATCACCATTGCTGCTGAAAGAGCATCTGTGTACCTGAACTCTCAAATTTTGAGGTGATTAAGTCTTTTGGGGAAAAACCAGAACTCAAGTTCCTAAGTTTTGTAGTCCTTCACGTGCGAGGTCTTCAACTGTGCGGCCCCTAGCATCTGTTTGAGCATTTAAGTGTATGTTTTTAGCAACGTGCACCTGCTCTGGATAAAGATTTATTGATTCTACAGAGATGTTCTAGGTACTCCTTAGGTTTGTGTGCACGTTATCAGTGGTGTATGAAAAGCCTCTATTTGTATACCGAACTTTTTACTCCAGAGAAAATACACGTTTTGTTGTTGTAGACTAAAGATCTCATCACTCATACAGAAAGATGTATATATGTATGTTTCCTTGACCAAACAGCTCCCTGTTAAAACTGGTAGAAGGTAGCTGGCTAAATTTGTGATGAAAACTATTTTTCTTCCATTAGGGTTGGGTTGGGTGACAGTTTACCTGGGCCTGTACTCAGACCAGTGCTGGAGCCTGCAGCAGCTGTGGAGGCCAGTGCCCCTGTACACAGCCCTGATGAGCTCTGTTGCCATCATTGCCCAGCTGCAATGGAAGTGCATTTAAATGTCTTTTTCTTCTTGACAAGATAAAGGGCAGCAGCTGCTCATGTGTAACACTTCTCCCTTTCTTGGATGTTTACTTGTTTGTCTATTTTTCTACTCTTGACTAAGCAAGAGTTAGCTTTTGTCCCAGAAGTAGCTAAATTAATGTAAACCAGAGTTATTTTCATCTTCTTTCTCTGCTTTTTAAGGGTCTGCCTTCTCATATAGCGCTATTCCTCTTGTTGTTTGTCTCATCTTTCCTGTTCTAAAAATTCTGTTGAAATTATAGTGGAAAAAGTGATGCAGCCTTACAGAGAACTGGCAAACGATTTGTGGAATCAAATACAGTTACTGAAGCAGTTGCATGTATGTGGTAGTTTTCCTTTTATGTTTAGCTTAATCTGTTTATAGATCTTGCAGTTTATCAATTTCTCGCTATAATTGTTGTAACTATTGGATTTTGAATCTCATGTTGACTATCTTTGCTATTGTATTGCTGAAGAAAATAAAAATCTGTATGGCTCTGGTAAAGAGCTGTGTTTCTAATGCTTTAAGAGCTGTAGTTTAGTCTATTTGAGCATCCTTTTTCCTTGATGAGCTTAAAATGCAAACAGAAGAGCTGTTATGTCTAACCATGCTATTCTTCTATGACTGTTACATGAAGAACAGCAGGGTTGCCTCCCCTCTTCTCCTTTGGAGAATAACAAAAAATGTGGGTTTTGCTTGGCATTTTGTTTTGGAGTAAGTTCTTCCCTGCCATGTAACTGTGGTTCGCACACCAAAATCCAGATATTAGAAAGTTTCAGTATTTCATCAGGTGCACTTGTAGACCAGAAAGCCCTTCTGCAGATCTGTCCTGCTACAAAACAGTTGAAATAAGTGAATCTTCATCAAGAAAGACACCATCCTCTTCAAAAGCACAGCACGCAGGAGCCGCTGATTGGAGAGGTGAGTGATCCCAGCCTCTCCAAGAACCGGCCCCTGTGCATCTGCCGTGGTGAGTGCCATGCCCTGACCTGGTGTTTGACACCGCCCTTGTGCTTCCTCTGGAAGTGGTGTTGGTGGCACTTGGTGTCTCTCCATAAGGCATGGGGGTCCAGAAAAGAATCATGGACTTCTTTCTCAGCTTTCTCCATGTTTTCTTCAACAACTTCCAAGAGGAGCATAGTGTCTCTTTCAAGTTCATTATTCATTCAGGTCCCAGCTTTGATGCAACTTAATCAAGACTGGTTGTAAGACTTTAAGCTTTTGACCTTGTTCCTATCCTGTCGCAAGAATAGTCTTGACTAGATTCATTGTGGGTTGATTGGTTTATTTTCAGATGAAAAACCTAACAACTTATCATAAGTCTGTTTTCTGACTGGAATAACTGCAGTACTTGTACTCATTTCTAAAAGTGTTTCCAGATCACTGCAAAGCAGCGTCTTTGTAGTCGGGCACCACTTAGAAACTCTGAAACAATCTGTTGCTCATACTGCCAAAGCTCAGAAGCTGGGCTTACTGTGCAGATGTTCCGTATCATGCAAGGGAAACATCAAGGAAAACAAGTATGGCACTTATCTACTCCACTAAACTGTACCTAGCTTTTAGTGGGCGGGCAGTTTTTGGACAGGTGTTGGGAGTTTTTTGGCTTCTTTCATTGGTAAGAGGGCAGAATGGTAGTACTCAAGAGGCATCTGTCCCAAGAGTAACTTAACTTGAGAATTGTTTTGATATCACTTGCTGAATGTACTCCAGAGTTAAGAAAGTTGCATAAGCTCCTTATCTGAAGCTAAGCAGCTTAAGAAAGCTGCAAAGCTCCACCACCTCATGCTTCCTGCTGTTGAGCTATTTTGACATACAATCTCTTCCCCCAGCATCTGAACATCCTAATGTTACAGATTTTGGTAACTTGCATAGTTAACTGCTCATGCCTGTATGTTATCCTGAAAGAACAAAAAGCTCCCAGACCTCTCACATAGTTGTGACTTTAAATTAAAAAAAAAAAAAAAAAAAATCAGTAAAATGTGTGACACTGATAGAAAACAGTAGTAAGGTTTGGTGAGATTAAACCTGAAGTTTTTTCCAGTCTGCTTTCATTCCGAGATGGACTCTCGATCACTTATTAAGTGTAGAGTAGGCATGAGTTCTGGTCTGGGTCATTTGATCCCCTTAACTCCTCATCAGGTTTCCGTTGCCTTTCTGGGAACCTCGGAGAATGTTGTGGTAGAAGTTTCCAGCTGCTCCCTGAAGGTTTTTACACTCTGGTGTGAAAAGAATTACATGTAGGCCTCAAACATATTAATTGCTAATAACATAGATGTACTTTCCCTTTGGTGTCCAAGGATGCTCTCTTTCCAGCAGATAACAGTCTACAGTGATGAAAAGCAGGCTTGGCATATGCAGTTGATGCATACAACATCATCCGGAAGGGGAAAATCACATTTTTTTTTTTTTCTCTGCAGGTATCTTAGCAAAATAAGCAGAAGAAAATAATCTCCTGTATCCTTATGACCCTTTACAATACTGTAACAAAGGGAATCTTCTCCCAGCCCTTGGCTCCCTGCAGCAGGGAGGGAAGAATCAGCATTTTTTTCACTATATTTTTAGAAAAATTTGAAGTACATTGGTCTGGGGAATAAGCACTGCAGACAATTAACTGCTTGCAATTCTAATTTAAATTTTCTCAAATTCTAAATTTATAAGGATCCACATTTTTCCTTTCTGAAAGACTCAATGACTTGTCCAATAAGCCTAATTAAGGTGGTAATGAACATATCATTCTCAGATTAATTTATCCCTGTACTTCCTGGGAACTAGCTAAATGGCACATGTGAAAAGAAGTTGTGTGAGATACAAACAGGCATTGCAGCAGAGCTGATTTTTTTTTTACAAAAGAAATGTTAATGTTGTAGTGATGCAACACACATTTACACTTCACATATGTTAAATTTAACCCATAATGGACTTATGGAAGGATGCTGTGTTACTCTTACGAACTCGGGGATAGAAAGGTGCTAGTGTCTATTTTTCTTCTCTTTTTGTCCCTAACCAGGTCAGGTTTTGCTTTGGCAACAGAAATAACAATGAATTTTTTCCCAGTCATCTTAGAACTGCCTTTTGCCATCGCTTACTATCCAAGTCTCAGAGTTATGCAAAGTCACACTCAATATTTGGATGGATGTTCCGAGCCAACAGCCAACCCCAGTTACCTGGAGGAGGGTGCAACAAGCCTGATGGGGGCTGTGTCTCTACAGCTGCTGCTCAGCAGAGCTGGTTCCTTTCTCTGCCGCTGGCAGCTACAAGCCATGTCCTGCAGTGCTGGCTCCACTCCCCGTTTACTTTACAAACGCAGACAACTATAATTCTGGGCACGCTTGTTATTTATGTTATTTATCTGGTTCATTTGTGAATCCTCCTGAGTCCTGAGTGATGTATTATTCTGATAAATTCCGCAAGTTTTCTCTGCATTGTGTGGAGGACTTCTAAAAAATACAACCTTTCTTTGTTTCGCTGGGATATATTTTACATACCTTAGACTTTTCTAACTAAAAGAAGCTGGTACTTCTAGAAACCAAATCCCAGCAAGGCTTTATAATCAATTGATAAACTTCTGTTATGGTATTCTTCCTCTCCACTATGTCAAATATACGTAGATCTAATTAACATTATTGGAATGTGAAAGAAGTCTGAAAAGGCCCCCTTAATATTAGGCTTTGAAAAATCCTACCTCCTGGATTCATTGTGTGTGGTCAGGTGAATTTAATGCTCTTGTTAGTCAAAAAAGACTCCAAAAGCCTCTGAAGAATTACAGTTACTTTTTATGACTTAAAAACATATGCATTGTAGGCACAGCTTCAAGTACTCTTGTACAAGGATTTTTGTAGATGAGTTTATACTTTATGTTCTTGCTTTAATGATACCACTTAAAGCCAGGCATAATATGTTCATTAAGGCTCTGTTACAGTGTAAGTTCCAATTTTCACCTTACCTTTTCTGCACAATAAAGGATGCAGAGGTGTCCCAAATATTTTAGTAATTGCAGCGTCTTTCATGCCATATGTCATAGATCTGACTATTCAAATTTCATATTTGACTTAGAATAACTTCTCCCTGCAAGGAAGAGTAAGAACCCATCTAATATGTGTGTTGAGACACACATGTGCCCATTCTTCATAGAAGGTCTTTCTTCTTGATGAGGGTAACTCCATAGAAATGTAATGCAGAAGATCTTGATTTCTGTAGGAACATCTGGAAAGTGCTAAGGGATGCTCCCCTAGGTCTTAGAGTATTAGGAAAAAGTATTGGGTAGGACCGTCCAGGAGCCTTTGCTCCTTTGGCTATAGCACAGGAAACACAAATTCAGTGAGAGATTGAAGTTATGCAGCATGTCTCTAGTGTAGCTGTCCATAAAGCATTTCTGTTGTCTTCTGGCTGCTTCCTTCCTTTCCTGGCTCCAAACACAGGTATGTTGTTAAACTATATAAACAGTTTCCACTCAGTGCTTTAAATAAAAGGTGGTAGTGAATCTTGCTAAGGGGGGTAAAGCAGCTTGGCCGCTTGTAGCCCACTGCAGAAGGGCTGAGCTTTCTGGTTCAGTGGGTTTATTGGTTCTTAAAGAATTACGAATTTAGTTTGAGGTCATTTCTGGAAAAGCGCTTTCTCTTGGTCTGCAGTACACAATTAACAGTGAGAGCAGTGCCAAGCACATAAAGACATGAGGTGAACCCTGGAGATCCTAAAGAAAAACAGCATCTTCTGGGGTCTGGGGCTTGTTGCTGCTTTCCTGTTAGGCACAATGGAAAAGAATTTTTCTTCTCTGAAGAAAAGGTGAAGTGATATTTGGGAAGTGGAGCTTTTTGACTAGCAAAGCTCAAAGTGTAAGTTTTCTGAAGCTGTATTTCAAAGTTGCTTTGGCGCCATGAATGATTTCAGAACAATATTATTATTATGAAATAAAGCTACTGAACCTCAAAAATTAAATTTGGGTTTGTTTCTGCATCCCCCTCCCTGGCGCAAACTCCGTGCGCTCTCTCTGTATGAGTCTTGTGCAGGTTTGTTTTCCTGCCAGGGCATTTTTGTATCAAGGTACTCTTAATACTTTACAAACCAATTAACCTTCCTCCCCATCTTCTTTTCCTTCCATGGTTTTTGAACTTCTGTCAGACAGAGATTTCCTAATTTGAATTTAGTTCCTAAGTCAAGAAATTGATTTTTTTTTTTTTACTACTTTAGATATTCTTAGGTTCATTGCCACTGAATGTTATCTCAGTGTAGCTTTCTGCTCCTTACAATTTTGTTTGGTTTTTTTAAACCAAAGCTGTCAAACTTATCCAGCAAAGCCAATGTAGTCTTTATCACATCTAACCTTGTACTGATATTTAAAGAGATCTTGCTAAGTAATTTAAACACTGCTTTTTGTCAAGCCTTTTTTTCTTTTTTTTTTTTTTTTTAAAACCTGAAAGTGAGGCCTCGTTATGTGGGAAGGATAGAAGAGGTTTCACATTTTTTTGGTTAACAAGTCTAGTAGTTTCTTTACTGCTTTTTGTGGCCATAGATCAACTGTGGTTGCATGCATTAATCTTGGGATAGACCCTAACATTCCTCTTTTAGTATCAATAGAAGAAAACTCAGTTGAAATTTAACCTCTAGTATTCTGCTTTTATCAAGTTACGGTCTTGTGCTGAGACTCGGTGTCCTCCCTGGAGACATGAGTAACAAGGGTATGCAAATAATTATTATAATCTCTAAATTATGCAGAACTGAGGTTACCTGCTGTCATTTCATTGTTCATCATGTTTTCTCCTTCTTCCCCTTTACTTTCCATCATAGGGGTTTGGGTACTGTCCTCTTACAGTGGTGGTTAACGAAGCAAGCATGTATCTAATGCTGGAATTCATTTCACAGTGATGAAGGGGAGCAGGGATATGTGGGGCAAAACAGAGAGAAAGTGAGGAGTGGGAAGAGCTGGGGAAGTGTTCTATTAAAATAAAAAAAAGAATTTAAAAAATACCATATTCTGTGGTCTCAATAGTAACCATAAAATGGTTCGATTCTGTTAAAACCGTGCACTGTCATGTGTGAGCTAATTAGCCATGCTAATCAACTGAACATCTGTAATGGCTTTATCATATTCTCCAATAGATACTATTCTGCCTGCTAGTTCAGTTTAAGTGTTTTTTCTGTTATAATCTCACTTTGGGGTTAATATCTTTGCTACTATTTTGAAATTTGGCTGAAATGCAGTATTCAAGTTTTCAGGCAGTATCTCATCGTTTCTTTTTTTAAAAAAAAAAAAAAAAAACAAACACACACTGACCATAAAAATATTTGAGCATTTTATTTCTGTTCAGAAGAGAAGAAAGTCTCTTGGGCTGAATAACTTTTAAAGTGAAACTTCATAGACATCAATGCAGATTTAGCTGCCTTGGTCTCAAATAAGAAGTAGAAGGGGAAAAAAGTACTGAAATGGGTTCAGCAATAACCATGCAGCTGTGACTTTGAGCTTTTTCTTTACCTTCACATCAGTGCTCTATGCTGCAGGGGATTATTTTCTTGCATGTGACTTTGAGATAATCACAGGATAGATTAAGGGCACCTGTGGCCATATCTCCTGAAGCTCAGTTCCTTGCTAAAATTGGTGAATTCTTCTGTGTAGCTCCTCCATTCCCAGGCTATAGGTATTTTAAAATAATAAGAAAAGGCTGGTAAGACTGTATATAAAATGGAAATTTCATAATTTTTGTGTTGGCTGTCAGGCTGTAAACAAGTGTTGTGGCTGGAGCATGTGAGGGAGATGGGGCTGGTCCTTCAGCTCACTGTGGGAGGGGAGGTCTCAGCTTGGGACTGCAGTGGCACGCTCCCCCAGTACTGTTTTTGTCCGTTTATCTTCAACAGGGTAAGACTGTGTGATGTGAATTATTCCCTGTGAGTAGTTGCCTTGACATCGAGTGCTGTGCATGGCGCAGTGTTAGGCTTAGCTTCTCCGTCACTGGAGCCAGTTTGAAGGATGCGTTGAGCTTCACAGCAGAAGACTCTCCAGAGAAGCCTGTTGCTGTTGGCTTCCCCATCCAGACTGCTCCATATCTTAGCATTGAGTTGAGTTTTCAATAAAATCTATCCAGCACGTGCATATTGGTTTAAAGACTGTTGTACTCAGAGATGTGTGCTGACCTTAAAAACAAGGATTTACTGCTAGTTCAGTGATATGTGTGACACCTCACCCTTGCCTACCGTGGCAAAAACTGCAGATGTCTAATAGTTAAAGAAGAAACAACAAAGGGTCCCCTGTGTTCACCTGTAGGCTTCTTCCTCTGCTTATCTGGCCGTGAGGCAGAAAACAAACCCATGGGGTCTGTCTCAGGTCAGCTTGCCTATAGGTCATCTCTTCCTCTTGGCTTGCTTCTGCTCGGAGGGAGAAAAAAGAAACCTGTGTGTGCGGCTTACGGAAAGAAGCGAAGCTTTCCATTACTGCTTATGTGGCACAATGTCTCTCACCAACAAGTTTGCATCAGTTTTGTCAGTTTTGGTCTAGGGCGTTTCTCTCTTTGATATCAGTCAAGAAGAAACAATTATATAGTGTAATAGTAAAATATTAAATTCACACCTCCGTGTTAGTGTGGAAATGTGCCAGAGGACCCATGTAGGGGACAATCATCTGCCTTCGAGTCATGCAATGCAATTGTTTGTTTGGGTTTTTGATGTATTATCCTTTGTAATGACTCCCTGCTAAGTTATGTAAAGAGCTGAATTAGTGGTTAAAGAAAACATACAAACAAAAAACACTGCAGAAAACCTGGCCATCAGACCTCTGAAATGTAATGCAGGAAAGGTTGTCCTTTCTTGCTCTGAGTAAATTGGCCAGAAAAGTCTGTATTAAAATATATTATTAAAGACTTTAAAATATGAAATCTTGGAGACTTTTTCCATTTAAAAGCAAAGTTGAGTCCAAACGTTTGTGGGAAGCTACAAGGGCCACGGTGGCATTCAGAGTGGAGAGGTGCAGGTGAAGCCCAGGCTCTTGGAGGCTTTCGTCCTCAAATCTCTGTTAGGCAATTTTTTTCCGTTTCCATTGGAAATGAAGAAGTAACTGTATTGCTCTTTCTGGAAAATGCCTGATTAATGCAATATGCAGGTCATGTTTTAAGTTTTGGTGGGTGTTTTAAGTAACTAAAGAGGTGGTCATGCATTGAAGACTTCTTGCCTGTATTGAGTTATGCAAATGACAAAAATGCCATTAAAATTGAATAAATTTTCTTGTAGGTACTTGAGCATTAATGAGACACTTAAAAGGCGGAAAGAGAGAGCGAGAAGGAAGGGACTTTTCTGCAGTTGTCTGTTCAGTATATATTATTCAACTGTTACATATATCTTTTTATATATAGCTGTGTGTATGTATGTGTGTATACACGTACATAGCTGGCAACACGCTTTACTGTTCAACCCTCAAAATCTCTAAGTCTTTTCAAGCCCAGAGTGTACTGCTTAATTTGTCAGCTCTAAAGTTATTAGACACAGAATGATTTTTCTCATATGTTGCAGTTTAAATTCTCAGTTTAAGGGAAAAGTTTAATGGGATAGAAATTTTGAGTTTCTGTACGGTCTCCTGTAGTGAGGGAGACCAGAAAGGCTACAGTGTACATTTTGATGAGCATTCTTGGACTAAGAGTGGCAATATTTGTTATAGGGAGCTTTGTAAGTCAGAGTAACTTCTTTCTCGGGGAAAAATTAGTTAAACACAGGGGCCTGTTGGTATAAATTTTGGTGCAGTCTGGTGTGGAGAGTATTTCTGTATTGAGTTTTGTATGCTTTTGAGTTGCGGTGCCCTGACAGGGTAATACATTGTCAGCACTTCCAAAGAGGGTTGACTATGTTGCTCTTTCCTCTGGTGGCATTTAATGGTCTGTCTATGGTTAGGCTTTTCATTTTGTTGTTTCATTTTTTTAATCTTTCTGTGTTGGATGGGGAGTTTAGGAAATGCTTGGGGTTTGTGTTGGGCTTTTTGGGTTTTGTTTGGTTTTTTGCAAGTGCTTGAAGACAGCCTGTTATTACTCTATGGCATTTCTTTGCTCCCTAGATGCCACAGTTCAGGTAAATGGAACTGCCTGAATTGCAATATCTGGGATTTGAAGCGCATCTCAAGGGTAGGATGAGTCTTGCTTGTCCTATACCCTGATTTTATGTAGGTACTGTGCTTCTGTGTGGGAGAAATATGAAGGAGAATCGCACATTCTGCTTAAAAAATATTTGAACTAGGTGGTATTACTGTGGGCAATAGGATTATTGGAAATTCAGCAGTCTTTAAAGTTTTGAAGAGGGAACTACGGACAAATTGCTGTAGGTAACCCTTGGAGCCAGGTCGACAAACCCTGATCAGCATTCGTGGGGCTCCCTGGCCACGTGAGGCCGTGCCCGGCAGGAGGCGGATGTTAATGCTGGCTGGGATGAGGCGAGATGTACAGATCAACTTTGTTCTGGCCAAGAAATATCAAAATGAAATTATGTATGCAGTAGAAAGTGAAGAGTTCTATTTGGGCGACCACGCAGGATAAAAGAAGCTTTTGAAATTATGATTTGTAGGAGATGGGACCAGAGGTGTTTTGAAAGAAATACTGTATTATTTGTACCTCACCGGAGACCGCTCTCCATATGTTAATACAAAAGCTACTTAGCGGGAATGAGGAATGGCTAATAAAAGTAACTCTGACTTCCAAAGGTCAGTCTTACTTTCAGAGACTAAGTATTGGCTCATCAGCACCTCTTGCCATCCCAAGGCTCGCCATGCTAATGGTCAGCCAGTACTCTGGCAGCCCTGGAGAGCTGGTAATGCAAACGCAGACATCGTAGTCATCCGAGTTACGGAAATAGAAATCAGATAGTCAGGTCCCCTCCTTTCCCCCCCTGCAGCTGCACAAGGTGTAGTTCATCCAACTTCATATTTGATTTTTCCAATAGCTTTGATTTATTTGTCATAATTCTAGAGCCTTAGATTATTTTGAAGTGATTTGTGACATCTTGTCATCTGGGTTCAAAGAATTTCTGACCTCTGGAAGTACCTGTCTTGGAGCGCCCAGTTGAAGGTGATGACCCATATGTGTTATCAAAAAGGTGTCTGAAATTGGTAAGGTACGGGGGGAAGGCCTCAGACATACAAACTATAGCAATAGTGGCCTGAAAATAGCAGAGGAAATACTTTATTTGTGACAGGCCACTCTTCTGGAAAAAAAAAATTAAGCCTTTTTGATGTTGGTTATTGGTTTGAAATATTGTTATTCCAAGAAAGGAAGAATTAATGGACAGAGCGCAGGTTGTGTCAAGGATGTATTGCAATTTTAACATTACAGTATGCTAATCATAGGGTTTTGAAATGCAAGAGGCTGTTGCGCTGACGTTGTATAGCATGGGTTGGGTAGGTATTTAATAATCTACTGAAGTATAGAGGAATGTGTCTGTATCATGGTAATAAATGAAGGTATTTAAAGTAGCAGCAGAAGTTAGCTTTTGGCAATGACTGGTGAATATGAGTATATATGTATTTTTTAAAATTTTAATAACACTTGTGGGGAATTTCAAACTTTTCTTTGTTCTAAATAGACAAGATTCTGATTACTAGAGGTAAAGAATTTTTGCCAGGAAGTTGCTGCCTGAACGTTTAGGTACCCTGTAAAAACAGCCTTTCCTCATGTATGGATTGGAAGTATAATTTTGGCACTGAAGATATTACTTGGAAACTGGAAGTGAGCTTGATGGTAACTAGGGGACACCCAGTCCTGACGCAGCTGAACACTGCAGGAAACCTACAGCTCTGCTCCTCGGGGCTCAAGAGCCATCCCTCGGCAGCAAGGACAGAACCTGCTCTTGCATCCATATTGGGACCATGCTCTTGCCATTTGAGGTCAAATGTCTCGGCTGATGCCTGTGCAGTTAATATTGTCATGGCAGGTGTTCTGTCTAGTAGGTGTCTTAATTCTGTTTCTTCTGTGAGTAGAGGTCTTGTTTAGTTGTTTTTTTTTTTTTTTTTTTTTTTAATACTAGCAGCTTTTGTAACTAAAACTTTGCAAAATATTATGGAAATAAACCAACAAATTTTGTTTGTTTCTGATAAAGTGGTTAATCGCAAGCCATGACTGGTTGGACAGAAAAAGCAAACAGTATCAAGATAAGTTTTAAGGTCTCAAGAGTGAACTTTTGTGCAAATCTGCTTTGTCTCATCAGCTTTCATATTTACCAATGTGTAGATGTTTCCTGAAGTAATGTAGAAAAGAGCAATATAATTCTGTTTTCCTTTAATATCTATGTTTTGAATTGGAGAAACTAACCTACACTATCAGTGTAACACCTTCAATGTACCAACACCAAAAAAAAGACGTAATGTAGTTTTTAATGACAGTAACTAAACATATCGTCAAACTTTATTCACTGTGCTCAGAGTAGGTCTTCCATGTGTGTTGGATGTGGAGTTACTATTGCTTGAAAGACTTAATTTTAAATTGTATCATGTAGTTGATTAAACTGAAAGAGTTAAAAGAGATTCTAATCAATATTCCCCTGTAAATTTAGGGAAGAATGCAAAGCTGATTCCTTTGTGAAGTTTTCTCACGGACATCCCAAAATTGATGGAGGTGGGCTGTCTCTGCAAGTGGTGCAAAGTAAAGACCTCTGGCTAGATTTAAAGAGGCTCTCAGTCTGTTGGTACACAGGTTCATGCACAGAGTTGTGGAAGTTGGTGGCCTTAAAATAAAGTAGGATTGCTGAGGACTTTAAGATAAATGTCATTCCTTAATTATTTAGTTTTTGCAACTTCACTGCTTTCTTGGCATAGAATAACTCCCTATGGTAAAAGGCTCAGCTGAGTTACAGCTTTATTTAGTGGTTATAGCTCTTAAATGGAAGAACTGCAGATACGGAGTTCAGTAAACCTGGTGGTATATTCAGAGAGGATCTTAATGTCGTGCCGAATAAGAGGTATAGAGCAGAGATGCTCTGTGACACTGTTTGTAGAAAGGTTAGCATACAGGGAGAGTGGGCATTCAATTACTACAAATGTTCTTTGTTCCAGTGGGAAAAGGAGGGACTAAAATAAGTATAGGGCTAGGGAAGATGCTCTGTAAACCTGAACTACCTGTGTGGTCCATGTACTGGAGAGATTTAGATCAACTGCAAAGGATGGATGGGCAGGTAAAGCAGGGGACCGTGGCTGAAAGAGTCAGTAAATGCAGTGAGACAAGAGATGCTGTAATAAAACTCTCCACAGAATAGCTGCTGGTTCTTCTACTTCAAGCTTTTGTAAATTAATTTTGTTTAAAATGATGCTTTTAACTAAGTCTCTGCTAATGACACACTGGAGATGACTTTAATCCTGCTTAGTGCTTGGTAATGGTGAAGTTTCTCTAAAACTTTCTTCCTCCTTTTTGCACTTGCAGTCCACCTTCATCAGGATGATTTGTCTATTGTTGATATCCCTGTAGGGATAGGAAGGCTGAGGAAGAGCCACAGGCAGCCTCAAAACTGCTACCTGCAAACGCTGCCTGCTAATGAGTGGTGCTACCATGCAGCTGTGGAACAAAGATCTAATGAGACCCCAAAGGAGTCAGAGCAACCACAGTCTTCCTTGGAGCACCATTTTAAACTTTTCTTTGGAACAAGCCACAATATTGCTCAGCGGGTTTTTTAACTCTATTCTTTGTCGTGCTTCTTTAGCTTTTAACTGGTCAATTCTTATTTATTTACAGTCTTTCAGGTGTATTAGATGCATTTGCATTTCTTTCAGAAGTATGCTGCCAATGCTGGCTCTGTAATATTCAATATTTCCTCTGCGTTTTGTGGTTTGTTTTTTTTTTTTTTTTCCAAAGCCTTTCTAATCTCTTAATGTTAAATTACTCTGATACCTTACTGTCTAGATCTGCCCATTGGATGATGTCAGAGTTGAGTTAACCATTTCCTTCAAGTGACAGAAATCCCTTCTGAGCTCTCATCTTGAGCTGGCACCATGTCTGCATCAATGGAACAAATAACATATAAGTTTGATGTCTTTTTTTTTTCTCTTTTAAATTTAAAAAAAAAAAACTTGTGGTCAACTCTGGCATTGGATAGGTCTGCCCTTGACTTGATACTTCCATATACCTTTAGCACTTCTGAGTTGGATTCATCTCAACAGAGACAGATCCAAGTGCTATCTTGCTATGGAAGTAAAGTCTAGAGGTTAGCTAGCTAGTATCAGAGAAAGACTAGCTTGATAAATTATGTGCAAAAGTAATACTTTCATAGTGGTTTTGTTGTATGTCTTTTGGATTTTCAAAAGCCTATTATAGTAGCATTTTTTAAAATATTTTTTGTTTGTTTGTTTTACTGAGCATGGAAAAGTAA
>WAAD01031135.1:137032-175203 GCA_013389945.1 Fregata magnificens
CAGAAATTCAGCACTTTGTATGTAATTTAAGTCCAGTTATTTCCAAAAGCACCGAAATGATGATGGGGATCTATCTACCCCTTTGCTTCTGCAAAACGAGGGGGAGGTAGAATTATTCTTTGCTATTAATATTACATTACTCTCTGTTTGTAAGATGTGACATATTTGAAGCATTACAATCAAATGGCAAGGAGCTGGAACTTTATTTGTACTCTTCCTTGCCTCCTCCTGAATGTAGATGATCTAAAAAATGACTGGGGTTATCTAGGAGCTCTGAAGGTGACAGAGATGCTCAGCATTGTCATCTGGTTTTGAATCCCTGCCTTGGCAGTGAATAGCTTTGATGCAGATTATTTCCATGTGCTAGATAATTGGAATATGTACATTATGAAAAGTAACTCACTGCAACCTTTCTAATATAATGGATTTTTGTCTGTTGCCTCTGATGGGGATCTAATTTTTAGATTAATACAATAACCCTTTTTTTTTTTTTTAAAAAGGTTACGGTAAAGCTGAGCTGCACTGGTACTCAATAGTTGATTTTTGGAGCAATTTCAAAGTAACAAGCTCATTCCAGTGACAAATACTAAGGGTCTATAAACAGCCTAAAAGCATCCTCCAACTTGGCAGAGGTGACCTTGGTGCCGAAGGGGAGGGCAGGGAGCCATGGCGGGTCTCGTGCTTTGCAACCCTTCGTGTACTTATCGGCAGCACGCTGGGATGGCGTTGGCAGAGAAAACCTCCTTTTGGCTTCTTTTCTTTAATGGGAAAGCTGTTGCTTGACAATGAGCTGAGGAAAAACTTCAAGTATTTTTATACTTTGGTGTCTGCTTGGTGTTAAATCTGTGTGTGTGTGAATTTGCATCTTCCTTTGTAAAGAACTGACCTGTTATTGAACATAAGGATATGTTTATCTGGCTTAAAGCTATAAATTTGAACACTACTAAGTGTCATGTTTTAAAAATTAAATTTTGGGTATTCAGGAATAGATCCTAGACTAACATTTAAAGTAATTTAAATCTTACAAGGTTAGCTAGCTGGTAACTACCATTCTCTCTTAGATATTCAAATTTATTAAAATATAATGCAGGCAGAGGTTGGGATGTATTTTTATGATTTTATACCCACATATAAAACTTCAAATTTTTTTTTTTTTTTAGCTTCGACCGAAGCAGTTTTTTCTGGCCTGAAATCTATCTATCATGTTCTGCTTTGCCTAGAGCACTTAAAGAACAAAATCAAATTAATTTAGCTTTTCCATCATTGTTTTTTCCTTCCTTGTAAGACTGCAAGAAAGCTGACATATAAGAGTGACCTACTTTAGTATTCCTACTCCACCTCCTCCCGTCTCCCCTTCCTGCCCTTCTGGCGATCCTCGCTGCTTGGGGCAAACATTGCCGCTGTAAAATTGCTAGTTTTCATGGGCTGGGATGGAGATTCTTAGGCAGGATTTAGCACTGCAGCCCAAAACTGGGGGTGTCCCGAGGTGCTCCTGTGCCAGGCTGGCGTGGCAGTGGCCGAGCCGTGGCTCCTTATGGCTGCGGGAGGAGCTGGTCCTCGAACAGCGCAGCTGGGGCTGTGTCCTGGATGGGCGTTTGGCTGTCCCGTCTCTGGCTGCCCATGGATAACCTTCCTTAGGGGAAGGCTCTGCAGGTGGCCCTTGGAAACACAGGGCGGGGAATGACCAAAGCCAAGTTTTCAGTTTCAACAAAAAGTATTTTTCTCATTTTCTGTTTGGTTTTTGGTTTTTTTTTTAAAAAAAAAAAAAAAAAAAAAAAAATATCTTAAACTGCAGATTTGACCCAAACCAGGTTTCTACCTTCCTTTATGTGGTCTCCTCAGCATGTGCATCTGACCTCAGGCTTTTTTGGCTCCAGGAAAGGAAGAATTATAATGTTGCCAAAGCATCGTTGTGGGGTTTTTAACATGAAAACTTACCAGAATTTATTGTAATTACACGACTGCTTTTGGAAACCAATAACGTTTCAGTTGCATATGATAAACATCTTCAGATTTTAGTCTTATGAGAGCTGGGTGTGGTTCCTCAAACTGTCTGATCCAGAGAGCTGCCTGCGGGTGGGATATTTTCTCCCACCCCCATTTTTAGGTACTTGGGAACCCTACGGTAAGCTTCCCTCTTGTACCTGCTTTGCTGCCAGCAGCTGAGTGATCAATACCTATTATTTGATAGAAATGTGAGGGTTTGGGCTTCCTTATTTTCTGTTTTAGAAATGCATGAAAAAGTGAGAAAGCAATGCCTCTGACACTATGGAGGAGAGGATGCCGCTGTCAGCGCCGTGTGCCTTGCTGCGGAAGCCGACAGCGTACCCTGCGTGAGCCAGGGATCGCAGGATGCGAAAAGATACAGTTCTTGTGGCAAAGGGCCATGCGATGTTCTTCTGGGGAGCTGAAATTCTCTTAGCGAGTCATGGGGTGGGGATGTATCAGTGTGTGATCTCTTTTTCGGGCGTGCTTAGCTTGAAATTCAGACACCTGATTTACAGAAGTATTGGAAACTTTCAACTGTAATGTGAAATACAGTTCACATGGAAAAATCAAGTTCAGACAACTCAGATTTGGTTCCTCAGAATTAATGGTTGCTTTCTTGACCTTAATACTTCTGTGCATTGATCCGTAGACCAATTTCAGAAGGAACCATTTGGTCTGGTGTGTGTACTGCAGAACCTCAAATTTTGCCCAGCTACCCTTCCTCTGAAGAAGGAGGATGCTGTGGAAGTGACATGCACAAAATATAAAGGCCACAGTTGTCGTACAACTTCAGAAAATTTACTGTAAAGCTTTTTTAGGAAAAAATAAAAGTAAAATAACAATGTCATACCCAGGCTAGTAGACCTTGGCAAACCGTTTATCATCTAGCCAGTAACAAAGGTAGAAATGGAAGCTAGCAAATTACTTCATAGCGTGTCATTACGCCTGATGCACTTGAGTGCAGTGTGCTCACTGGTGGTTTTTTCGGTTGCTAGATCTTCCTTTTCAGACTTCTACAATGCTGTTGTGCATATTGAGCACAGATCTAGCACGGAAAACAAACAGAAAGTAATGGGTTAGACATGGCTTTAATGAAATCAGTTATTGCATGTGTTCAGATTGTTGTTAGCACAGTGTATACAAGGCAAGTGCAATGCAAGCTGTCCTTGTAACAAATGCATTAAACTACTTTTTGTACGATTGCACCTCATGTACTCTCTCTTCCTTTAAAACTACTGCTTCTTACAAAGAAATGAATGCTGGAGATTGGTGAGAAGTAGGAACTACAAAATCAACTTACCTGTCAGCTCTGCTCCTGCTGGACTGTATAACTTCTAACACCTCATATACATACCTAAATGTGATACATGTATGTACCCTTCTGTTGAGGGTTCAGTCATAGGAAAAGAGAGGAACATTAGAGGATCTGTCAACTTTGTATTTATTAAAAAGTGCATTAACAAGGAAGCCAGTTCTTAGGGATCATCATGGGATTCAGTTTTATGTTTGTTCTTTTAACAGGTTAAACCTCGCACCTGTAAGACTAAACATACAGTTCACCTGAGACTGAATTGAGGCGAGTGAAGATGCTGCTGCTGTGGAAACAGCTGTTCCTGGTATCATTTGTTGGCTGTCTTGGAGGTAACAATATATGATAATCTCTAACTTCCACTTTAGAGCTACGCATAAGTCTCCAGATTCCAGGTTTGAACTGCACTTGAGGAATAGAACCAGAGAGACTTTGAAATGCAGATGTCATGTACAGTTTAGAAACCAAGCATGCAATACATATCTTATTGCAAAATATTAACAGTGGATAAACTAAAATAACCTTTTTCCTCCAAAGTTACTATGTAGGGTTATGCTTTCAAAGCAAGCAGAAGATATTTGAATACATTAAGGGTGTTATTAGTAATGCATGCATGATAGGTATGCTGATTTAATAGCTGCAACATGTGTTTTTCTTTAGCTGGAAACTTTAAATTCTTGCTGTAACTGGGGATAATTGCTGCAGCTTTTCTCAAAACTTTGTTTACTTTAGAATGGGTTTATTCATGAGGAGTAGTGCTATGTT
This sequence comes from Fregata magnificens, assembly GCA_013389945.1. Taxonomy (NCBI): domain Eukaryota; kingdom Metazoa; phylum Chordata; class Aves; order Suliformes; family Fregatidae; genus Fregata; species Fregata magnificens. The sequence continues at coordinate 141,096 of WAAD01031135.1, forward strand.
ATCGCTGCACCAATTCAGCAGTTCAGAGGTGTGCTTTTCTTACTCCACCAGACAATAACCGAGCTAATTCTCAGTGTTTGGAACTTGTACAGCTTTTCAGGTCTCTTCTCTCTCCTGCCATGTTAGCTCTTCTGAGTAATTTTTATTTACCTTATCAAGGTCAATGCTTATAGCAGCAGCAGAAGTCCTTTGCTTTTCTTGGTGATCTCTTCGTTCAGCATGTGTTCTGCTTGACCATCGCTATTAACGCCAAGGTGCATGTGAGGGGGAGAAGAGGCCCCTGTTCTGTCCTCAGGGGTTGACTCTTGGTGATTTTGGTGCACGTTGGCATCTCCAGGGTTGCAAAGTAGCGGGCACAGCTGGTAGTGCCCAAATTACCTATGTGCATCCTCTGCAGAATGGGCAGCACTACTTTGAGAAGGAGGGTAGTACATAAGCATGTAAATCAAATGGTTTATAGCCTGGGTCTGTTGTGAATAGATGTGTTTTCTTTGCGACAACTCTAACACAGGGATGGATAGAGAGAGACCTGGATGCTGTGGCTGGCCTGTGCAGTCACCTAGCTGTGATTACTTGCTGATACTGCGGCGTGTGCTGTGCCAGCCTCTTCTCTCATCCCCCTTCCTCCTGTAACTGGTGCTTATGTTCTGGCTGCCCTCAGGAGGATTGAATTCCTGCATGAAGTGCACAGAAACATAACTGTGAGTAAGGTATATGGATTTAGCTTCATATGGAGACTCAGAAGGCCAGGATTTGCTTTTGGCTTAGTCAAAAACTTTGAAGAAAGGGAAGCCATGTTGTTAAACCAATCTGTAAAGTGAAAGGTGCTAATATTGTCTCTATCCAACTGAAATGTTTTTCTACAGAAAAAGAAAATCCCAAGAGACTTATAAATTATTTTTGCTGCAGGACTACTTTATGGATTACTTTCTGAAAGAGGTCTTGGGCATTTCTGACACTGAAACAATCATAGAAGACTTGCACAGAATTATTGGTTGAAATAGAGGGGCTTTGCTTTTCTCTCCTTTAAACTGCTGGAAGGAAAGCTACCTTCTTAGTACTACTTTTGAGTAGATACTGTTTTGCAGCTGGATCCATGCTTTCCCTGCGTCAGTCTGGCCCATCCTGCTGCCATGGTGTAAGCCATGCAGCAAGCGTGACTCCCTTTGAGCCTGTGGAAATCCTAAAACAGTGAGGGAGAAGGTGGCAGGGAGCTGTTTCCGTAAAGGAGGATTAGAGGTAGTGTTTTTGTGGCATTGCTCGATGCCGCTCTTGTACTTCCAGCTCTTCCCTTTTAGCAGCAAATGTGTGCAGCAGTGGTGCTGCGCGAGCATCCTGCGTTAGCTAGTGGAGCCATCCCAGCCAGGGCTGTGCCTCTCTCTTGGGCTGGATCTGGAAATACCTGAAGTTGAAAATGTGTTTGTAGTCTTAAAATGACTTGAAGGATATAAGTCCACTCTCTGTAATGTCTACTGCTACATCTCTGTTACCATTGGGGAATTACTTATAAGGCCAATTAGTCACTGCCGCATCTGAATGGGCAAAATTTGACATTATAAATGTCAGCAAAACAATTTGTTGTTGCAGAATGTATGTATGCGCTTCTGAGTCTGTCATATGTAACTGGATTTCTGCTGACTGTTCAGTACAGCTGTTATTCAAAGGAGATATATTTGTTAATTTAAATGTAGACTAAGCCAAACCAATTTTTAAAAGTGATTAGTTGATGTAATGAAGGATACTGTGCGGGAGGGAAGGAAAAAAAAAAACCAAACCCACCAGGTAAATCCAAACATTAAAAATCATTAGCTACCTAAAGATTTTTTTCAAAGTGTAGTCTCGCTAGTTTTGATCTGCTGGATATTGTTTTTGTTATATTTACGTTGCAATACTTAACTAAAATGTATGAATAATTTGCATGCAATAAATCACTTCTATTGGTGATTGGCATTATGCATGTTATTTGTAGTAGAATGAATGATTTCATTATGTTCGTGGTTATGTTAGCATTAGATGAGTATTGATGCTAAAAAAAAAAAGCTTGGTTTTTAATCTGTTAAAATAATTTCTCTAAGTTTTTTTTGATTGATACAAGGTAAGGAAGATAAGGACTAATAACTATCTTGCTGAAGTTTTTTGTTACTTTTGTACAATTTAATAGTTATCCTTTGAATAACTATTCAAAGTATAAGAGGGGAAAGCTAAAAACCCCAATATTGCATTCATGGATAACATACAGTAAAATGTTCTTTCAAAAAATGACAATCACTTTACCCTTATTGAAGTTGTATCTTTCTAATTTGCAAAGCATGCAAATCATCTGGCTTGATGTGTTGAATTTAAATATGCTCTTTTTTAAAATGGAAGAAACCTTTGAGATAATACACGAGGTAACATTCAGACCCAGGAGGGTAGGCTAACTCTTAAATAGCACAGCGTTCTCCTAGTCTCCCAGGCACTGCTGATGTGTTATGAGCGGTAATATGGAGAAAGCTGTAAACGTCCTTAGTTGGAGACTTGCAAACAACTGCTTGGAGTATGAGCTGCAACATGTCTAGAACTACTGGTGTGACACCCTCAAAGCCTTGACCTTGGTAGTGGTTTGTGTGGACAAGTAGATAACCTCCTTCTACAAGGATGAAAGATTTTTCACGCATCTGTTGAAGGACTTTTTTTATCCTTTAATCTTTCTTACATTTTTATTTCATGTCATCTCAGTTCTTTTGGATCATATTTAAAAAGCAACTTAGATGAAAGCAAGTTTTGTTTTTGCTGCCTATGAAGAAAGGCAGCCTTAAGGATCCAGGATGAACGGGAAGGTGTCTTATGTTAAACCGTATTAACACCAGGTCTACCGAATGACTTCCTGAAAAAAATGTAGAAGCGAGTGTGTGGTTCTAAGCAAATGTAACTGCAGAGACACAGTATGAAAGGGATGATGTTAGTTGCAAATTCTTCAATTCACATCTCTCAAACAAAGTTCAGTTTTTTCAATAGCGAAGTTGGCATTGACTGTTATTGAGTTTGCTAATAGAGAAGTGTTTTTTATTCAGCTAATTACTCTATTAGTAGAACACTTAATTTCCAATGACCATTGCAGTAACAACAAAAATGTTGCTAATATTCTGAAGTGCAAATGGTTCTGTTCTTGTGTAAGACTGTCCTCTTCCCGTGTTCATCCTGCTAGCCCTTATTTGCATCTGTTTCAGTTCATCTCCCTTTGATTAGGGTATGTCCCAAATGTCAGTTTAGTAGCCATGGGGAGTTGGTAGATTGGAGGACCAGCAAGAAGTCCAATCGATAGCAAAATTATAAAAAAAATAGCATAGATATAGCATCTGTATATATAGATAAAATAGCAAAAAGCTATTTTTTCACATTGCCAAAAGCCAGATGGTTTGATGGAGCAGGACTGCTTGGAAGCCTTGAGAACCCATAATTGATATATATCCCTGACTTAACATTGTTATATTGCCGTCATTGAGAATGTTGCTTGGAGTTACAGTCAGCGCTTGCAGAGACAAGGGTTTGAGCCAGATGTAATTTGCTGAACAGCCTGAATTGAGCATTTCCAGCTGCCTACGCCATCTCGCTCGAAACTCCATGAAAGGTCTCAATCCTGACATACAGATCTTCTGCTATTTGGAGACTGGGTGTGTGTTGAATGCTAACATTACCTGTTTGCTTCAATTGCTTGAACATTATTAGTGGACCCTTGGAACAGCGTTCTCCTAAAATCCACTTGGGAATCCTATAGTTGAGTTTATTTCAAGATGGATTTTAGTAAGAGCACACTGTAAACATAAAACAAGTTGTTAAACGGTTTTGAGAATATTACTTTTAACCTATCATTAAGATGGATCAGCAGGTATTCTGACTCTATATAGAAAACAATCTTTCTAATGCTCTGCTTATAAGCAAAAAGACAGTTCTTTTAAGACCTGTCTGCAGTTTAATGTTATGAAATAACATCATAGCTACAGAAATGGAGGTGCTGCTGAGCTTTGCTTATAAACCTTGACATTCTCTGTCCTTACAGATAACGTATTTGAAACTAGTTCCCTTATTGGAATGTCCTATATTGAATTGCTTTTTGTTTATCCTATGTGAATCTTCACAGTTCATCAAAGTGGAGATGTGAGAGTATCTAATAAAAAAAAAAAAGCCCTTGGGTTTTTGTTTACCAGTTGTATGCTTATATCTGTATGACTAATGATCCTGCAGTCTTTTTCTCCATTTACCTTGGGGAGCAAAAAGGTGATTACTTCGCATTAAATATATATATATGTGTAGTTTCAATATGTCTACGTTGTTAGGAAAGGAATTTCAAAACACATACTTTAGTATTATTATGTTTAAATTACTCTGAAGAACAACTTCAAAGATAAAAATGAATATGCAAAACAACATGAACAGTTAAAATGCAAAACTAAGCCATGATCTGTGGTGAAGTCATGAATTGGTTCCAGGTGTGTTACAACTTCTCCTGACTCTTGTATAGAGTCCCACCCCTCCAGTGTCAGCCAGCTGATTTCACTTACTGTTTTGGTAAACTGGATAGCAGTTCCTTCCTTTCCAGAATGTGGGAGGGTAAGTGTGCTGCAGACTGTGATGCACTGCTGTTGCAGTGACTGGTGAATATGTTGAACATCTAAGATAAATAAGGTAAACACCTATCACATGAGTGTGTAAACTTCTTCTCTGCGTTTAGCATGACAGCTGGCTTTTCTTACCACTGTTCCTAATTTTGGCTTCGTTTTCCTGCTGCAGTTTATTGTGCTGCTGAGCTGGAGAGAAGGAGTAAGCTCCCTGGGGAGCACTGCCTCTGTCAGCCCTGGCTGGCAGAAGTGCTGCACGTTTGCTCACCCAGCCTTCTGCAGCACCACTGGTGCAAGCACAGGCATTAGTTTCTTTTGCTTTCTCATAATTTTCTAATTTTTTCGGCTGTCTTATACTGCTAAAACTGACTGCTCTTTTCTCCCTGGAAAGATATCTTTTTAAAGTTTTTCCTGAGAATTAAGAGGAAAGACAACTTTTGAAGGATGTTTCAAGGGGAAAGAAAGCTGTGAATAAAGAGAAAGTTCAAAGAAGTGAAACAAGGAGAACTCTGTGTGTAAATACATAAATCTTTTTTTCTTCGGGAGATGAAAGGGCACATTTCAAACAGCGTGTCCTGGGCGAGACCTGTAGGATCCGCTTGGACTAACATTCTCTGCTTAGCTTCTAGCTCGTTGCTACCACAAATAGTGTATCCTAACGCTCTCTTGACTGCACTTTTATCTAAATAGGGCAAACCAAAAAATTACCATTAAACTTCTTCCTCCAGCAATTACAAGCCTTGGCCAAGGGAAAAAAAAAAAAAAACCCAAACACAAACCAAACCCAAAAAACCAAAAACACCCCAAAAGGAAGAAGGGAAAAAAAAAAAAAAACCAACGAAAAAACTATTGTAATATACAGAAACTATTTGGACATTGAAGCCTGGTTCCTATTCTGTCCCTTTACACTGATATTTGCCAACAAGGAGGTTTTCTTTCTAATTCCTTGTTTAATAGTCCATTTGCGTTTAAAACTAGGTCATGTTATATGTATTTCTTTATGTCAATTCAGGTGTTTTTGTTGTTTTCATTTTCTCATTGTGTCTTTTTCTCAGTCTAAGACAGAAGAAACTCTGTTAAACCCTCAGGCTCAGCAATGTCATGTATCAGATCCAGAGCTCTCCTCTTTATTAGTATTAGGTTCAGGAGACTTATGAAATTGGAAAGCATGATTCTTACTCTTTCTTTATTTACCAAAGAGCATGAAAACAAACCTTCCATGTTCTTACTGATTTATTGTTGCTATTAAATCATGCCATGAGGAAAGTAGAAATATCCTCTTCAGAGGAAAAGCTTGGCTTACCACACCTGGAATATCATTTTATGAGGTGGTGGGTGACTTGCTTGCTTGGGCGTGTGGAAAGGATCTCAGTCAGGTTCCTGTTTTGACTGTGTGTCTTCTGTCCAATATTGATTTGGAGAGGCAAAAAAAGGGATCCTACTGAAAAGTGTGATATGGATCTTCTTTTTAATATCATTGCACTTGCCCTGAACCAAATATCATCCTGTAAGATCAATGAGATGAATGAGCAATATTCCTGTTCATTCTAGCATCCAGTATAATTGGAGACAGGCTTGAATTTTTGTCAAATCCTTACTAGCCAGCTGACCTCGAAAGCCAGTACCTTGCTCCTGTACCGGATTTACAGATGCAATAGTACGTATGTTTTCCCATCTGTCTGGGATATGTGTGGGGTTTGGGGTTTTTTGTTTTTGTTGAGTGCTGCTGTAGGATCTGACCACTGTAATGAATGTGGTCTCAATCCGTGCTACCTTACATTTGTATGTGCAGTCTGCTTGTTTTAAGAGCTCAGTCTCTTACCCAGTGTCCATGGGTGCATCTGTTATCTTCCTCTTGGTATGCGCTTATGTAGCAAGATGATGTTTCCTTGTGGCTAAACATCTTTTGAAGGCATGAGAGTGCTTTTTTTTTTTTTTTTTGGCTTCAGGGTTTCTTGAAAACAAGGAATGTACCAAACATCAACATGTTGTTGATTTAATGTAGATGACGAAATAACTCGTGTTTCTGGTGAATTCTTGTATTGAAACTAATCCCATGTAGGAGTATATTTGCAGTCATAAATGTCTAATTCTTAGTGTAGGCTTCTTGGACTTTGGCAGAATGCCAAGAATACCTTCTCCTGTGCAAAACAGATATAGCTCTTCAAAACTTGCAATAATTTTGATTTAGTCTTTGGTGAGGAGTTTCTTTATGGGTGAGAATCCATTTGTAGGGGAAAAAAAATGTATAATATACAATAGCTATCATCACTTACTACTATGACACTGCTTTTGTTAAAATTTAGTTTTCATTAAGAGTTACAGCGTTCAGAGCCAGTCTGTATCTTAATGCATAATGGTTTTGCATATTAATAGTAATATCCTTTTTGTACACTGTACAGGTATAGTCATAATGTTAAAATGTATCTATGCCAATAGTGACTGTCAGAATTGTTTAGCTTGGATTTCTTGTATATTGCTAACAAGATTCATTACACTGATGGAAAATTTTGTTTGCTTATTGAATTAGTTACAAAATGAGAAACCAGTCTCACAGGTCTGCTTTTCTATGAATTGTTTGATGTCATGGGTGCTTCATACAGATCCGGTAACAGAAAACAAAATTACCACTGTAAATCTGAAAAGGCACCCATTGTAGATATCCCTTTGCACTTAAACCCGACATACTATCAAGCCTAACTACTCCTCTATTATGGTGAACAAAGGATACAGCAAACAGCGTGATATTTAAGCTCTGGGAGGCAAGAAATTTGCCCTGCTGCAGGCATCTTTTTGCCTGTAAACTGACAGATGGTGGTAGCTTACTGGAGGCCCAGTTTCAGCTCTTGCTGCGAACCAATGTGAATCTTGCCACTGCCTTCCTACTGTAACTCTTGCTTTTAACACCACTGAAGTCCTTTTGTACGCTTGTGCCTTAGCATTGCGAGCTTTTCTGTTTTCAGCCTACCAATGGAACACACTCATTTTGAGAAAGGCTTTTTAGGGCTTGTTTTCATTCATTGTTAATGTTGCAGTAAGGTGAGCAGCAATGGAGAACAATGCTAATCTGCTTATTGGAATTAAGTGAGGGAATAAACACAGTCTCCATCAGGATCCTGTTTTTTCTTTTTAGCTATATATAAACCTGGGGCGGTCCAAGTCAATGAAAAGACTGTCATTGATTTAATGGACTTTCTCCAAGTTCAGTGGATTTACAGGATTCTCTATTTCGATGGTGGGCATACTCATACCAGTTACAATATTTAATTCCTTAAGTATGGAAAATGCTGTGATATTAAAACTCTTCTTGAAGAGAGGTCCTAAATAGCTCTGAAGAGTCTCCTCAGTTTCTGCTTCGTCTTCCAATCTGAAGAAAACCTTCTCTTGAAAAGCAACTACTTCTTGCTGCAGATAGTGTCTAACCTTAAAGCTGAATCCTCACCTCCAGACAACTAATGCTTCATTTCAACAAGACAAATGCTGTCTTTATCTTCATTACTTTAAACTTATCACAGATTTTATGACATTTGAATGGAGAAATTTTGGCTAGTGGCAATTCTAATTTTTACATAAATTACCAAGAAGAAATTTTCAAGTGTTTTATCCTGCAATAAAATTGTGTTATTGCAAATATTACTGAGCATGAAGGCTGTACATCTGTATTTATACAGTTCTTCTGCCTAGTGCAATTTAAAGTATGGTAGAACATAGCAAGTAATTCCAATATATTTTTTTGTAAAAAATTATGGAGCTTGGGTGTGTTTAATAGTAACCCCTAACAGAATACTTACTCAAATCCACACTCTAAATATTTCTCTAATAAGAATGGTGATAGCTCCCAGTGCCTGGGGACTTCTGTTTGCCAAGTTTCGTGGTAAGTAAATCATTGCCAGATATTTAGTATGTGGTTACTTATTGTGTGACTTCAGCCTCCTGTCTCTGAGAAAGTAGCTTTTGAAGGTACATAGCCGTTCCTTAGTATGTAGCATGCCTGCCACGTGATGAGGGTAGGACAGGAGCCTCTCCACATTTGTTTTTTGGGTCAGCATGGTCCAACATTGGCAACGCAGAGTTTCAGGAGAAGCAAGGTCTTGGAAGTTGTTGCAGGGCGCTTGGCTTCCACCTCAATGTCACACAGCCCTCCCCTCCCATCCCGAGGTTGTACAAGGAGCTGTGTCGAAGAGAGGCTGTGTCATCCGCTCTCTGCAAGCTGGGATCCCTCTTTCTTCTCTCTTAAAGCATCAGCTTATCTCTTCTTCCCTGTCCCCTGGCAGCAGCTATTAAAGTCATTCTTCTTTACTTGCCAGGCTGTCCCTATTGAAGAGATAAAAGCTTAGAGCTTGGCTGTTTTGCCTTTCTTCTGCTGGTTTGTGTAATGAAATGAAGATAAAGCTTTCACTCATTACCTGAATAGCCATCCTATTGAATAGCCATCCTATTGTTTCTTCTGCCTTTTGATAGCAAACTAGACAGAAGCATCCCAGGCTTGCTGTTCAGCCATCTTCATTGATTAAACTATCTTCTGAAGTATCTGTTGTTGGCTGTTGCTGAAGAATAAATGATGACCAAGATGGATGAGTAATCTCATCTAGTGTGATAATTCACGGGGTCTTGGGTAGTACCCTTAATCTTCTATTTCTTACCTGCAAAATGGATCTAGTGGTGCTTGTTGCTTTATGAAGGCTGGAGATCTGCAGGTGAGTCATGCTATAGAAATGCCAAGGCGGGCAGGGGGAAACCCTTTTCTCTGCAAGCAGAAAGGTAAAAGACGTTGCGGAAGGGGAACATAAGGGAATAGGACTTTGGGAGAAGTTTGCTGTGCAGAACGTAAGCTGTATCAGCCTCTTACTTGGGAAGCTCAGGACACTGCAGGGAGGAAAAAAAGATATGAAAGTGGTTGTGAATGATAGTTGAAAAACAGGGGAGGTACACTGCAGTTGAAATCTAAAGCTGAATAATTTGTCAGATGTTCAGGAAAACAACAGAACTGAGAATAAATACTTTGTTTTGTATTTAAAAAAGCCTTCCAGAAAAAACTGTTCTGATTTTGTTGTTCTTAATGATCATGTTCAAAATGAATGCTTTAGATTTTTAATTTTTGATAAATATGCTGCTGCTAGCCTCTTGGACAAAAGCTTGATTTTTGCCATAATTAACCTTTCAGTTTCTTGTTTAATAACAAATGGGATAATATTAACCTTTAACTTTTCCAGTACAGGATGTCCATATCAGTGATGAGATTTCAGGGATCAGTATTTATCAGAACACAATTTTCACACTTGGTTTTCAGTAAAAAATAACACAAGGTTGTAAAGCAAAAGCTTAACCTCAACCGTATTACTATACATGTTTGAAAACCTAAGCAAATAAAAGCTCATTTATATTCTTGTCTGATTAGCACAATCAGAACTTATTGATGCTAAAATGAACCAAATTTCCATAACTGTAAACAGAATATTAAAACATCGCTATTTAATGTAGCGTGATGTGTTTTCCTTCTCGGATGGAACAAATAGTTACGACTTTCTTGTCGACTTTTTAGGAGTCTTGTAACAAAGTCAAAAGCATTTCAAACACATGCCTTTTGGCAGGAATGTAGACCTTTTTCTAGAGAAGAAAAGAAAGAAAGCAGAAGATGACACGTAGGTGAGTGTGTTTGCTTGGTTATCCTTTAGTCTTACATAGTCAAGGGTCAGATGTTCAGGGACTGCAAACTCAGTGGAGAAACATTTGAACGTAGAAACCACTTTATTTGAACCAGTTGCTGGAAGTATTTGTAGTATTTTAACGCAACAGAGGGAAACAGAAAGCCTTAGTGGAGAAGGGGAGGTATGGAGTAACTTTATGCAATGATGCATGGTAAGCAATCTGTATCCTGAAGCCAACTGGATGTTTCCCTGTAGTGTAAAATGATAAACCTTGGAATAGCCTAATGCAAAGGGCGCAGGGCTGTGGGTTTTAAGGAGACCTGGGTTTGAATTGTGATGGCTGTGACCTTGTGCAGGTGCCTTATCGGTTTCCATTCAAATTGCCAGGAAAAAGCATAGTGACCCTTGCAAAGGTCTATGTGAAGAGAGTCACGAAATGGAGACTTTCTGCATTTTTCTAAAAACACATTGGGGTTTGTTCCCATCTCATAAGTGTCATTTTGTTAAGAATACCAAGTGTGAGGAATTGGTGTATTAGCATCACTTTTGTTTAGTAGAAGCAATAGAGTATGTGAGGAGCTTATTTTAAATAAGCAGAGAATTTCACAACTCCTGTGCCACTCCTCCACCACCACAGATTGGAGAGGCTTGAAATGCAACCTTGTCCCCAGTGAACTGCGAGTCACGCCTTGCACACAAGGCATATACTTTGCAAAATAATTCAGTGCATCTTCAGGTGCTCTGCAGCAAGAGGCAAAGGACTGCAAAGAAAAATGTAGTGTTCATTTGCCTTTGGCAGTGGTTGTGCAATGAGAACTTCAAAATGTTTTAAACCTGAATTAAAACCAGCTTAATTTGCACAGTTCATGGTAATTAGTGTATATGTTATCCTGATTCTTCATACAAATATTTATAACTCTGAAAGCAATATAGAAACCCCCCAAGTAGATCAATGTTAGATTCAGTTAAGGGTTCTCCCATACGTCAGAGGTGGCAGATAAAGGTATTGCTATTGGTAAACAACTGAATGGCAGATTTTATGATATTGAAGATAACAGGCAAATTGTGACACTAACAGCCTTAGTACCAGACACAGGATTTGATTCACATTGATGTGAATGTACCCCAACGTAAATCTTGCAGTGGCATCTTAAAGGAGCTTCAGATCTGCTCCTTGGTCACTTTTAGGAGGCCTTTGCGTAGCTTGGAAGAGCTAAAGTGCAAATAAGAACCGGTCTTCTAAAGCTCTGCTGTATGTTCAAGAAATTTTTTTAGCTAGTTCATTCCAGATTACTTTCTGGTCTTACATTGCCAGAGATCATCTATCGGTAGAGACTTTATGAATTGGATCTTTTAAGGTTTCATCACATTTCTCATTTTTAAGGTTCACTGTGTAGGGAGATCATATGGCATGTTATTTAATGAGTCAAGGCAGCTATGAGGGTATGTAATGGAAGGAAATACATTTTTCCTACATTTTTCAAAATGTGAAGAAACATTTATCCTGTATCAACAGCTTAAAAATGGGACGGATTCATTCCTTCCTGTGATGTTTTGTGCTAGCTGGGAAGTGATTCCGGCAAGCTCTGATAAGAGACAGTGTTTTTTGAGATAAACTGCTGACATTAATGGTGCCTTGACTTTTGGGGGAGGGGGCGGTGTGACAGTTCTTTTTGCCTTCAAAATTTATAAAACTTGCCTTTGATTGCAGCTGTGGAAAAAACTAAATCTGAATTTACTTACTAGCCTATGCAAAACTTTATTGCAGACCATTGACTGTAGTTTAAAGAAAGAAAATTGCATGGCTGAATCTGTTTTTTATATATATGTATTTTTATATAGAAAATCTAAAGATTCATCTCAAATTCCAGATGTACATCCATAGCCCTGATGCAGAGTGGGCATATTTCAGCTTTTACAAGAGTTTACAAGTGAGCGACAGTAGTGAGCAACATACTGGAAAATATTACTTCTAATTCTTTTTTAAAAGTTTTTTGGATCTTAACTTGAATTATTGTATTCTGTAAATAGTATCTGAAGAGAAAATGAAATTACGTAAAAGCACAGAGTAAGTGAGGGAGGAAAAGCAGTTGTTGCAGATCATAACCTTATCGGTTGGGGTGACAGTTTCAATTCCATTTTGAGTTCTCTCCAGTTCTCATCCTTTTTATGTTGGCTTAAGTAACAGGGTTTGTCTTCTTAGTCCCATGGCAACCTTATCTTTTTTTTTTTTGACGTAAATCTGCTTGTCTCTTACAATCTTTCAAAGCTTGTGTATGAATAGCTTTGTGAAGGAGGGGAGTATGTGAAGGTGAGGAGAGAGAGCAGAGACTTTCTAGCATAGGAAATAAGGGAAAGAATATTTTGGAGATATATATAAAACAATCATCTTTTTACCCAAAGCTATTTATTACATTGTTTTTTAGTGTAGTTTTTTCAAGAAGACTGAAGTTTTCACACTGCTTCAGTCTGGGCAAAACTCTTTCACAAAGTTGAAGGCCAACCTAAATGCCCAGCCAAAAACACAGACTTAATGACTTGCAATGTTATGGCTTATATAACTTAAGAAAAGTGCCACTTTCTGTGAAGTTAAGACTCAACTTGCCATGATTTTGCTCCTCATGTAACTTGAAATCTCTTAAGAGAAAGTTGGGTGCAAGCAGAGGTATAGCTGGGTGCTGTGTTGACCCCCGGCTTTGTGTCCAGCCCTTCAGCCTGTCGGTCCATGACCAGAGGCCCACAGCTCCACAGCTGGGAATATCCTGACCTGGGGAGGGTCTTTGAATCCTCCGTATTACAGGGATGAGCCCCCAGGTCAGAGTGTAAAACCAGTTTGTACAAAAGAGTTCACATCGTCTGTTAGTTGCATCTGCTTGCCATTTTAAGGGATTAAATGAGGTTTAAAAAGAGCAGCTGTTGCTTCGTCTCTGTACATCTTTTTCTCATATTAAATATTTCACTTGATTGGACTTGCTTAATATAATAAGTGTCTGAACTGAAGTGCAATGGAAGATAGTTATGTAAATTGATCTGAATCAAAATTGTTCTTCCATAGCTGTAATGGAGATATTTTAACTGTCTGCTACCTCAATCCTGACGGCCGCAGCTTGCTGTGAACCAGAGATGCAACCCAGTTGCAGCAGCCTTAGTACTGACACTACGAAATAAGGATCTTCTGGAACTGCAGTTTTGCGTGCACCTTGTTGTTCACCTGCTTTTTGTTGTCCGCCACCTTTTATTAGTTACTGCCAGAGTCCTGCTGAGAGCAGCTTTGCTACCAAACTTTCTGCATGCATTCAAAGCATATTTATTGTCAGTGGGTGAGGAATGGACTGTTTGTTTATTAGCCCATTCATGTTTCATCCTCATAATCCCTCTTGTTCGTTTCTCTAATAGCTGTGTACATTTTGACAATAATTATTTTTTACTTAAACATTAATTTTGCTAACTTAGATATTATTTAGAGCGCAATAATTTGCTGAAATTATTTAGCACATGTAGTGTCTAGTTCTTACATTGTAAGGTATTTTGGTGGTGGGGTTTGGGGGGAAGGTTTTTTGAGTTGGGGGTTGTTTGTGGGGTGTTTTTGAGGTTTCTAAAACCTAAACGTTTTCTTTCAATCACAGAATATACATAAAAATTAAAATAGTATGATTCATTATCTTTTTAGATATTTAGACTTTATGCCTAAATTCTGAAATCTTTTTAACAGGAGCGTTTTGAAGTGCTAGCTTCACTTCTGAAGGTGTAAAAACTTTTATAACTGACTAACAATTTTGGCATTTCCTGCCTCCGCCCCCACCCCGGTGAAGCTGTAAACAAAAAATGTTTTCATTTTAATTCTTGCAGGGTTTTTTGTTTTGGGGGTGGGGTTGTTTTGTTTGGGGTTTGGGGTTGGTTTGGTGGTGTGATTTGGTTTTTTGGGTTTTGGGTGGGGTTTTTTGGTTTTTTGGGGTCTCTTTTTTTTTTTTTTAAGAGTGGTGACTTTCCTTGCACTTCAGGACTGTTCTTAAACCTCTGGTATATGGCTTATTTGGGAAAACAGAGCTTATATTCACTGAAAAATCAAAGCAAGTCATTGCTAGAGAAAGAATTTCAGCCCTTGTTTTGTTTGTCAGAATTACCCTAATGGGGTCTTGTTAGCCCATTTAGCATACTACAGATAATATTAAGATAATACTTAAAAACATCTACATTACATTAATACCACATTAAGGGCCTGATCTAAAGCCCATTGAAGTTGATAGGAATGTTCAGTAGGAATTTAATGCTTTGATCTTTCAACTGTAGTTTTACAACTTACAAAATGAAACAAAAAACATTTCAGTCAACATAAACACGTGTGTTATCTGTGTTGTACTTCACCCTCCATGGCTAGTAAAACTATTGGATTTGGAGCCTCCTCAAACTGAGATAAATACTTAAAATAATAATTCTAAATGCATTTTACAGCAACAAGTTCTGAAATAGGAAAAATGGTGTTGCTAAAAGGTGTATAACAAGCACAGTTGTCTTGTGGTGTACCGAATTATATTAACACTCAATGAATATATAAATATATGGTAAGTTTTCACTGTAAGTAACCCATGGCTGCAACACAATAAATGTCAGATTTAGGTGGGATTGAGAATAACTGTTTAAATGTCTTCACTGTGTATCTTCTTGCTTTAAATGTACTTTTTCGGGGCTCCAATTTGTTGCCAACCTGTCTACTCCTGCTTCCTGATGTTTACTGTTGGCATAGCTACTTGCTAAGCAAAGTAGGTATCTTAAGACCAAAGCGATGGAACTTGCAGAACCACTCCTATTACACTGCATTGCTTCTCTCTTTATTTTTTGTATTGAGAATGTATTTACCTAAGTGCTTCTAGTAGAGTGTGGTGGGGAGCGGTGACAGAGAGCACAGGCTGTGAATTGCGGCGAGTCTCATTTAATAACCAAGGAAATTCTCACTACTTACGAAAAGAGATGCAGTACCTGTTTTTTTATTTTCCTGTTATTACCTCTCTCAGCCCTGTGCAGTGAGAGATCTTCTTTCTTTTTTATGAAACAGTATTTTTTCAGCCCATGGCTTTTTATTAAATTGTAGTTAACGATACACTTTTGAGGATTACATCACCCTACGCGGAGGAATTTGGATTAGGCTGGAGATCAATCTGCACATAGAGCATCTGTCACTTAACGATTCTGCTTAGATACTAACAAAAAGATTTGAGGTCCCACTGTGTTTTGGGGTTTTTTTCCTTATGTACATGTCTCAATCTATTAAATTCTTTTCAGTAGCACTGGGATTGTATTTGTGTTTATAAATGGAGTAGCAGAAGAACACATAGGTATTTCTGGGCAGTTCTTTCTCTCCACTCCCGCAGCTTCTGTTGTTGAATGGCCTGATGCTGAATTTATTAATCTATGCAGTTGCTTGCTCAGGTGTAATCCCTTGTTCAGCCACATTTACTCATCCACTGAAGGATGTGCACATTGGTACATCATGGCATATTAAAGGTTTACTGTTGCCTGCCACAGCTGTCATCTCTGACCCTTCAGTAAACTAACAGTCTTCCACATAATTTTGCTTTCATTCAACTGTAATGCCATTACTGCGGAGGCAGACAGAATGCAATTCTCTAAAGATCTTGTCTCGTTCCCTTCTCTTCCAAGGAGGTTAATGTGCTCAAATGATCCCTGCGTTTTCTTTTTTAGCTCTCTCGCTGCAAGAAGAGCAAAGAAGAAAGTGCTCTGGATAATCTGTTTGCACTAGCTTTTGGGGGATGGAGCAAACTGGACAGATGAACTCACCAGTTAGGTGGAAGGCCTTTTTACCACTTGAATTTCAAATGCCTTCGTTTGTTTCCTTAGAACTTTGATTTTTGTAGCTTTTCACTAAAAGGTTATACAGAATTTTTGCTAATACTCCTTACCGTGGAAATAAGCAAATCAAAACCTCTTTACCCAAAACCAGCTAAACAACGTTTAGATGCTGATGACGTATGGGAATAACTTACGTTTAATTAGTGTTTTGTCCATAGATGTTCATCATTTACAAGTGGTACCATTTCAAAAAACAAACACCCCTATGCCCCCCCAACTTCGTATTAGTGTTTGCATTATATTAGTACTTTGCAGATGGTGTGGATAACCTTGTGATCTTGCAGAGCTGATGGAGAGAATGAGAGTTTGTAGATGATGGGCTGAATCTGGTGTCTGGGGACATCTATTTGAAACCTTGAAGGTAGCTACCATGTCGTTGTGTACAGTTTCTCTTCGTGAACGTATTGTCATTGTAATGTCTAATGATTTGTATTTTTCTAGTGCTTTTATATTGATTGCTTCTACTGTATGTACTGCTATTTTACCCAGTAATGAAGTTAAACAATCAAATGAGTCAGTGATTTCTTGGGTTTGTTGGTTCAGAGACTGGTTCTACGCTGCCACAGCTTCTCATATGCTCTCTGAACTCTTGTTTGCGATTTGCCAGTAGGCTTCATCACTTGCTCCCCGAGTACCAAAGAAGTGTATGATATGATGCTTTTGATTATTAATAATCTGATATTAACAGTTGTGTCTTGCATTTCCTTATCGATCGTTTACACTCCTTTGCATTCAGCTATTTTTGAACCTCTGATTTCTTAATACATATCTCTTTCTGGTTTTATTTCATATTCTTTTCAGAAGAATTTTTTGAATGTTCAGCTGCTTTGCTTAACAAGATCTAGCATTTTTCTCCTTAGTATTTCATAACTTTAGCTCTTAACATATGCTACTCTTACTTGCTCTTTGATCTTTGTGTATAACTCTTTTGTTTGCTTCCAGTTAAAAGTAACTATAGCTTCTCTTTAAGCCAGTTCTGTCTTATCCATCCTGTATTTTTTTCACCTAGCTTTTTCTGATGGGGATTCAGTGGGATTACTATCTTGTTTCTTTTAGAAGCCTTTTTGCCTCACAATAAATCCTCCTTTACTGAAAAAAATTGTCTAGCGATTCTGATCTTTGTGTCTAAACCGTGGGACCTAAACATACTTCCGGACTCCAGTATTTACTGACTCCATGGCAAGGGTAAAATCTATTTCTCCCATCCCAGTGTCTGTGAGAAGATGATGTCAGTCTAGAAGCTGGAAAAGGGCTGCTATGCATTGCAATTGTTTTCAGTTGAAAGCAAGACACTTAGGCACACCGTGGTACTTGTCGGCCACACACCCTGAATTGCATTGATTTGTCACTATATAAGGTGTCCAAGTAGATAAGTTAGAGTGAGTTCTTATCACAAATCATTGCTTTGTGTAATGAATTTAATTTATGCCAAGTCATGCTTGCAAGAGTCTCCTGTTCTTCCTCCAGACGACGCAGTATCAGATATCAATTCATTCTGAGCAAGACCAAATGCAATTTTATCATCTACTCACCCCTCTGTTTAATTGCGTAACGATTGTTGTTCCTGCTTTTATAAACTGAAACATGGGATTTGTACCTGCATGGGGATTATACTGCTTGGTTTTTTTAAATGTCTATTATATCTGGGTCAGAGCAATGATTAATATTGGAAGAGAGGTTTTGTAACCAGACTGAAGCTCTGGCACATGTACTGAAAAGGCTGTTCTGATTTTATAGAGGATATGAGGGGCAGAAGTAGATGTCTGACAGACTAAATGAAATTTTGGCTTAATTGCAGTGGGTAGACTTTGTCTGTAGTTCCGGCCAGGCTGATTAGCATGTGTTTTGTGTAGCTGGTAGGAACAGAGCAGTTCTTCAGTAGGATAAAAGGTCTTTACCATACTTTAGACTTGAGAAAATAAGCTATGTCATAGGTTATTCATGTCTTTCTAAGATGAAAGATCAGAAGGAACTCTTAGATGATGTTTTGATCTCCTGGATATCGCAACACAATTTTACTCAGTAAATTAAACCCTTATCCGGTATGCAGTAACTTAGTGCTACTTCTGAACCGTCTGCAGTTTTAATTCTAACTTAAGTTTATCTGGCTCCAGCCTTTGGGTTTGTCCTACCTAAGAAATTATACCAGGAGAAACTCCTCTGAAAACATGATAGGCAGGCGAGCGGGCAGTGTGCTGCTGAGAACCGCTGCAAAGCCAGCGGCAGCCTTGCAGGGTCACGGTGGTGTTTTACTTCTCCAGTATGCCTTGACTCCGCTCCAATGATTTCTTTTATTGACTGCTGCGAGTCTGTTGATGGGAGGGTACCAGTGTAAGAAAGTTGCTTACAGTGAAAGCATCTTTCATCGTAGGTAAGTAGAACTGCTGCAGTGTGTCTCGTTGTGTGTGTTGGAGCAACTGCAAGGATCTCTGCTCATCAGGTTTCCTTAAAAGTCCTACCAGGAGCACAAAGTCAGTGCTCAGCAAGAGCTGCCATGCACGCGATCCCTGTTGCAGCTCACTGTAGGTGCAAAATAATTTTACACCTTCCACTGAACATTCAGACTCTCAAAAACTAATTAAATATATTCAGCAGCACTTGAAGAGAGGAGAGGTTTCCAGATAAGACAAGCAACTGGCTGCTGTAATAGCAGGAAACTCTGGTATGAATCATCAAGTCCCCATACTGAGCAGGTCCAAAATGAGACCAGATGGCCTTGAGATAGCCTTTAGGCTGTTATGTTTGAATTGACTCTTGGTCTTTGTCTTTGCTGTTTAAGAAACACCTCCATCAAATTCTGCTCCCTGAAGCATCTCAGCTTCATCACAGCATCTCCTTCTCCTGGAACCTTAGGTATAGACAAGAAAATCCCTTTCTAGGTCTTCCCCTATGTGTGGAGACTTACCAAGAGTATGCCCAAACTCTTGGTTGCTCCTCATGCTTGCTGTTTGTTGCTGTTTCTCTGTAACACTCTCCTAATGGAGTCTGGCATTGCTGTTAAGATGAGACAGTCTGTCTTGAGTTCAGACCCTGGCAGCAAAAAGTATGAAATCCCTCTGGATTAAAAGAAAAGGGAGGAGATAGAGGAACTTAATTGATTGTAATGAATTATGATCATGATATGATCATAATTAAGGGGTAAGGGATAGGCAGAATGAGTTTTATGAGGCTGCGGATGTGTTGAGGAACATGCTACGCCTGAGTGTTGGTAAGAGTTGAGGAGGTTGGAACTGGTGGAGAAGCAAGGACTGAAGGGAAGCCATTCAGGAGAAGGGGGGACAAGCACAGAGGTGTGTGAGGAATGACAGAAACGCATAGGAACTGCATCTCAAGCTAAAGCATCCCAGACCCCGTGACAGACCATGGCATTAGGACTGGGGCTTTCTGGAGCTGGGGGTTTCAGTCTCGGTGGCTGCTTCATGGGACCCATGTTTATAACCTTCCTGGTGGCTTCTCTCCTGATAGCAAATGTCCCTCACTGCCTTCCCCAGCCACAATGTGTCCCCAGCCAACAGGGGCCAACACATGCTTCCATCCCAAGCCCTTGGTGCTGAAATCTTACCGTTTGGTTTTTGTTGGGTGTTTTTTTTTTCCCTTGGCCAATATTTGTGATCTTAGGCAACCTTAATTCTGGCATTTTCTAACTCCAAATAATTGAGTTTGCAACCTCAGTATGTTCTTTTAATTTTATTAGGGACTACAGAGTAATATGTTTGCACAAGAATACTGAATTAGTTTATGCAATGTTTTTTAGATTTGATTAAATAATTTTTTTAAGAACTTGTGCACAGGTTGAAGATACAGCTTCATGGGAAACTTTTCATCATTTGGCTTTCATCTTTGTTATTCAAAAAATGATTCCGCCACTTGGGCTGCACAATGTCCTGTCTCCTAGAGATCAAGTTAGACTTTTGCATTTTCTGCATTTTTATGTGAACCTGGCAATTTTTTATTGTTTTAAACATTTCCACTGTCACTGTCAAGATGATGTGGTTTTTCTTGTATTTTTTCTGCCTTATTTGCAGTAGAAAATACCAGTTTTGCTTGTCAGCTGCAAATGACATCATGGCAAAAAATGCCTTTCACTGCATCCCTGTTCCCAGAAGCCTGTAAGAAAGTAACTACAGACCATCTGCTTTAGCTACTTTTAGCTACTGTAAAGGAAATGAACAAAATATATTCTGGTTTGCTTTGATGTGCTCCTGAACATCCATTAAGCTACAACTTTAGTGTTGCTGTATGGTGCCTGGATAGAAATAGATCATTTTTCTTATCTGTCCAGTCTTCCTGAGCCTGTTAATGTAGTCTAATCCTAGCTAGTAACCTAAGAGATTTATAGTCATCAATGTTTGCAGCAATTTTCCAGAATCTGTTTTATGCTGTGGCAACATCTTTGTACTCAGCTAGGTACTGCAGCAGTTGTAGTGGAGCACCCAAGGAAGAGCGTATTATATCCCTGTTTCAGAAATGTTAGATCTGAACATCAGAGGGACAGTTAATATCAGTACCATGTGCTATATTCAGGATACTACGTCTGACTTATTTTATGTCAGATGTGAAAATTCACTTACCTCTTTCTTAAAATTGTTATGTGAATAGTTAATACGGTAAAATAAGTGTTCTTCCTCTACACGAACCAGGCAAACGTGCTACCATGAAAATGTATTACTTTTATTTCTGCCTCTGCATTTTTTCATCTACCGGTAACTCTGATAGAGGAGATTAAAACTTTTAATTTTATTGCATTCCTCTGTAAATATTGTTTTTGATACAGTATTAAGTTCTGTGCTTGCACTCTGTCCCCTGTATGGCTTGCTTCAAGCAGGTTGCTGAAATCACTTATGTAGAAGCAGTCATCTTCTCTAAGTTCCCTTGTACCTCTTTTATTAAACTAAAGAGTTGAGGCGTAATGTACCTGACAAACCCATCTGTTTTTAGGTTGAGAAACAGTATACCAGAGAATTATTAAAATAAAAACAAAAAATAAAAATCTGTTAGTGTTAGCTCTTCAAGATCCCCAACATGTCAAGTTAAAAATACAGAACAGCAGCTGGAGCTAGAGATAAAACACAGCAGATTCCAGAAAAGAAAATGGCACAGGTGATTTTGGCAGGGTAGGTCACAGGTTAAGGCTTGCTCTCTTCTTCTAGGCAAATTACTCTAGTATTGTAGCTCGTGCATGAGGAGATGTCTTGTTTCATTGCACATGCCTGCTGGCTGTAAAGCTCGTGGTAGAGGGACAGACAGATAGAACAGGTAAAGCTACTTCAGGGTTTTAATCACAGCAAGAAACACAGTCTCAGGGTTGCAGAGCTTTGGAGAGCCTGATCCTCAAAGACATGGTCCACAGGCTGCGAAAGCTGGAGACTGACTCTGGAGAGCTGGA
Organism: Fregata magnificens; assembly: GCA_013389945.1. NCBI lineage: Eukaryota > Metazoa > Chordata > Aves > Suliformes > Fregatidae > Fregata > Fregata magnificens. Next base: position 162,596 of record WAAD01031135.1, read on the forward strand.
GCAGCTCCATAAACATGGTACAGTTTCCTGCAGGGGCCATGTTTGTAATTAGCTGTGTTGGAGTTAACAGTGTTCCTTGTTATGTTTGAAGCTCTATATAAACTTGTGCATTCCGTATTGTTTTGCTTAACCTGGGTAGGACACATATTTTGATCAGAGCTACAAATATTTTGAAGGTCTGTGAACATTGGATTTTTATGCTAACAAGTTAGTGCATTTTTACATGTGAAGCAGCAGCTGTGGCAAGACATCTGCTGATAGGACACTTACTCATCTGCTATATCTGTTATTTGTCATCGTTACATCTGTTATAGTCCACATGGCCCTAATCAAAGCAGTGGGGCTTTTTGCCAGGTGCCCCATACCAAGTGAGATGGGGAAGATGGCAGATTTTGGTTGCCTGTATCCTAGCAATACTTTCTGGTGACAACCCAGTTATATTCTGTAATATTTGTGGGAGAATCTGTCCATTTCTTTAAGGAAGGTGGCTGTCTGCGGAAAGATAAAGGAGTGAAGTCAGTGGCAGAAAAAAAATCCTGTTGTCATCAGCATGTTCCCAGTGCTTCAAAAATGAACTGTTGTAGGATGGTTTTCATTGATTTATTTAGTTGTTGAGGAAAGTCTTGGAAACACTGCCACTTATTTAATAAATAAACAAACCTTCAGGTAATTAGACCTAGATCTGGCAAAGCATTTAACCATCTGTTTATTAAAATGTGAATAGCCTGGTGTTCTTCACCACTAAACCCGCTTTGTGGTCACGAGCAGTTAGTGGTGGAGGTGCGTGCTTTATAGACTGTCAGGATATTCTTAGGGTTTGTTTTAGGAAAGCTTTAGGGGGGCAAAAATCTGTGTTGCATCTGAGAACTCGGCTGTAGGATAATTTCCTTGAGCAAACATCCTTCACTCCTGAGATATTTCTTAAATTACTTGAATTGCTTTGTTCAGTGCTGTGTTTGCCTTGAGTTCATTGATAATTCCCAGATAATATGAATTTATGGAAGGTATATATTTTTTAAAATATTTATTGGAGAATACCTTTCCTTCAAAACATGCATTTTTGCCAATGCAAAGGGTGTTTAAAAATAAAAAAATCCCTGCTCATCAGATGTTGACTCAACTTTTATGCTATTAATGTTCCTCTACTGTTTTTTTAATTCTGCTGTCTCTGGTCTCTTCCTTCTGTTCCACACAGCTCACAAAAGCATCTCATCTCTCTCTGTCCCTCTTTCTTCCTCATTACTGCATACTCTTCCACCTCTTTCCATGCTGGCATCTCATGTTCACTGCACTCTGATGCATCCCTGCCAGTTTCTTTTTGGCTCTTCCTGTTTGTGTTTATATAACACACTTTGTTGTATGACTTTTAAATGATTGTTTAATTGGTGTAAGAGTGTTTAATTCTTTCCTTTTTTTTTTTTTTTTTTTTTTTTGCACCCCAAGTGATTTAAGGGGAGGTGAAGAGTTTGAGAGTTTTGTAAATAAGTTTTTAGTGCTGTTCACCACAGCTGGCTCTGGCAGCCTGTTAGTTCCTGCACGACTCCCTTGTTAGATGTTCTGCTTTTCGTGCAACGGAAACAACCTGCAGGGTCTGTTCCCTCACCTGCTTGCTCTGCGCAGAAGTTTTCATTTTATTAGCAATATTTCTATGGATGCGAGATACAGACTCAGATGGGCTTTGCTGAATGAGACTAAAGTAATGTGAGCAGAGACGGGAGCAGTATTTCAAACTAAAAAGTCAACGTTGTCCAAGTAGTACTTTGGGTTGTGAATAAAAAGTGCCTTGAGGGTGGGAGGTTGTTTCTGCTTGCCCTGTCCTGGAGCCTTTAGGGCATGAAATGGCCAGGACGTGGGCAGCTGTAGGCAACAGGGCTGTGCTACTAGCTGCGTATCAGGGCTGGGCCTCAACCTGGAGGAGCAGTGCCGCTCTCCTGGGCTGCAGGAGTACACCAACAGCACTGGAACTGCTCCTCTCTTATCAAAATGGTGTTTTAAAAATACTCTATAGTGTGTGTGTGTAACCCGCTGTACTGTTACCTTCATACAGATAAATGTCATACTATAAAATGAAAGTTCAGCAGTTTGTCACAGCATTAAGAGATTTTGTAGGGGTTGCTGTGAAATTAATATGATTTCCCTGTAACACCAGCCTGACAAAAATTAAATTGTGGAGATAGTTCCCCGGTAGCCGGTGAATCTCTTCTGGAGTGACACATCACCCTGATTCTTTGCATGCTTTGAGTAATGTTCACTTTTGCACTGTTAACATTATTCTCCTCTCTCCTTTCTACCTCCAACAATAATTGATGATTTCAGAGATAATTTTTGATCTCATCCCTCCCTCCCGCCGCAGCAGGATTCTCCCAGGCTTGATCTGAAGCCCAGGGAAGGCAGCAGAAAGACTTACTTGCTCCATGTGCAGCTCTACTGTGCTTTTTCCAAGTGCTGTATGTCTGCAGGCAATGTGTCGGGGTTAACAGGCCATGTAAACAACTATTCTGTTGAGCAGATACAAGTATTTTTAAGAAACTTAAAACTATGCCAAGTGTACACTCAGTTTCTGGTATCTGTCTAAAGAAGTATGAAATACATGGTCACAGAAATGCCTTGGTATAGCCAATTTTGGGATATAGAGTGGTGGGGAAGAAGTAGGCGATTTAGGTGATGGTGAAGAGTTTTTTGTGGGTGTGTGGTTTTTCTTTTTGTGTGTGTGTTTTGTGGTATGGTGGTGTTTTGGGTTTTTTTTTTTTTTTTTTAAGAAACAGATTGGTCTTATTCTGTTTTCTCCAGAAGTTGTCATTACCAACATAGCTATTACAACACGCTGAGGCTGGTTTTTTTTCTTAAGAGCTGAGAGACTGGTATTTCATTTCTTTTTAATAATGTGACTCTTACTAGGGCGAGCGGGTTGTGAGTTAGTACTTCATTATGTGCTGACATTGAACAAAGTTCCCACTTCAGAATTACCTATTCAAGAAAACAGTTCAGATTTGGTTGTCTGACTCATTTAGGTACTTGAACATCCTACTAGTACAGAATTATACATAAAGTATATTTAACAAGTTCTGCTGCTTTGAATAATAATGAGTCTAATGAAGTAATGGAATAAATATTTTTTTGGTGGCTCTTAAGAGACAATTATGTTTGTAGAGCCTGAACCCTTGTTCTGCAGCTATCAAAACATGATAGAATTGCTAATAAATGCATGTTGACAATAAATATCAATTGATGTAAGTGTAATAAGATGCTTGGGTGTCACTGGGCTTGGAGTTGGAAACCTACTGAATCCTGCTCGTCTCCAGGGAGTGAATGTGTCCTGTGCATTACAAAAAAAAAAAAAAAAAAAAAAAAAANGCTGGTGTAACTTCTAGCAGTCTCTACTAATCTTACGAAGATCCTATGTACAGATATGTGTGACTAGAGGTGAAACATCACAGAGGTTTCTTGGCACAATGTGATACAACTCAGTCCTGCCACGAGCTAGGAGTTGTGTGTCTGGACCAGCTTTGTCATCAGAAATTTTCTGGATTTTTCATAACATAGCGTTCCATGTCTTTTCAAAGCATAGGCGTAATATTTGATCTGATCTTGCATGATCCGTTTGCTTACCTTCCTTGACCAGAAACATTTTAGACTGTACTTGCAGTGAACTGCAACGAATGCAGTCATAGGCATGCGTTCTGCAGATGAAGATCAACTTGTTAGTCTTTCTCACGTGTTGACATCAGGTGAGAAAAAGGTCTGTTTTACCTTATGCAGATGCTTCAGGTAGCGTATTCTCTTCCCCCAATGAATTCACAAATCCATGTCTTTTAATTAAAAGTGGTATCACATGAATTTTTAAAGGCTTCTGTTCCAAATGCATAAGACAGTTATTACAGGGTAGAAGCAGTGAAAATGATGGTTATGTTACTGTTACTCCATATTTTGAAATCTTTCTTAGCAACATGCTTGAGACTTAAAACTTAGTTTATTAAATGGAAGGAGAGAACCCGGTGGAATATGTGGTTTTCATATCCTTGCTGTTTGTATGTGCAAGAACACACTTCATTGTTCTCCTTTTCGGGCAGAATAACAGACTTTTCAATAAAGTTGAATTACATTTTCTTGCTCCGTTTTATTGCAATGGCATGTGTATTTCAGTTGATGTAACTTTATGTACTTGGTACTAAAGCAATGAGGCAAATATGTATTAGTATGGGAAGGGAGAATAAAATGCTGTTTCAGGAGTCAGAAAAATCTCAGTTGCTAATTTTAAACTTTATTCTGTATGGGAAACTATAAACTGGCAATAAAAACATAATTTGCAAATTACTTCTAGATTGGTTTTAAGTTGAAGATTTTTTTTTCTTGTGTAGTCAGGTTTTTGTAACATTTTTATCAAAGTATTTTTATCGTTATGATTAGAGACTTTGCCTGGTAGAGTTAAGTAATAAAGTTGCTTGTTTCGTACTGGAATGGTAGTATTTCAGATGAAAAGAGATAAAAGTGGGGCATAATAAATGCGAATAAGAAGTAAAAAGATGTAGGCAAGAGAAAATAATTAAAACACTTTATTTTGGTGATCAGTTTGAGAAGGTAGATGAAGAATGTTTTAAAAATCTGGTAAGACAATCTGTAGATCAATAGATAAAATGCAGAAATATTTTGTGTGTTTCTGCCCTTCTCTTTCAAACAAAACGACGAGATATTGTCATCCCATGGGGTGCTGAAAAGCTTCTCAAAACCATCTTCTGTCCTGTTCTTATCCTCATTCTTTGTTTCCAGTTATATTTTATCTATCAAGACATTTCAGCAGAATAAGAGCTTCTGATTTCAGAGATACAAATTGATCTGTAAAAGTAGACAAACTTTTCCATTATTTGCCCACCTTTTACGGTATTCTATTTACCCTGTCAGTTTTCTGAGAACTTAATGTTCCTTCCCAATGATTTCATGCAATAGCAAGTTTTGTTAGAAGATATAGCACTACTCCCTAGTTTTATTGCTGTTAGGATACTGGCTTTATTTAAAAAACAAACAAACAAAAAAAAAAACCCCAAACAAAAAAAAACCCCACCCTCAAACCAAAAAAAAAAAAAAAAAACCCCAAACCAAAAATCCCCAAACAAAAAAAACCCCAAAAGAAACACTCTCTCCTACTATTCTACTGAACATGAACTGGCTTTGACCTTTAATACTCTGAATATGTTACAGAGACACCTGAAAATCAGACCAGAATCTCGTAGATAAGCAGCGAGTGCTTTCCAAGGTCAGAGGTTTGAACTTCATTGTATAATGCTAATAGAGATCTCTACTACTATTTTGCATGGTGATTTTTAATTATTTTCAAAGTGGTGCCAGACAATGCGTAAAGAGAATATACAAGTATATAAATGAATTAAGTGATGATATTTCTGCAGCTGGGTGATTAGTCTCGTACTTAAACCACTCTAGAAGGTAGGATGGAGAGCTTCCTGCTAATTAGTGAAAAATTATTCTTTTATTGTAGTATGGCTCATGTGCTTCATTTTCTGACGGATTCTGCATTGCTTCTTGTTTCCCAAAAAACTATTCCCCTGTGACAGCAGTCCTCATCTGCAATCAGTGATTAATAACTTCGGCAGTACAACATTGCACCAGATCAAACCGCAGAGCTGCAGTGTGTCCCCGCTGGGTTCCTGCGGGATGACGAGGATGTGCCTTTGAATGCCTCAGCATGTCCTGCAGGTCATGTCCCTTCCCAAGGTGCACACAGCCCAATCCCATCCTTCTCATGCAGTGTGTCGGACAGCTCAAAGACAACTGACTTTCTGAAAGACTATGTTTGCAATAAATGATTGTATGTGCTTAGAAAGCAGTGATAAACCAGTTCTTAATTACATAAATGATAGGTGGCTGTGATGTAAGAGGGCAAAATTTGCTCTAAATTAATTTTATATGTAAAATTATTTTTTTCTGTAAATTTTAAAATCCAAATTGCATAGCTATATTCATTCTAGTGTAGAATAGCGTGTCTCTTCTCTGAATTACCGGCTGAAAGACCCAAACGTACAGTGTGAATGAAAACACAGACCCTGACATGTATCTGCACGGAAATTCTGTTGGAAAGTCGCAAATAGCCCTTTTAAGAAATGCTCCTATGAGCTTTATGTGCAGTAACAAAGAATAATAGAACAGTAACTTACTGTGGCAATAAATGTATTTTTTTTTTAAATGAAGCACTGAAATTCTAATCACTCTTGCTCAGTGTTCTGACTGTAACAGCTGTTGCTTTTCAATATTAAAAAATATGGTATTTTGGTTAATAGCTACTGTTGGTCAACTCACTACTCCTATTATGCTTGGTTATAAAGACAGCCTTATTTTAAAGATGGTGTGTGTTAGTATCCTTTACAAGGTTATAAACAAACTTTTTTTTTTTTTTTAAAAATAGTTGTCTGGTTTTATTATGGCAAAATATATGGTTTATTCATGGAAAAATCTTTCTTAGTGTAGAACCGCAGCCTTAGTTTGTGTTGAATGTTACATGTAGCTTAATTCAAGGATATAATGAGACCATATGCTCTTGGATCTTGAGTCACCAGTTAGAGGGAAAGTTAACATAAATTTATGATATACTGCTGCTCTGCAATTTTTGCATTTATGTGTACTCGGTAGCATTTGTTTCCCCTCTTACACAGCTTAAAATGCTCACAGAAGACTGGAAGCCAGGCAGAGCAGAGCGCTGGGTCAATACACCAAGGTGCGAAGTGCTTGCCTTCGCCAGAGCTTAGCGATGTTAGAAGGGATTCTGCTGCAGGGAGATGGTCAAGTGGTTTCTTTTCTGTTTTAAAAGATATATATTCATTTTCTGAATTAGCTGTGTTATTAGCGTTATTTTACGGTTGGTTAGAGGAGCTCAGTAGGCTCTTGATGCTATTTTCATCAGAGCCTTCATTTTGGAAGAAACAATGGCTTAAGGACCTATTTTTAAGTTACGCTTATGACTCCTTTCTGGTTATCACAATTAGGGTAGCATAAGCCTAGCATAAGAACAAAATTAGCCACATGATCTGTTTAATTATGTTCTTGTAAATTAGTTCGCTTCAACCCTAATTCTGTTATCCTCCTTCATGTTGAACAGCCATTTCTTTTGCAACTGATCCACTCAAATTGCTGAACTTAGTTGCCTACTAAGAGGTGTGATATGAGGATTTGAGAACTCGAAACTCCTGTATATTTAGTCTTTTCTGTTTCCTAATATCCAGCTCACCTTTCTTTCAAAAACAGATCTTGAAAACTCCAGGACGAAAATGAGAAGTGCGGTGTCGGTTCGAGAGGGGCAGGGAGTCGTGCTGCTCTGCGGACCAACCCCTCGGGCGGGAGGTAAGGGGCCTTCCAGGCTTCATGCTTCAAGCAGAGCTGATTGACTGTGGAGTATCTCCCCAGAAAGGCAGAAGGGAGATCCTTCAGAGAGAGCAAGAATGAAACATGGTTTCTGAAGTAAATACAGAGAGAGGGAAAACAAAACCAAAAGAGGGGGAGGGAAGTACTTAAGAGGATTTACTTTCATCTTGAAATGCCTTTGTAGCTCCTGGTAATTTCTGTGCACTTAAGATGTCTGATTTTTATGGTATTGCCAGTAATTAATTGAGTATTTTCTGGAGTTAAATTCTGCCCAATTTCACAATTGCTGAACCTCAATGAATCTGGTTTTCTCTATGACTAGACAATCGCAAAGAGTAGATTCTTGTCTTTAATTATCTTAGTATCTGCCTCTTTTCTTGCAATCAAGACATCTGATAGTGTAATGTAATAATGCTGGCATAATTTAAAATACTGCTGTCTCGAGGCGGGCAAGAAGACTGGATATATGGATTCTTGGTGGACCAAGAGTTGCAAGTACATTTTATCATTCGTTCTGCATCTTCAGTCTTTGACTAATTGCTATTGAGCCTCAAGTAATATTTGAAAGTAACTGGTTTTATTTGTTTTTAATTGATATGGAGTCTCATTATTGAAGGGCTGTGATGTTAAACATTAGATTTGATTGCAAAGACAAGGTAATATAAGCTAAACATTGAATACAACAATATAGGTATTGTCGCCTCTTAAATTTGGTAGAGTCCAAGCAGACACAGCCATAAAGTGGCAATTTTACAACTGTCTGAGCTTGCAGAATTTTTCTCTCTCTAAACTGATACATACTCTTAAATCATCTTTATTGCCTTACAACAGCTTTGTCTTTTCAGCTGCTGAGAAAATAGGTCATTCTCCCAGCTATCTATAAGAATTAGAATGATTAAATTTTGCTTCCATATGCAGTCCAAAGTCTGAATTACCCCAGCCATTCTTATACTCACATCCTATGCATGGGTATACATCCAGAGGTGGTCGCCAAACTGACCATAACTCTGCACTGAGTCCGTAACGTTTAAATTTGAGGTGTTAAACAGGAGGTGATACAAAACATCCTCATATTGCTAAGAAGGGTGGTTCAAATCAACACATGGAAGAGGTGAGAATTTCTTTTGTAGTCAGCAGTTGGGATATGACTGACACCCTGCACACTANTGAATTATCAAATGGAATTGAGAATTGGTGCCATAATTATTTAAAATCCTTGGATTTGTCTGAGAGTTGGAGGATTAACTATTAACATTTTCAAGAGACATGGAGCAAGATGGAAAAAATCCTTCGTCGTCTTTCTTCACTGAAATAAACCTATAGCACGATGACATCAAGCATACAGTGCCTCTAGATCTGGCATGGTAGGATGCAGGTCAGTAAGTCTTGGATAAAATAGCCATCCGTTAAGCAGAAGTAGTTTGTTAGGAATAGCAGGGATGGTTTAGGAACAGCTGACCTGGCCTGAGGGCTCTGAGGGCTTTTCAGCCCTCTCCAGATCGATGATCTGATTTTTTTTTTTCCTTTGATTCTGTATTTGTTGCACTGAGCTATCAAATAATTTCAGACAACACTAATTTTAAAAACCTGCTCAAATACCTTGTTTTCTCTTCCCCCTTAGCCCCTGAAATATTGTTCTTTTGCGTTCTGCCATGTTGTGCAATTTCCAAGTTCTTGCTAGCTTGATGGGGATTTGCGCTTTTTTCTTCCATTCTCTGTAAGGAGCCTTCAAGAAGAGACTTGATTAAATTGTGATTATTCCTCTATATACAGCATTCCAGTTACAATAGAAACCAATGTTTATCCCAAAAGAAATACCAGTTCGTAGTATGGAAAAAGGAAGTTGCTTCCCTTCTACAGTTTGGTGTATTTTTTTCTTTGCTTATCTTAGCTACAAGTATTTACATAAGTAATATGAATATCCCCTTTCAATGGGGAGCAAAGTATTCATGCACTTAATGGTACTTTTGTCCTTTTGAAGTTTGCGGTTCCAGTTCCATTAGGGTATGGACATCTACCGTTTAAACCAACAATGAGACTCCATTTAACTTCATACACATTAGCTCGTATGCTGAGCTGATATTTTAGCTTGCTTTCTGTGATGGCTGTTGGTGTACAGGGGGAGGAAGATGGTGCTCAATATTTCCAGTTGAGGGTGCACAGGTCAGTTTTATATTTCTGTCATTAAACATAAGCTGTATTACAAACCACTCCAATATATATATAAAAATAATTTTTTTTTTAAGAGTTAGTGCATTTTCCCTTTTTGGCATTGACTTTTTTAGCAGTCTTGTTTGACATTTACTGAATGGGAGATTCAATGAATGACTGGCTTTGTGTGTGAAGACTTTCCCCCAAATATTTTACTAATTCAACTGGTTTTTATGTTAGATAATGTAAGTTGTATTATAATTGAGCAGTAATTTGGGGGTATTTAAGATGGTCATCTGTCATTGTTCTGCATAACCATACTTGTGAATATAAATTATAATTCTGTTACAAGGAACTTCTTAAAATATCCTGTTTTTTCCACAAATCAGTAAATCATCTCCCCCACATACTCGAAAGATAAAATGACATCTGAAATTGATTTCTGTGGATCTCCTGCTGTATTTTTCAATTGTTATAACCATTAAGTTCTACTGAACTCTCTACAGCTGTTTTGACTTTTTACTGTGTTACTGTTATGTCTTTGATGGTTTTAAAGGACTGTCAATATAACAAATATCTCAACATACAAAACTTAATATTGGACACGCTTAACATGCAGCCGGTTAAAAAATATTCATGCGATGCTAACTTTTCTCTTTCTGCCAAGAATGGAAAAGGCTAGACATATGGAGATCTAAAAATTATTTTTCTCTACTATTGATTTTGTTCCAAAATCGGTATCTAAGGAGTGACAGAGCCCCGAGTAAAGCAAATCCGCAAGTTCCTTTAGGGTTTTACCTACTGTTACTACTGTATGTGTATCTTGATTATCATGTAGCTTGTCTTAAGATACTGTTTCTGTTTGCTGGATATTATATCTGTTTTAGTACAGTCAGTTTTACTAATTTGACCATTGATTTTGAATTTCAGGAAATGTTACTAATTTATGAGGTATATTCTGTTCTTTGGGAGAGGAGAAGGCAATGAGACATAGTCCTTTTATGTTGTCTGTGGTAGTTTCAGGGCTGCTTTACACACAGGAAAGAAGATTAATGGTAGAAGTAAAGATTTGCTTGATGGTTATTCAGACTTTTCAAGGAATTCAGGCTTGCCTGGAAAAACTAGACATTAGTTTTATGTTGGTGGATATACTCCCTGTTATCTTGTTACTGTGTGGAATAAGACCATAACCCACAAGAACTTAAGTAAATGGCAAGAATGTTATGGAGCCAACAAGCTGTTGCTTAGAAATGGCAAGGAAATTCTGCTTGTCTTATATTCGTGATTAGCTTTGTGTGATATGTGTTCCGATTTCATGCAATATGCCAAGGATATTTCTACGTATATAAAGCAGCAAGAATATGTCCTTCCTCTTACTATCATGCCCTGATAAATGTAGACTTAATCGATAAATGAGACCATATTTGAAGGATAGGGATCAATCTAGCTTATAGCTTATTATTTTAAAGTTGTGACGTGCTGGTTCGAAATGATATTAGATCATGGAAAAATAGATCCCAATTTTATTGCTCACTGCTTGGTATGACAAATATTTCAGTGAATAATGTCATATCTGTTGCGAATTGGTATTTAGACTTGCAGATTTTTGCTCATGTCTCTTGTATCGCCATTTGGAGACTTGCAAGTTCCAGCAAGACAGTGCTTCATGAATAACATGGCATGGAAAGTATATCAAATGCCAGAAATATTTTGATGCTTTGATTATTTCTTTCCACAACCCTTGAATATCAAGATGCTATTTTTCAGGGAACTGTAAATTGAATTGATTTTACTTATTTGGCTTTGGAAACATTTCATACCCTTAAAACAAAGCAAACCCAAACGGACAGAACTCCAGAATACAGTTTCTTTTCTACTGCCCATCAGTGTGTTTTCAGGAGGTGGAAAGCATCCTGGTTTTGCACCTCTGCTTTTTGCTTTTGTTGCAGATTGTGGATGGCATCCATCTGGGCATGAACAGTAAATCGTACTTACAGTAGGTACATTATGAGGTTTTTGCACAAAAATGCATTCTAAGGAGAATAGTATGTTGAATATTGTAAAAGCAATGGCCTTAAAAATGGTTCCATAGTGTTCTCGAGCTGTTCTCAATCTGCCAAGGAGAAATGGTATTTTTATTTAAAAATATATTTTGCAATAGTCCTGCTGGTGTCATCATCATCATCTGCACAAATTTCAGCTGACAGTTTGAAATCAAATGGTACCCGAGAGACACTTATATTTGCCCATATGAGGGACAATAATACATGTTCACAGCTGGATTTTACAATGATTTCTATCTGTCGGAGCATTATTTTCACCACCAGTAACAAACCAATGCTACAGAGACACTCTCTCTGTTCTGCACTTTATCAAATGCAGTCTTTCTAAAGCACTTTTTCTTTTGATAAACCTGTGTTCCAGGCTGAAGTAAACTAGACTAAAATTAGTATGCCCTTATTTATGTATTTGTGCAACATCTGTAGCTACTTTATGTGTTTTTAAGCTAGCGTGGAGGTGTATAACTAGCCTTGTAGCAAAGGATGCATGATTCCAGTTTGGGAAGGGGCAAACTGGACAAGCAAGCTATCACTCCAGATTCTTACAGAACTCTAACTTCATTATGCACATCAGTGACACTGAACATATGAATATATTAGTATTTCTATTTTATTTCTTAGATATTTGGTCTTCTATCCCTTTTGTAAGTCTTAGTTTGAAAGATGTATCTAGATCATGAAGGATAGCTTCATAGTCAGGTAGTCAGTAGAGCGTAAAGCCTGGAAACATCTATGATCAGTAATATTAGCTCTCATAAACTTTGCACTACATCTTGAATACCCATGGCAAAATTATTATGGGAATTTTGCAGCTTATTTTGTTTTTAAGAAAAGATTCTAGCCTTCAATCCTTCACACACACACACATATATATATTTTTATATTTTTTAAAGTAGCGTTCCCAAGTAGTGGAAAACAAAACAATATTTTTAAATCTCAGTATTTTAAAGCTAGATTATTCATTTTGTAAGTGGGGGGAGGGAGCATGTCAGAAGCTATAGTCTGTGCAGCAAGGGATACAGTTTCACC
>WAAD01031139.1:0-10024 GCA_013389945.1 Fregata magnificens
AAGATGGAGGACGTGCATGATTGGCAGAGATAGACAGGAATGGTGCATTCCACCTGATGATCTAGATTCCTAATGACACTGGATGCCTTTTTATTCTCTACCAAGGAACAAAGTCCTCCTTTGCATTTTTTTCCTGAGAGGAATCATTTACTCCATCAGTAAGTTTTTCTAGGAAAAGCTGAGTATTAAAGAGTGAAAAAAAAATTGAGCAGCTCTATTAATTTTGAAAATTTAGGACTGTTCTCAGAACAATAGACTACATATAGGAAGTCTCATGACCTTATCATAAATATCCATCTTAAAAATCCCACTTACTAGAATGATTAAATCACAATGTAAGCTGTCATCGAAAGAAGCAAAACCAAAACAGTTTCCAGACAAAGTATTGTTTGGAGTTCAGTGTAAAGTAACAGAAGTTGGAAACCAATTACACTCTCGTGACTTTAAGTGCAAAACTTGCATTGTTCTTAATATTTCATACAGGTTCTTATTCAACTTTTTTTTAAATCTGCATTTTTCTGTTAAGAGTTCTGAGACGATAATTTCACTTATAGAGACAAAAGGACAAAAAGACTCAGAAATGTCTCACAGCAATGTGTTGCACTCAGACTAATTGAAGATGGACTGCCTGACATAAGCAAGCTCCTGAACTACATTAGAAGAACACAAGATCTATTCCATTCTGCTCAATGAAGTGGCAAAGCATCACTCATGCCCATTCTTAAGCAGAGGCATTAATGCTCAACACCTTCCAAGGTACTCTGTGGGCACAACCCAGTAAATTTAGTGCATGGGAGTCTCAGCAAAAGGAGACTTCCAGGGTAAAAAAAAAAAAAAAANAGCAAAAGGAGACTTCCAGGGTAAAAAAAAAAAAAAAAATCTGGCAGCTAAAGAGCACTTTTTAAGCTTTAATGAGCACGTTAATGACCCCAACCAAAATGAAGAGACACATAACCCTAGACACTCATTAATTCCGTACAAAGCATATTGGCCAAAAATCATTAATGCTAGGAGAAGCTTCTGTAGCTGTAGTGGTTTTAACAAACTCTCAAATCTTCTGTAATTATACACTTATGGCACAGGTTATTTTATTTATTTGGATTTCAACAGAAATACCCATCTCAGATACTGGATTATTAATAGAACTAAAAATTATTATTACAGACCTGATACATTACTTCACTTACAAGGTAAGGGTAACTTCTTATGGATATGAAGACTAGTTTTATGCATCTGTGACACACAGTTGTTCTGCTTCCACAGTACGGCCACCTTAAGCACACTGACAAAACCCTCCAAAAATCAGCAGACAGTATATGATTAATCCAGCTACTCTAAATTTTGTAAGGCTTAGTAACACCAAATGAAACAGACTTGAAGAAATGAAAATATTAGTTATTTAATATACGGTTTAAAAGATACCTTTTGCTACCCATAATAGTGTTGATCTTTTGGAAATTAGAGGGACTAGCAGACTTCAGAGCAAAAACCCAACACTGTTGGAAGCATGAGGGGCATAAAGAACAGTTAATCAGCTAACTAGCTTCTTTCATTTGTGGGTGTGTGAAAATCACTCAGTCTTTTCAGAAGGAGAAAAAGAAAATGGAGCCAAAGGAACCCTCCTTCAATTGTGTGAAGCCCACAGTCAGACACAAATAGTGCTTGCGCTTAGGCAATAGCTTTTTAGAGAAAAGAAAAAAAAAAAATCTAACTCTCCATACCAATCTGCTAAATATGCCTGCCTGAGGCACATATATTACACACACCCGAAGCATGATTCTCTGCATTGGAGAATCATCATACACCTACATTTCTTCATAAAGCTTTCTAGTGACAGCATTCTACAAAGTCTGGTTAGTAGAGCTTTGCCTGCTTGGTAAAACAACACCTCAAACTCCATACATATTAACTAGTTGGTAGACATAAAAGCAGTTTTCATAGCTACATGCACAAATTTTAAATGTGAAAGGTCTTTATTTCTTTATTAGTCAACTGTATCGGCCATGACTATTGTCTGTTTGTCTATTAGCCATGTAGCTGGCGTATCGTAAAGAAGGCATTAGCATTTTTTGTGTCATAGACAAGGTGAACATAGAAGTCTGACATGAGATTCTACATGCTTTCAAAATGGAGAAAAGAATTCGACTTCATACCTTCACATCTCAGTAACAGAAAAGCAGAGTTTCTCAGGAAGCACCAAACAAGGCAAGGAGGACTGCAAGTTTGCATTTACAGTTTTACATAAACAAATGACGGCAGAAAGAAAGAATATTGCAAATAGCAGTTCATTATGGATACTCCAGCTTTTTTTCTTATTCGCATCTTCACAAGACTGAGAATGGAGCCAAATGTGATCCAAAGTTGGAAGACTTTGGAGAGATATTTTTATAACTGCATAAAAAACACAGGTAAGCAAAAGCATGTTGCAAAGATGGAGGAGCCTGAATAGCAGAAGTTAAAAAAGGAAGACATGAAAATGCCCCAAAATTAGACTCTGGGTATTAAACCAGTTCTATAATCTCATGAACTTGTAGAGTTCATAAGGAGTTGTTAAGGTTTAAAAATAAGTATGAGAAATCTTTGCCTATACATTTTAAATTTGGATTTGCTCCCTCTGAATGTTCCAATTCACAACTGTTTATTTGAAACAAGAATGTTTTCCTAAAGATTCACCTAACCCACTCCCTCCCCCTTCTCCACAACTGGCCATGTAGATCCAATAAAGCTCTATGAGCTAAAGAAAGACTCTGGCCTGAATACCACACTAACAGAGTTCTTAGGCAAAAATCAAACTGCAAAGCAAAATCAATACAACTCTTAGTCCTTGGTGCAAATTCAGAAGCCTAACCAAGGATAGATTTGGCTGCCAGGATCTTTCTTTCTGGCAATGGTACACAGAAGCTGGAAAGTATATAGCTCAATTTCCTGATCTTAAACACAAGCTTTCTAGAGATGCTAACTTAAAAAAACCCCAAAATCTTCTTTATAACTGTGAAGTAAACTGAATTTTCTCTGAAGTCACTGAGACAACATGAGATCTTGAAGGATGGTAGCTTCTATTTCAAAATTTTAAACACTGAGCTCACTAAAAAAAAAAAAAAAAGCATGTTTTAAAAGTAAAATGTTACTATTAACATGCAAATCCTCAGCTTCAGAATTCCCAGGAAAGCAATGAAAACTCCCTTCTAATCATGCACAGCAACCCCAATTCATGGCAAGACAAGTGAATCTCATTATCACATCTTTTGCGTGCTACAGATGAGGTTCCACTCCGTAGCAGTAAACAGGAACCAGTGGGCCCCTTCACAGGAGGAATGAATTTTGACAAGTGATGACTGACAGCTATAGTTCTTGTCCAAACAATGAACAAACTATTTGGGGATCCTTGGAAGGGAATGGCTCTTTAAGTGAAAAGAAGATGGCCTCTTGCGTGAGACTCCTTTTTCTATCTTTCCATGATCCTTCTTATAGCTCCTTATGTGACAAACTGGGATCAGGGATTTTTTTAAATTACTGATCCTAAGAAAGACTTCAGGAAAATAAAATCACGAAGTTTAAATTCAGTTGATACAGTAAATACATGCTTTGGGGAAATACCAGTCATTTTTGTCGGTTTTTTCCTCCAGGATAAATGCTAAATATTAGCTTTAAGAGGGACAGAAAAATACCCAAGACATAATTAGAGTTTTCTTGGATAGCATTTCCCTAAGGAAAAAGTCAAGATCTTTCATAATTGCTGTAATTGTTTTTGACGTTGGGTAAGCTAAGTGATAAAAATGGGACACAAAAATGTTGCATTTCAATATAAAAAAATATTCTCAGTATATGTCCTCCAGGAACACATCTCTTTATAGTTCGATCAATCAATCTTTTAAAAAGTGCTTACTTATTTTTACCATTAAAGCAAGCATTTTCATCTAATGAGATTAACAAAGCTGAAGCAGCACCTGGGCTACAAAACACTGACTGTGTGTCAGATCTTCACCCACACGGGGAAAGAAGCTGGTCCCAAGGCACTGGTATAACTGGTATGGTATATGTGATTATATCCCACTTTTGAAATCTCCCTTTGTCTTCGGGTGTGAGAATCTGGCCCAGAGAAAACAGAAGGAGAGGCACAGCACGAAGGAAGCAATCATCCTAGAAATGCTTAGGTGCAACATGGAAACATTGACTGACCTACAGGGAAGCTGAGGACAAAGACCAGCTCTCCTCTGCTTCTGGAAATCTCTGCAGCACTCACATACAAAATGTGCTGGCTGTCAGCCTCTCCCTGTGCCTGGACTCCCCCACCCCCTTTGCCAGACTGCTGTGGCTGGGCCAGAGGAAAGCTGCCACGCTGAGATACTGACTGGAGAAAAAAAAAAAAAAAAAAAAAAAAAAAANTCTAAAAGTGTATCGCCAAAGGACAGGTGAACCAGCTGCACAAGGCAGGAGGCAACTACATGCAATGAAAACAGTCATCTAAAATACATGCACTTTTCAGTATTTGGATGACATTCGGCGTTTCTTTCTAGAAACATCCTGGTGTATGTGAGATTTTCTTCTGTGTCCGACAGTCTTTGCCTCAGAGGGCAAAAAGGGGATAAATGCAACACAAGATGGTGAACTTGCAGCAATAAGACCTAAAATATAACCCTTAAAAGTAATAAAAAATTTGGAAGAAGTGACCAAGCTGACAAGCACATATGTATTTCACAGCAAACCAATTCACAATTGGGTCACAAAGACTGACTAGATCTAGGCACACCCATTGTGCAGCTAATCACAAGCAGGGCTCATGTAATTTACAGTCAGCACGTTAACTTCACTTGTCTGGTTCTTTCTTCACAGAGACAACCTCTCTCCTCCCTTCTTTCCAACAGTTACAATCCTTCCCCTCTTCTCACCTGCAGAATATAGCTTGTCCATTAAAATACCTGGAGAGCTTGCCAGCAAGTAAGTATGGAGAGTATGGAGAGATGCAACTTTTACAGAGTGAAAAAAATAGTTTTCTCCTTATTTCATCCAACAAACGGCTAGCCTCCGCTGCCAAGGAAGAAACAGGTTTGTGTGTCTGCTGGGAAGTGTCCACTGGGATCTCACTCTGCGTGGAAATCCCAACCTCCCAAGCATAAGCCTCTGACTATGACACAACCCCCAGGCTTTATGGAGGCCACTACATAAGGATAAACTGAATACGCTTAGTTCTGCTGTTAAATTTTACACCAGAACTCATCTGCAAGTTAAAATGTTGTAACAGTAACTAGTCAACATCAGAAGCAAAAGACAGGACCTCTGAACTGTTTATTTAACGTTACCAACAGCGTTAATCTAGGAAAGCGATGCAAGCTCCATCGTATGAGTGTTTTCTCAGTCTCTGCCGTTTGTTTTCACTGAATGACCTGCTGTGCGACGTTTGTGCCTTGTTTCTTCCACTACATTTCCTTTTCTTGGCACATTGTCCCAGCACATCCCAGGCTGTCAGCTCTGACATCCTAACTTTTTATAATAAGAGGAAGGGCAGTAAACGGGTTTCATTGCAGACACAGGCACACAGGAATAACCAGCAAACCCTCTGCACCCTTACAACTTTTGAGTGTTGCTATCAAATCAAACACAAAGGCAGAGAACAGAACTATTTGAGAACAGGTGATGTTCTTTTTCAGGAGACAGCCTCTTGACCCACTGAGGCTTATGTGTTCCAAGAAACTCAAAAGCTGTGATAAGAGAAGTTTTAACTCCTTAGTGCATCACTCGAGGAGAACAGGGACATTGTGGAAAGCAGGCTGCTGAACACCCAGGCTTGGTGCTCAGCGACAGGCCCACGCTTTCCTAAAAGTGCAGAACTGAAGAATCACAAAACCCCAACCATTTTAAGAAGCAGCATAAGGGGCAAAGGCAGTGAATGTGATTGAAAGAACATCTGGATGATTCAGTTTGCCACTGATTAGTAAAAGAGCTTGGGGGAAGAAAAAACAAAACAAACCAAACTAAACCCACAGACTTTTGTGGGTGAAAAAAACCTCAAAGAAATCCACTTCATTTCCAGGACATTTCATGGCTCTGGGGTTGTGAATGTCGAAAATAAATGTTGCTACAAATTGAACATTCAAAATTTCTGTATAACTTGGAATATAAAAATTGATGTATCAAAATAAAATTTTAACTTCAGAATTCTGAAATGCAAGAGTAAGGGGAAAAACCCTGGCAAAATTTATTTAAGTGTGAAAGTCTTGTATCTCCAATATTTTTCCTTTCACTGTAAATATATGCTTCACCTGCACACAGACTAACAATCCACAAAGCACCCGGTTTCAGAATCTGTATTTCAGCTCCTAGTTCAGACAAACATTAAACTCAAGTCAGCACACATTACTCAGCATTCAAAAGAGAACGTGCTGGTCAGCTGCCACTCAGCAGCATCTGACAGCACCGCCACTACCCACGCAGGATTTGCTTCATATGACTGCTCTTCTAACCTTCTTTCTGACTTTGAGAGTGAAGCTCTCTTCCTTTCAAGCTCACTACTCTCAGCCTAGGTGACTTCAATTTCCACTTTAATGAACGCCTTTCCAGTGCTTCTCATTAACCTTCCTTTTCATTCTCCAGCTCTGGACTGTCTTTCACAGTCACCGGCTTGTTGATTCAGGGCCTGACCCCGTAAACTTGTATGCTCATGAATAATTTCACTCCTGGGAATAGCCAGGCTGACTTTTATACAATTTCTCCCAGAAGTTAAATTACTTGCATGGATATGGTGAACAGGTTGGGGGGTTTTGCTTGTTTGGTTTTTTTCTTTCTGACCTTTCAAGTCTTGGTTCTGGCATCTTCACTATTACTGATGTCTTCTATTATTTTATTTTAGGCTTTCAGGCTTATTCATTAGAGCATAGGGAATAATTTGTAAAGCATAATTGCAAAATATTGGAGGTACGTACATGGTATATTGCAGGTAAGTAGATACTTATGATTATACAGATATAGATTCTCTGAATGGGTTTTATTCCATTTGATGAATTTGAAATATTTTAAAGGAAAACTGCATTGTTCTCAAGTCCATGAAACATAATATTCAAATTTCCAGTGGTGTTACACAAAATAAGTTGTGTGCTGCATGACTTGTACATACCTTCCATGCAATAAGTACATGCTGGAATTGGACATACCCATTAACACTTACACAACATTTGCACTCACTCTCTGAGAACATTCATCCTAGTTAAGCTCAGTCTTTTGACTGTTTGTAAAAACAAACAACAAGAGAAAGAGTGAAACCAAGAAGATTTCTTTGGAAACCTGAATTCTCTTTTGCAGGCATATTTTTGCAGGATTTAGCCAGCATTAGTTTTGTGTTAGTCTCCTTACATTTCTGTCATAAGCAACTTTATCCTATCTTCTTTGAATTAATATTTCCTAGTTTTGTAATTCTTTATGCTTTTCCACCTCTTTAATCATGTTTCCCTAACGTCTCTGTGTTCATCCATGCACTTTCACTCATTTTACCCCCACAATCTACAGTTATATTTCCCTCTCTCTTCATCTTTATAACCTACTGATTCTTCTACTATTTAACTCAATTTTCATTCTTGGTCCACCACATTTCCTAAGTTTCTTTCCCCCACCCCCTGGGTATCTAGACTTTGAGCTCTATGCAATTTAAAAAACCCAGTGTCATAACTGGTAAAATGATCCCTTAACCCTTATTCTCATTGATTTTAATGTTAGAACTAACCCTGAATTTTAAAAAATACTAGAAGTGTGGATTTCAGGGCAACCCCCCAAGAATATCTTCATGGAAATACACATTCCTGCAGAAGTAGTTATTATTAACAATATGAATATACACAAAACAGTTTTATAACATGTAGTTCTATATGTACACACTAGAGAGACTGAAAACATAAAATACTAAAATTTGATTCTAGAAAAATTAAGAAGATAGAAAGCTATCCACATGACAAGAATTAAATAGCATCTCAACACCGGAAAATTATGATAGCAAAACCAGCATTCTATGTTGGAAGCTGAACAGAGTGGATTATCTCTACTGTTTGACAAGGTGGTTGACAGTAATAACTACACTAACATCCCAGAACATCCTTGATCTCATCACTTCACCTCTTTGATTTTACAATGACTGTACCTTCAAAATTAAATATTGCTCTCATCATTGATGCTGTCTGATGTGAAGACAATGCAGTGCACTACTCTGAGAGCAGCAATTCAGTGCTGTGCCCCTGCCTCAGAAGGCACTGGTTAGGGAGCTCTCAATAAAGAACAAATCAGAATCAAACAACGGAATATTCAGATACATCGCAGCCAGTCAACTCAATCACATAAAGAGATATTCATGCATTATTCATTCTATGAAATCTGGGAGTTTTTCCAGAGAATGTGCCACAGACTAGAGATAGGGTTTATCAACTGTTTTAAATCAGCATGTTTTATCTAATACAATAACAATTTATTTACTGAAGATATTTATACCATCAGAGCTTTTCCAGGCTTAATTGATTCTTTTCATCAAGATCCTCTGCACTGGGAAAACCAACTCACAAAGGAGTTTGAAAAGAGACTATGCTGAATATCTACAAAATGATTTAGATAATAATGGGGTAAATTTATGGATCTGTTAGCATTTCAATTACCAGATTCTTCTGCATTGGAGCTATTCTACAAGGCCATCCTCATTTAAAGGATGGCAAAAATAGTTTTTCATTTTCAAAAACAGTTTCTATGGGCTTAAATAATCATTAATCACCAAAGCTACAGTTAGGCAAGTCCATTTGTAAATACACCACGTGCATTGACAAAAAATCTTAACACAAAAAGCTAACATAAAATGAAAGCTTTAACTACTAGTGTATCAAGAACAATACAAGTATAACCTAAGCCTACGATCAACCACTTCAGTGAGGTGAGTTTTACCACGCTAAGAAAACAGTAGGTCACTGTTTATCTTTGCAGATCAGTAAGGTCAAGTATTGCCAAGTATGGCCAAGCCCAAACGTCAAAAATCATGAGACAGACACCTAAAATTAAGAAACTATTCTAAGATTAATAATAAAACAGTCGATGAGCCAATTCATCACTTGATGTTCAACCTTAAGGATTCCAGGAGCTGGTGTTTTAAGACACGAAAACATTAACTCATGAGAGATAAAAGATACCGCACAATTTAAATGAACAGAACTATGCCAGTCAGAAAAGCTGGAGTCACCAGCATGCCAGCAGTAACTCTGGCTGCATTAGTAGGAAGCCAGATCCTTGTGACAGTCTGAGGCCAGGGAAATCAGGGGGAGATAATTAGCATTCCTTTTAATTGTAACAGAAGCTAATACAAGAGAGAAACACTCACAGACTACATTCTGTTCTGATTGAAAAGAATAATTGCAGAATAAGGCTTTATATACAAAAGCAAGGACACTTCTTATTTACCTATCTTCAGATGTCTAAATGCCTAGTAGCAGTGTAAAGAATTCTTCTGTTGTAGGTGATGTTTGGATAAATCACAGTGAAGAGGAAAGTCAGCACAAACTCCTCTAACATATTGCAGCTGTTTAATTGAACAAAAGCAAGCAGATGTTACTGCAGCAGGTAAAGAACTTCTACCTTTAAAGACAGATCACATGATCAGAGGATATCTTTTCATTTATGTATGAAAATTCTCTTTGTAAAAAGTTTCGCTTCTGTGTGAAATCCTAGCTAGAAAAATTAGCCTCTCTGATAAAGAGATTTTTTTTTTCCTCTTTTTTAAAGGATTACCAACAGATTCTGGTGTAATGTAAAGAGTATTTGTGATATATTTCTAACAAAATTATTTTAAATCCTTTAGACACAGAATGTGATTCTTGCTAAGCACTGGGCAGAGTACAGCTGAATGAGGAAGCTGCAGGGTGGCAGAGTGCTAAGGAAATAAGAAACAGAGTTCTGCCATCACCTGTTGCTAGATCCTAGCTCTCTGTGCCATGCTCTTTGTTCTCTGAACGCAGCTAACTTCTCTGCCTAGGCGTTTTTGTCCACTTTTCCTGTCTGCAGGTTT
>WAAD01031140.1:2336-18136 GCA_013389945.1 Fregata magnificens
GTTTTTTTGTTCAGGGAAGATTTTTTTTTTTTTTAAAAAGTTCCTTTTTAAAGGAAGAAGAAAAGGTGAATTTGTTACTGGGATGTTAAAAGATGGAAAGTCAGTGCTGGAAGCATATTTATGCAGCTCAGTGATTCTTTTAGGCTTGGGCTGTTCTTCATCTAAGTCTTTAATGGTATAAGCTTATACATTAAAAAAATTAATGAAAATTCATGTTTATTGCATGTATCAAGTACCAGATAGAAACTTGACTTAACAGTATAATTTTGAGCTTGCCTGAAATAAGTGATGAATGTACTGTTTTGGCATGATAAGAGGAACATTTCTTTGTTTTTGTTGATGATATGGGTTTTTTTCCCCCACCATTGTCTTGGTTTATACTTACGTTATCCTCTCACCCTCCTAGGTATCTTTTCTAGTGCACGGTTTGCTGACTGTGAACAGAATTCCCTGAGTTTTGGCTCCTAGGCTCTGCTTTACCCACTAAACCATATTGCCTTCCTACCCAGGTATTATGTTTTTATAGGATTTTTCAGGCACAAATTTTATCTCCTCTTCATTCCAGGCAGCTAATCCTGGCTGTTGTCTGGAGGATTTTGTGAGGTGGTACTCCCCTCGGGATTACATCGAAGAGGAAGTGGTTGATGAAAAGGGGAATATAGTAATTAAGGGTGAGCTGAGTGCCCGAATGAAGATTCCCAGTAACATGTGGGTAGAGGCCTGGGAGACGGCAAAACCAGTCCCAGCCCGGAGGCAGAAGAGACTGTTCGATGACACTAGAGAAGCAGAGAAGGTAAAAAGCTCTGTGGCTAGTGATAGTCTGATCTGTAATGCTTGTACAAAACTTTATAGCAGCCCTTTCTTCTTTCTTCTGCAAGATTTAAACATTAACACGTCATTGCACTATATTCTTGGAGTTACCAAACTGTTTTGTACATGGCTTAGGGTTAATGAGAAATTCTTGCTGCCATACAACAGTGTGTTTGAAGTATCTAAAATAATTAGTGTGTGGAATGTAACTTCATAAGGTGTATTACTTAGGTACTTCTTTGAATTATTAGTAAATAAAGCAGATTTTTATCTGCATTTATGTGTTAGGAAACTAAAGTGTTCCTAAAGCATATTATTTTTAGTTTCATTGTGACCTGTTGGGACTGTAAGCAATCACTGAGGATTCATGTAAGAACTACCTATTGAGTCCTGTCTTACAACAGTGCTCCCTTCTTGTGACTTCTTCAATGTAGATGCTCATCTTTCATAGTTAACCTTATCTTTGGGAAGTAGTTTTGATCAGTAATGTATTAAATTTTCTAATGTTATAGGTGCTTCATTACCTGGCAGTTCAGAAACCAGCTGACCTTGCAAGGCATCTCTTGCCTTGCATCATCCATGCAGCTGTACTCAAGGTAAAGGAAGAAGGTAAATAATGTTTAATAAATTATTAAGCTATTTCAGGGTGAACGCTGATGCAGTAATTACAACTACTTCGCTTCTTTTCCTCCTAATAGAAGCACTGGAAGATATATCGTCAGTTAAGAAGATTATTAAGCAGATAATATCCCATTCCAGTAAAGTTCTACGATTCCCTAATCCAGAGGACAAGAAGTTGGAAGTAAGGCTTTTTGTACTGGCTGGGACTGAAAACCTAATAGACTTTTACACTGTTCATGGGAGTGCTAAAAGAACATCTTTTTAATTTTCATTTTTATTAAACTCCTGCAGGAAATCGTTGCTCAGATTATGAGTGTGGAAGCTATTATTGCCAGGGCCAGGTCTCTGAAAGCAAAATTTGGGGTAGAGAAATGTGAAAATGAGGAGGAGAAAGAAGATCTACAAAGGTGACTGATGATTCCCCCCACCCTGTGTTGTTTTGTTTTTCCTCTGCCCTTTTTTTGTAGTTTCAAAATTTAGGACAGATGGAAGTGGTGATAATACAGAAATACTAAGAAATCATATTTAGTAGCCATAAACATTAGGTGTCCCTGTCCCTAGCTACATAGAGATGTTATATGTGGGTACCCTAAATGCCCCTCTAAGTAACCATCTCTTTGAAACCACGTGATGCAGATTATTTTAATGGGATTTCTTTTTATCTTGACAGTACTGGGGATTTAATTTATTTTTTTGTGTATGTAAAAGGTGTATTTGATGAACTTTGTTACAATAGAGGTAAAATTAGAAGGACTAGGAATTTAGTGTTTTCTCTAACTAATATACAAAGTTACATTTTCTTATTCTAGTCTCTTACTAATTTCAAACATACTGCAGAGGAACCACATGGATGAAAAGCAATGAGCCATGTTTTGTTGCTTCACTACCTGCTGTCAGATTATTTACTTATTACATATTAGTCATCTTTAGCAATGTTAAAACAAACATGTTAGCTTCTTGCTGCTGTGCTGAGAGGAAGAGATGACATTTTTGCAGTACATGTTGGGAGTTCAGAGGAGTGATGTCTGACCAATGCAGTATCTTTGTGTTCAAAAAAATTGTCATGTTGTTACTTCTGTGCAGCCGACACCGTGAAGGCTTTTAATGTTGAATTTATACATCCGCATTAGGAGCCTGGGTTCTATTTATAGTTAACTGAGAGAAGTAGGTCCTTTCAGAGGCTGAATTGCAACCGAGGTGTTAATTGGCCCTGCTGCTGGAGTTGCAATGCAAACAGCTGTATAATTCTGCATTTCCTGACCTTACGTGGGAAGCTGCTATGTTCAGCTTAGTTTTGACCTACGTTACCTGTGAAAGAACAGCTGCTTGTATTAGCATGAAAGAGCAAGCAACAAGGTAGGAGGGAACAACTGAAGGCTAAGGGGGCTTTACTCTTTAGAGTAGAGGGAAAGGAGTAATGGGATGAAAAAGTGATGATAGTGTTTGAGTAGGATGCTGAGAAATGTCAGGTTTTTTCCTTAAACTTTTAGAACAGAGAACCCTTGAGAGTGTCTGCCAGTTCTCGCTCTGTGCAAATGATGCTAGGTGGAGACCTCCTTGCAGGAAACAATTCTGGTTTTAGATTAGCAAACTGGATGCAGCTGAGAATTAAACATTCCTTTTTCCTTTTCAATAATTGTACCACCAGATTTGTAAACTGTCTCCTGGAGCAGCCAGAAGTGTCAGTTATTGGTGCAGGAAGAGGACCTGCTGGTAGCATTATTCACAAGCTGTTCGTGAATGCTCAGAGGGTAAGAGAGAGCTCTTGATTGCTTTGCAGGCACTTCTAATTTAAGCAGTATGAGGCAACGACTTATCATATGATGCCGGTTTATTTTGTCTGCATATGTGCATGTATTGTCATAAATGTGCTTGAGGAGTTTTTTGTGATGTTCAACATGATTTTGGCAATAACAGAACCTTGCAAGACGAAAGAAGAGTAAGTGACCCGGGATGTTAAACAATTAAAGCCAGCTGGGTAAATAGAGGTGTCATTAATGTTTGATTTACCTCAAATAGTGACATCAGTAATGCTATTAGGGCACAAATTTCTGCTTTATTCAAGTTACACAATATAAGCAACATCACAGCAAGAACAATCAAGTGTGTTGATTGTTTCACATAGGAATGTAGGGAAACATGTCCTAATATTAAATACTTAAGAAGGAGTAACTTTTTCATCTGAGGCTTACACTTGGAATACTTGAGATGTCTTCTGTGGAAGCTAGCATGGTTAGGAAGAGTTTCAGTTCTTTTCCAGTACAACTCTACATTCAGTTTACTTGTTGCCAGTGTTGTATATATTTTCTGGAAACCCTTCCCCGGCCTATATAGGTATAAATATTCCATTTTTCTCTTTGTAATAATTAGCCTTAAAGTATTTATTTCCAAACTTCTTGGACTGCAGTCAGCCTCCAGTTTCTGTCAGAATTACACCTGCTCATAGCATCAAGTTATCTAACTAAAATTTAACTACAGTGGTAATAACGAGGCAGCATAGTATAGCAGACATCTTAGAGCCTGAAATCCTCTTTGGAAATCATTGCTGTAAAAATTTTGTGATTGGGAACTAAACTCTTTTAAGGTGTGGATGCTTTTATAATAATCTGTATTTTGCAACTCAGCACAAAAAGGACCATTCTGAAAACAGACCATGGTTATTCTGCGAGATGAAAATCAGAACATTTATTTTACCCTTCTAGTCTCTAGGTAAAAATCTGGTTGCAAACCTCAACATGTCGACCAGCTTTACTTACAGACTTCCCTGTGAAGCCTGAGATTGTGCCCTGTAAGCGTATGCAAGCGTATGCACTTGCCTCTTTAATATCGAGGTATTATGCTTTTAAAGCCCTGTAAGTGTATGCAAGCGTATGCACTTGCCTTTTTAATATCGAGGCATTATGCTTTTAAAGCTGAGTAAGAGTTTCTAGCGTTAATGTTCGATAAAGATGTGTGTAAATTTCTAGGGTTTTGTTTCTTTTGAAAAGTCAGTAACTAAAGCTAGGTTACAGGTACTTCCCACTAGTAGCTGGTCACTGTTAATTAAGACTTAGTGGGACAGGAGCTAACTTGCTACCAAAAACCCCTTGTGTTCAATCTACAATGAATTATTACAGTGGAGAGCTGTTTGGTGAATAGAAGTTGGATGACTTTCTTGTTCATTACCTTTTGAACCTGGACTCCTCTCTGAGTTGTGTAAATGTGTTGTTACATTCTCAAGTTTTCTCAGGAAAATTATGATAGCAAATGCATGTTCTTGGAAGTAGAGTGCATGATGTCTCTTAAGCCTACAATCTCCTCCTAACCTCTTGTAAGTCACCTCTGACTTGCCTTTGTTTCTATCTTTCATCACTGGTTCTTTTCTCATCCCTTTCCAAGCTGACTGAATCTTCTGATGAGGTAACCAACTTTGTCCCTCGTTTCCCACTCATCTTCCCTAGCTGCATAGAGCTGAACCTTTTGGTAGATATAGTACAGCAGCCTGATTTGGTTTGTACTGTTGTTCACATATTAAGCATTAAAATAATTTTGTGTTTTCAGAATGGTTTTTCCTCATTCAGAGACTTTATTTTTAGAGCCTAACAGGTAGTGAAAAGAGAAAGAAATCTTTAAAACAAACAACAAAACCCCCAAAACAAACCAAACAAAAAAAATTTCTTCAAGTGAATATTAACATTTTCTGATGCTGAAATACGTGGCCTTGCCTTTATATTCTTCTCTGTTGCCGTCACAAAAACAGTGTTTTGTTTATTGAACAGCCAGATGTTTGGGGGGTTGGGTAGAGATGGACAGTGCCTGAATGTCACCATCCTAGATACGGGTACTTACTGAAACTACTGAACTTTTTGGACAGAGATACAGAGAGGTCTGGGGAGGAACTGGGGTAATTGCATGAAGAAGTGTAGTACAGGGAACATCCTCTCTGTTGGTTTCCTAGAACTGCCCTTGTGGGAACAAGTGGCACTTGTCCCTGGTGACGTCTCCTGGCACAGGCTGCAGAGCCGAACGGTGCCGGGTCCCCGCTCCTGGGGAGTGTGTTGGGGAGAGGGGTGGGAGCAGAGGTGCAGTGGGGCAGCTGGGAGGGGCCATGAGGGCCGTCCAGTGGGTTCTGCCACACCTCAGTGACACCGATAAGCTTGAGTTGTGTACACTCAAGTTAGGACCCTGCATGGTATTGGGGTGTATATATATGTAATTAGGGAATGTTTATTGGGCTCGTTGGAGCATGCCAGCCCTTCTTCCAGTATTCAGACTTCGGTGTTGCTGCTTACTGGCTCTGAGGCAATGAGCATCGATGGAGGTTGCACAGCGTCTTGCTTGCGCTGCAATGTCATTTTGGCAAGCCTCTCTTTGGCCACGAAAAGCACATATCGAAGTAGTATTTTGAGTTTGAAAAGGCAGGTGACTTTTTGTCAAGACTCTGGTAGTGGCACTGGTTATTTTTAAAAGGAGGCTGGCTTGGCTTCGTGTAGCCACAGAGAGCTTGAGGAGCGAGCCCTGCTTGAGAAGGGGGCATTTCATCTGAGCAAAGCCCTTGCTTCACACTGCCAAAAAATCAGGATCTTAATCTAGGCTGAGCTTCACCATCCACACATGAAGGTTCTTCCATTTGATTGTGCACAGTTTATTTCTTGACATCCCATTAGTGTCTTGCTCTGTGTACACATAAAGCCTTTTGATGTGTTTACCATTTCTAATCTTCCTCTGTTCCCCTTAAGAAATATTTTCTGAATCCTAATGTTGAGAAACAGCTTGCCCTGTAATTATACCTCTGCTCTTATTTAAGGTTTCTGCAGTGCCTCCACTTGATGAAGAATTGAGGAGAGCGGGTTGTTCATCAGAGGAGCGAAGACTCAACACGGGGCCTCTTTCAGATTTCCCACCGCCCACGGGTCGCGAGGTGATTTTGCGCACAACTGTCCCCCGCCCCGCTCCTTACTCCAAACCATTGCCCCAGCGCATGTACAGCGTGCTGACCAAGGAAGATTTTCGACTTGCAGGTGCCTTTTCAGCAGATACGACATTCTTCTGATGCATCTTCACAAGTAGGATGCTATTCATTTTCCTTCGGGGAAGTTAACGCTTACAGATTGACTGGCTTGTGGTGAGGAGAAAATAGGGTTGTTGTTAGTGACGGAGTGTCATATTCCTAAGGACAGAGCTGAACTGGCAGCTGGAATCAGACCTTTGGGGTAGAAAGTTTAGCGATCTCCTCTCTGTCCAAAGCGAGCGTATTTATTTTTTTTGCATTAGCTTGTTTAACAATGGACATGAATGGGCTGTATGCAAATACATCATGTTGAAATTCACGCAGAATGTGCTGCTTTACAGTTCTTAATCAGACTTTATCAAGTGATGTTAGTCTACTTAAATTGATGTGCAAACTTTAAGTAATTTGTATTTATTGCTAATCATAAATATTGATCCCAGTATTTTTTGGTTAGTCACTGAGTTGCAAATACCTCTAAAATACTCTTATTTAACGTATACAGTACATTCTAGTTCATGCTAAACTCTCCTAGCATTGCAGCAGTTGTCCAAAAGGATCTTGTCTTGGACACTTCTCTCAAACAGAAATAAATACATTTGGGGCTACAAGCGGATAGTAAGCCTTTAGGATACTTTATATCCTTCCCTCCGTGCAAGGGCCAAAGGGGTGTGTACATGACACGTACAGAGGTAGTTCACAGTACGCAACTCGCTGGTATTTACAGAGACCGTTTGAATGCATACTGTGTCTTTGATCTGATACGATGAAACAGTTCTACCACCTGCTGTAAACTAACTCCACTGGATATCATGCAAAGACTATGACCTGTATGTGCCACTGTTGCTTTATGGTGATCTTCGTGAGTTTTGCTGATTCTCATTAAAAGATCGGCGTTACTTTACAAAATGAAATGTAAAAGTAGCTACAGTATTGTTGACATTATTCAATAAATCTGAACTTATTATTGGCTCTCAGGCTTCTTTGGGTACTAGAAATAGTTTTGTCAAAATACTTTTCAAAAGTCATCCTTGCATGATTTGACATGGGAACAGCATTGTTTATGACTGATTACGTTAAATAGAGAAAGTTAAGCTCTGTCTCTGTTAGGTATTACCCTAAAGCTTCTTTGGGGGAATGGGGGTTAGGGGCTAGAGTGTTCCCCTCAGATAAAGCAGTATCAAGTAGAAACACATTTTTCAGGATAAAGAAGAGTTAATTTTTTTCAGAGAAAAATCTTGTCACAGAATTTGTTCTCCAGGCTTTTTATGTTTTACCTGAGGCAAATTCCTCTGATAAAAGGGATGAGAAAGACAAAGACCAATTTAGCTATTGTTTAACTGTCTAGCTTCTTTAAAAGAAATTGCACTAGACTAATTACTGAATAAGCAATCTGTGACTTAAGCTTCCTCCCTGATACTCTTGGTTTCTTCCTCTCGTGACATGCTGTCTTTGTGAAATTTTACATTAAAGTGTGTCCACTTGTAAAGGCTGTATAAACTTGAAGATCCCTCACTATGACCTGGTCTTTTAAACTGCTGAAGCGATGATTCCTTTAATCATCCTTAGAGAACACAAACATCGTGTTTTCTTTTTTCAGGCAGTTACCTCAAGATGTTTGTGTCTTTGCTGGAAAAGTCCAGGTAGTTTTACTCTATAGAAAATGGTGCACTCACACCACTACCTTCTCTTAAATCTTTAACAGAGAAGAATAATGTTTAAAACTTAAAGAATTTTTCTCATAAGGATAAGCCAGAAAGCTTTTCAGCTTATTTTAACTAGATGTATGTGAAATTGCAGTCATGTACTTTCAGAAAAAGATGTGCTTTATGAACTTACTACTGCCTTATGGCATTCAAGGGGTGGGGGAGAGGCTGATAAAGCTTCAAAAAAAGATCACCAGGACAAAGAGAAATGTATTTATTTGAAGTAACCATAAAGAAAGCCACATAAACCGTCCAAAAGAACCAGCATCGCTGCAATCTTATTAAGGAGAATGCGCCTGTAGCATTTGCCAGAAACTACCTTTGATGACATAATTGGTAATATTTATTGTTCCCTATCGTGAATAAGTTTTTGAATACAAGCTGGTTTAAGTAAAAACAGATTTCAATAGACATTAATTCTAAATGCCAAACTCCTATAAGTCAGGCCCAGTGCTGGCAATAGGCCTTTCATGGCTGATCAGAGCATTCCCAAGGCTGCTATTACTATGTTTTGTAGCTATAAGGCAGTTTTAGAAGAGACAAATCACTCACTCATGCTATTTTTGTCATAATAGATAGCAGAGCCTGTATCTTCTCCAGTAGTTTTGATATGGGACCAAAAAAAAGAATTTAAACAAACTGTCTTCTTGGCCCATACTGTCCCCAGTACAACTGAACCCTGTAAGACCAACAGAAGTTTCAACAGAACTTTCTCAAATGCGTGCAGCTATAACTACACCCTAATAGGAAAACAGTAATGCTTCAAAAGTGCATTAAGGTTACACACAGAGATTTAGCTTCAAACCACAGGGTCATAAAAACATAACCGTGATGCACTCACCCAAGGCCCTCTGACAATCAGTGTTACAAATGATTTCTTGGTTTTAGTTCCATATTTTCTTCCCTCTACGAGCAGCATGATAGACTACAACAATTTATTTTTTAAATCAGTGCATGAGGAAAACTGTGTAACTGTACTGGTTTCTGAGTTATAATGTAACTGAATGGATTTTGCATTCTACATCTTCACAAAAAATTTTGTGATATCGCAGCCGTACTTTGTAGCTAAAGACTGTCTCTTCATCTGGCTTCTTTCCTTGGCCTGTTTTGCAGTTCTCTGCAAAGAGAAAGATAGGTCTGTTCAGTAAGTCTTGTTACTTGGCAACAGTGTGCTTGAGGGAGAGCATTAGCCCACAGTTCAACTTCAGTCTAATTTTGCAGTAGACAACATATAATAAAATGCAAATGTTTATTAAGGTGACATTTTCCCAAATCCTGAGGAAACTGTTGTATCCTAACAGTTTAATGCTACTTTTCATCTTTACTGTATGGGATGGAGAGGCTGGGAGCACAGGGGTTGGTCAGCTGAAGACAACAGGACTGAGGAGGAACCTAATTACAGTCGTCTTCTGCCTAAAGGAGGGGCAGGAGAGGGACAGCCAGGCCCTCCCCAGGGGCACGAGGCAGCACTGCCACAGCCCTGCCTGGGGCATTCCCGCAGGACACGGGAAGAGGTTTTACCTGGAGAGTGGACAGGCACTGACCGGGGTGAGACGGTGCAGGACTGCACAGGGGGGTGCTGAGCAACCCGCTCTGACTTTGACACAAGCCCTGCTCCGAGCCTGGGGTCAGGCTACGTTACCTCTAGGGGTCCCTGCGCCCAAAATACTTCTGTGGCATGATAAATACCACCCCAGTGCACGTTCCACAACATTTTGCTGTGAGAGGGTGAGGATTTCTGGCCATACCATACTGACCTCTCTGTGGCAGACCGTACACAGAGTTTGAAGGTTTTCCAGGGAGCACTGTCCTCCTCCACTGTAAACGGGCTTGATATGGTCTACCTGCCAGAAGTGGCCTTCCGTGGGGTTTGTTATGATTTCATTCAACTGCATAACAAAGGACACGACACTGGAAGCGTTAGATATTCCGTCTCAACTACACGTATGTTCTACCATAAGAACAAGAAAATAATTCAGGGAAGTAGCTATTCATAGTTTTCATCAAGAGAAAAAAAGTAAGCATTAGCATTTTTTTTTTTTGTCACTCCCACTGGACAAGCAAACAACTGTAAATGTGGTCAGCATGTTTTCACCTAGCCTGCAGCGTGCTGAAGCATATCGCAGTGGATCAAGGAAAAACAGAATGAAAGGTTCAGTTTTCTTGATTGGTACAGTAAGTTATCATCTTCAATGCCATTTCATCAAGTGCTGATATTAAAACCAAATATACACAAGTGAAAATGTGCAACAGCTTAAGGAAGTGGACTCTAACTAGGCATTTGCCGTTTAAGTTTTTGATCGAGACAGTGGGAATTGTAATAAGGAGCACTGAGAAACACTAGGCAATAAAGTCCTGTGTCAGCTTTCAAAAAGGTAACTTGGACTCAACATAGAGTTCTGCTCGCTTGTAAGAAACCCTCACTCCACAAGACTTCTCATCTCAGTCTTTTACTGCACCACCTTATTTTAAAAAGCTGCAAGCAACAAAGCTGATCTCATGCATATGACAAGTGACAGTAAATTACTTTTTCTGTTGCACGTTTCAATGGGTGTCTGCAGAATTTGTTTAAACAATTTAGAACCAGTAACTTCTGAAGCAGAATTTCAACTTCACAGCAGAAAATGAAATAGCATTTTAGCTTCCGAATAAAAATACCACTTTACCTAGGAATGTTCTCCCTCCCTGCTCCGCTGCCTTCAATCAGCGAAGAAGCAATCACAACCATGGAAGAATGGTGGTAGTCTGGAACGCGTTTTGAGGCGATACCCAGAGGAGCTGTGACAACTGGCTTTTGTTAAGCTCCTACCAAACACTTTACAAAGTTGGAGTAACCTACTACTAGTAGACTACACCCATTCTTAAATTGTTTCATAACCAGGAAGTTTGTTAATAAAGTGCATTTCAAGTAAATCTGGCTGCAATGTTCACATCCCTAAGCAATCTGAATTCTGATGTCTGTGCCTTTCAGCAATGAAAAATGTGTTAGAAGACATTGGGGTTTTTGTGTTAAAGATTTTGTTTTTTCTTATTCTGTTGTTGGTGCTAGGTTAACCTTTGATCTTCAACCTGTAGGAAGAATATTTTGGATTTCTCTGAACTACCTGCTACAGGAATACACAGATTAGCTGTTACTGCTTAAAACCCAGTATTATTACCTGCCCAAGTGGAAGGCAAGACATCCAAGAACTCTCCAGAAATTTCTTACGCTGACTCTTGGGCGCGTGTCTGATGCTGAGATAAAGCTCCTGGGCATTTTGATTACAAAACTGGCAAACGCCGTGTTCAATTTCAAACACCTTAGTCCTAAGGTAGCTCTGACTAGAGCGAATCGAGAAGTCCTCCTGGCAGGCATGAGAGCAGAATCGTGTGTCCCAAGCACGGGCCTGGCAGCCTGGGTCAAGCTGAGCGGTTGGCTGTTGACAGCTGAGACAGAGTGGGTTCCCTTGGCTGTCCAAGGCTTGCAAATAGCCCTTGGGTAGGGAGGAGCCTTCAGCTTCAGTCCGCTCTGACTGAAGAACTGACAGGCCTTTTCCGTCTTCTGAAAGCAACCTGTTTGCAGAGAACAAAGTACAGCTGTTAATAAAGGAGGTATTCAGCAACGCAATTCAGTAGGTTTTTTTATGCACTGTCTATTTCCATTAGATATCTTTTATGCTCTGAAATACCAATTTTAGTTGAAATAATATCTTGCTCAGATTGATACCTGCACAGTGCAAATCTACTTGGTTTACGTTTCCATTTAAACAAAATTTGACAATATAACAGACAGATTTTTCTTTTGCACATCTTGCTATATTTACACATGTACACTGAATTATTAGCTGAAATAATGCTGTATTTATAAAGAAATGATGGTTTCTATCCAGCATGTACACATGTAAATGTAAAATGTTTCAGCCCCCTCTTTAACAGAAATAAAAAAGTCAAAGGAAACATCCTGGCTTCTCTATGCAGCCTTCACGGCTACCTATCAATTTCCTACTCTAAACAAGGCTCACCTCCAGGCAGGATACACACGGCTTGTTTAATAGAATTCTTTAAAAGGGCATTTTCTGTCTAGAATTCTCATGTTCTTTTCTCCCTTTTTCTAAATTGAGGCAGAATAGAAGAAAATTTGGTGTCCCCAATTTGCTGTTGACCTCACAAGCAGGTCTGAGCTAACGTTCTTTCCTTAACTGAATCGTGTGACTATTTTCTTGTTTCGTTTTAATCAGACTCAGTTAATGAGCAGCTATATCAACAACTTGGATTACATCTGTTGTCTACTATAAGAATAAAACATAGCTCATTAGCACTGCAGCAAGTTTCTTGTCACTGTACTTCAGCAAGGTAAACACTCATAGCAAATAATTTTGCTACCTTAAAAAAAAAAAAATCTGTGGAGAAACAGCTTAATCACCTTATTGCATGAGTGAACTTACTTTGTGGAATGACCCGATTGTTCAGTAGAAGCATTTTCGTTCTTCAGACAAACCCCACTTTCTTTGGAGATGAGGCGCACGCTGCCCCCGCTGCTGCTAGCTTTGCTAAGCGAGGCTGCTGCTACATCCTCCTTGGTCACATACCTAAAATAATTCAAGATTCTGTCAATATACTACAAAGGGAACAATCTCCCTCAAAGAATATGCACTCTTGGCTGCAGCAAGATTGGTACAGCATACTCTCTTAAAACATTCCTCATTTCCCAGATGAGAAATGAATAAAGTTTGGGAAAACATACTTCACCATAATTCTTCCATATTACATAAGACATCTTTTTCTAAAACCAGATTCAGCTCTAACCAGCAAACAGATAAGTTGTTTTATATATACCAATATGAAAATGAAGGCAATTTGGTATTGCCTGACAGTGAAATCTGAAAGCCATTGTGTTTCAGTCAGGTGAAGTCTCACTGATACTCTAGCTAATACAGGAAGCTTTACAAACTCTGGAGGGCTCCTTGCTCCCTTAGTTATGTTTGAACTCCTTTATTTTAATGTGGAAACGTACAAATCACCACTGCTCTTAAGTAAAACTCTTAAAATTGTGTCACACTGATCATTCTTCCAAAAACCACTATTCAGACAACTTATAAGTAACCTCTCTGTACCTGTACTATACGTATGGCAAACCCTATATACTACCTTAGAAGACTGCTGTAGGTTACAGTAGATTTTTTTAACACAATTCACAGTTAGATCTTTCCTACATTTTATGGAAGGAAACAATCCCGCAGCAGGTTAAGAAATACTCACTACCTGCTGGTTCTCCTTAAATTACTGGAATTACAAACTCTATTTACTTATACTTGAATTCTTACCTACAGCCAAAATAGAGTCACTCTGGAGAATTTAACACTAGGGACTGAGAGGAATAAAAAGGTTTTAGATAGTTTGCAGAGGCACCTTGGTGAGTTAACCTGTACACATGAGAAGTTTTGTGGGGAGCAATGACAACACTGAAGCTGCAAATGTCTGTCAGGGAAGACAGCGTATCAGAGAGAGGAAACAAAGTAGAAAAAAGGTGAATTTAGATTTTAATGAGGATTAAACACTAGCCCTTTTCAGTGACACCCAGCAAGGAAAATAGTTTTGAGAAATGTCATCCACAGAGAATGTAATTGCTTAAAGAAAAAATGAGTATCAGAAAGGGTTGGAGTTGGCTGTGAATTCTGAATAAAACATGATATCATTGATGTCAACTAATGATTTAGTCCTGCTTCCACGTGGGGAAAACCAAGATTTTTTTGACCTTACTTTTCTTTTGAGTCCCTGAGGTCATGATTTTCCTCAAAAATCTCTGCCAGGTTCCAGATGTTTACATATGCAGCACAGCAAAGCCGGAACAGCTGCTGAATACGGCACAGTGCCGGACAGGGAAGCAGACACTTGCATTCCAACAGATTTACTGATGTGCTTGGTTGCCTACGTTTGTCACTATGCGACAAGCAATCATCAAACCACCAGTTCACAGTCTCAGCATCATTCCACTGCAAGTTACATTCAATACATCAAACTTCCTGCAGCCATTAGTAAGGTGAAGAAAAATTAAAACCACATACCTTTTTGTGCTGCTGACCACTGACTGCTTTTTAGACAACTCCTCTGCAGCATGAATAGGACTACAAAATATCTGACCGCTTTTTCTGACCATCTTCTGTTTCATTGCTGTTAGATGACTCCATTCTTTCACAAACCTCAGTATCTGGTAGAGAATGCTATTGTCAACAGCACGACAGGCATTACACAGAACTATTTAATTACAGTGAAAGAGTGCTATGAATTAATACATTCAAAACTGGATGAAGACAGCTGGTATTATCAGAAACAGTCCCTTCAAGTCATTTTTCATACAAGCTGCAACCCCCCACCCTCACCTGCTGAAGAGCTCTGACAGCTTTAGCATTGTCTAGGATAACGGTTTTGCTCCGGTAGGTGTGCTGATCCAGAAGGTAGAAAATAAGGCCAGAAACGGCCTTTACTAATCTAAGGGGTAGCGACAGGAGAAAGGTTTCTTGATAAAGCCTCAGGTAAACCTTTCCGGTGTAAGCAAGACTTTGCCGATGAGAAAAACAGACATGCAAAAGAGTTTTCTTCTTACAGTGGCCATTCTCCCTGTTGCAGCAGGCCTCTCAGAAAAGGAAAGTTCACTTGAACGGCATTTATAATGGGATTTACAGACAAGCTTTTGTCTTTTGTCTAACCTTCTGATACATGCTTAACACTGGATTAACGATCTGTAGCCCCTAATGTCAGTGTGGAAGGCTTAGCTACAGGTAAACAGGAAGAGCTGTTCAATTCAACTAGGTATTAGTCCATTTCTCACAAAAGTTTTCCAACTTGTAAAATTTTAACAGAATCACTGACCTACTTGCTTCAAGGTTATTATAGTCCTTTACAGTAATAGAGTGTCAGAAAAAATGTACGTAATAAAAATTATTATAGTAAATTAGCAATTAATGACATGAGAAATCAGATCACCAAATTATCTTAATTATGCATCTGTTTTTATGGCAATACTGCCATCCTCTTTTCTGTGGCATTTCAGTGCAGCACACAAAGATCTGACTAGCAAGTAGAGACATGCTTTACCATCAAAATATTCAAAGGGCAACAGTTTTGAACAGTTTCACCTGCACTTCATCATCTTTCACAGTAATCTCAAATTGACACAACCACAGGATCCTGAGGAAAAACTGATGAACTGTTTAACAATGTATTCCAGAAAGGAACTTGAGAACAGGGCATAATATTCATCACCTTTCCTTATTTTGCATTTAGAATTTGAAAGTAAAGAGGCTCAGAAGAACTTAATCTCTGGTACTGAATCTAGTATTTTTTTACAGGCTGGGAAGCCACAAAAAACCACCCCAAAACTTTGATGCTGTAAACTGACAGGACTGATATGATTAATTGATATCTTTAATAACTATAACCACAGAACAGTGAGGAAGTGAAGGAAAAACTATTCCTACATAGGGATTTAGAATTTATAACATGGCTGCTTGCTTTAGGATGTGTGTAGGGGAAAAATTATTTCATCCCACCTTCATCTCTCCAACAGAAAATAAATGGGAGTGACAATATGATAACTGAAGAAGTAGCTTGGGTTGTGGGCTTTTTTTCCATTCTGTTTTTCCACTCTTTTCCTCACCGACTTGCAGCTACCTACAGCAATGAGTATCACGGTGTTT